>PVKU01002911.1:0-202731 GCA_004027475.1 Anoura caudifer | reverse complement strand
TCTTTAAAAAGAAAAAAAGAAATACTGCCATTTGTTACAACATGGATGAACCTTGAGAATACTTTGCTAAGTGCAATAAGTCAGAAAATCTACGAATCATATGATTTCACTCATATGTGAGATATAAAACTGAAACTCGACTCAGACAACAGTATTGTGGTTGCCAGAGGGAAAGAGGGTTGGATGTAGTAAAGGGTAAGGGGGGCCAAATATATGGTGATGAAAGATGATTTACCTTTGGGTAACAGGCACAAAATTCAATATGTAGAGATGTGAACTTGAAAACCATGTGATCCTGTTAATGTCACACCAATAAATTTAATTTAAAAAGATAAAAAATATGATGGTTGCAAAGGAAAAGACAAAAGTCCCATCATTTGCAGATTATGGACATCAACAGAAAGAACTCAAAAATATCTTCGGATAAATCAACTATAATTAAGTTAAAAAGCATTTAGCCAGGTTGTTAGATACAGAAATCCACTACATTTCTGGACATCTTCAAGTAACAATTACAACATGTATATTTAAAACAAAAGAAAGAAAAACTACTAGAGACTATATAGGGCAGTAGGCTAAATCCTTGGGCTCTGGTATCAGGCTGCCTAGTTTCTAAACCCAACTGCACCACTAGCTATGTGACTTTAGACAAGCTCCTTGGTTCTTCTGTACCCTACCTTTTAGAGTTCTTATGAGGATTAAATGAGTTAGTACAGGTAAAGCACTTAGACTAGGGCTTGGCACAAAGTGAGAACTAAATAAATACAAGCTCTTACTATTGCTCTGAGGAAGTACTTAATAGGCTTATTATTACCCAGAGTTCCAAGGTTCCAACCATTGGACTCCAAGCCATCTCAAGGGTAAAAAGTCAGGGAGCTACCTGTCACAGGAGCCAATGTAACTCATCCATCTTTTCCCTAAGGTTGGGCACTGAACTCCCACACTGAACATATAGCTCATTACCCACATACCCTTCTGTCTACAGAGAAATTACCAGAAGCACTCACCCTTTCTCTGGAGATTTCTGACCCGATCTTATCAACACTTTAACTGGCAGCAAGTCAACAACTTCAAGCTTCTGGTGAGTATAAAATCTAGAGTCCTTGACAGCTACCCTTCATCATCAAAAGAAAAGGCAAACCTCAGCCCCTTAGGGAAATCTAATGACAGGAGAGCTGCAGTGAGGTAGTAAAAGAAAGGTTTTGTCACCAGATGGAGTGAGGGGAATGTGTGAAGAGGTGAGGTTAGGGGATTAAGAAGTACAAATAGGTCGTTACAGAAAAGCCATGGAGATGTAAAGTACAAGACAGGAAATGGAGTAGCCAAAGCACTTATACACATGACCCATGGACATGAGCAATGGTGGGGGAATTGCCTGAGCGAGTGGGGGTGCTGGGTGGAAGGTAGCAAAGGGGAAAGTATAGGACAAGTGCAGTAGCACAATCAATAAAATATAATAAAAAATCCTTCATGTGTGTTTGTTGTCAATTTTTTAAGTTAGAGAGTTAAACTGTAGTTCATTGTCTCTCATGTCCCCTGAACTCTTTTCTGCCCATTTCTTTCCTCTCATTATGTTCTGTTGGTTTGGAGCCTCATATGTGGGTATTACTACCACACTCAATCTCAAACTGCCCCCCAAATGTACAGTTTCATTCATTTGGGGTGTGTATTTTAAGACCTTTTTCTCTGTGTTTACATATATGTATACATAAACAACTTACTTTTTCACTCTACATTATGTTGAACTTCTTGTCATGTAAATACAGACCTAGTCAATTTACATAAATTGCTGCATAGTATAGCATATTTTTATATATCTCAATTTATGTGATCACTTCCTTATTAATAGATACTTAGGTTGTTTCCAATATTTTACTATTGTAAACAATGCTTCAGTGAAAGCCTTAGTTTATTCCTCCTTGTGTAGAGTAAAAGTTTCTCTAGGGTATTTATTCAGAATGGAATCACTGGGTCATACTGAATTGGCCCTTTTTCTCATTTTAATGAATACTGCAAAATTGAACTCCTAAGTGGCTTTTCCAAATTTTTATGCCACTGAAGTATATGACTGTGTATATTTCCACAATCATTTGCAAATATGTTTTCAGTTTTTTATTGTGAGCATTTTCAAACATAAAAAGTGATGGTACAATGAATATCCATGTAATTATACCTAGATTCAATAATTGTTGGCATTCATCATATTGTTTTATCTATTTTTCTATCTATCATCTATCTATTTTGCTGAGCCATTTTTTCTTGTTCAGATTTTAACCATTATATGTTGAAAAATTTGATTTTTCTCAAAAATGTCCCTAAATAATTTCAGTGTAAGTTGCACGTATCATGAGTCTTGACTCTTAAATACTTAGTAAGCATCTCCTAAAAATAAGAACATTTTTCTACATACATGCAATTTGTTTTTATACATTAGCTTATCACATCTACAAAAATAACAATAATTTCCTTTACCTTATATTATTTGATATCCAGTTCACATTCAAATGTCTCTAAGTGTCTCAAAAATGTCTCTTATAATATTTTAATTTGGCAACCAGAATCTAGTCAAGATTAACTAATTACATTTTAATTGAGCTATAATTCAAATACCAAAAATTCACCATTTGAAATTGAACAATTCAGTGGTTTTTAGTAAAGTCACTAGATTGTGCAACCATCACCATTGTCTTTCTCTAGAACATTTTCATTACACCCAAAACAAACCTCATTCCTATCAACAGTCATTTCTCATTCCTCCTAATCAAAATGCCTGGCAACCAATAATCTTTCTATCTCTGTTGATTTGCCTATTCTGGATATTTCATATAAATGGAATCATACAGTATGTGACCTTTGGTGTCTGGCTTCTTTTGCTTAGCCATAATGCTGTCAATATGCATATGTGTTGTAGCATGTACGAGTGAGTATTTTATTCCTTTTTATGGCTGAATAATATTCCATTACATGGATGTTCCACATTTTGTTTATGTCTCTGTTGATGGACATTTGGGTTGTTTCTGCTTTTGAGCTTTCATAAATAATACTTCTATGAACAGTTTTATATAAATTTTTGTGTGGGTATATGTTTTCATTTCTCTTGAGTATATACCTAGGAGTGGAACTGTTGGGTCATATGGTAAGTATAGATTTAACATTTCCAGGGTTAAACTATTTTCTACATTGGCAGACCATTTTTACATTAGCTTCAACAATGTTTGAGGGTTCCAATTTTTCCAAATATTTACCAACATTTGTTATTTTTCTTTTTAAAAATATTGTAGCCATCCTAGTGGACCTAACATGGTAGTATCTAATTGTGGGTTTAATTTGAATTTGCTAATGATATTGAGCATCTTGGTGCATCTTCTCATCATTTGTATATCTTCTTTGAAGAAATGTCTGTTTAAATCTTTTACAATTTTAAATGGATGTTCTTTAGATTATTGAGTTGTAAGAGTTCATTATATATTCCAGATACAAGTACTTCATCAGATATGTGATTTACAAATATTTTCTCCTATTCTGTGAGTAGTTTTCTTACTTCTTTGATAGTGTTTTTTGACACACAAAAGCTTTTAAAAATTTTTACGAATTCCAATTAATCTACATTTCCACTTTGGTTGCTCATACATTTGGTATCATATCTAAAAACGTTGCTTAGTTCAAACACAAATATTAACCCCTGTGTTTTATTATAAGAGTTGTAGAGTTTTAGCTCATATATATAGGTCTTTGAATCATTTTTGAGTTAAATTTTGTACATGATATAACATTGGGGTCAAAATTCATTCTTACACATGTGGATATCTGGTGATCCTGTCGCAACAGGTTTAAGAGACTGTTCTTTTCTCTTTGTATGGTCTGGAATCTCAATTCTATTTCATTGATCTATGTCTTGATTGCTGAGATTTGTATTGTTTAAAACTGGTAAGTGTGAATTTCCCATCCCAACTTCATTCTTCTTTTTCAAGTTGTTTTGGCTATTCTGGGTCTCTTGCATTTCCATATAAATTTTAGGATCAGCTTGTTCCTTTCTGCAAAAAAAAAAAAAGGTTATTGGAGTTTTGATAGGGATTGCATTGACTCTATAGATCAATATAGGGAGTTTTGACATCTTAATAATATTGTCTTTCGACCCATGAACATGGGATATCTTTCCATTTATCGAAGTCTTATTTTTTATCAAGAGTATTTTACTGTTGTTATGGTACAACTTTTTAGCACCTTTGGTTAATGTCTTACCTACGTATTTTATTCTTTTAAATACTATTGTAAATGAAAATCATTTCTTTTATAATTTTATATTGGTCTTATGTCCTGCAACCTCATTGAACTCATTTATTTGTTCTATTAGATTTTTAGTGGAATCCTTAGGATTTTTTTATGTAATGTTATGCTATCTGTGAATAGAAATAGTTTTTAATTTTTCTTTTGCCATGTAAATACCAGTCATTTCTTTTTCTAGCTTAATTTCTCTGTCTAGAACCTTGAGTATGATGTTGAATAGGAATAGTGAAAGTCAACATTTGTTTCTTACTATCTTAGGGGGAAACTTTTATCCTTTCATTATTAAGTGTGATGTTAGCTATGGGTTTTCATAGATGTCCTTAATCAGGTTGAGAAAGTTTCCCTATATAGTGTATTTAGTATTTTTATTATGAAGTAATGTTGAGTTTTGTCAAATGCTTTTTCTGTATCTATTCAGATGGTCATGTAAGGTTTTTCCCTCTATTTTACTAATATGGTGTGTCACATTTACTTTTATATGTTAAAAATTACCATATATATTAAATAAACTAATCCTGCATTTTTGGAATAAATCCCACTTGGGCAAGGTGTATAATCCTTTTTATATGATGCTGGCTTTGATTTGTTATTATTTTGTTGATAGCTTTTGCATCTATGTTTGTAAAGGATATGAGTCTGTAGTTTTCTAGTAATATATTTGTCTGATTTTGGTATCAGGGTGATATTAGCCTCATAGAAAGGGTTAGGAAATGTTCCTCCCTCTTCTACTTTTGGAAGAGTTTATGAAATATTAGTGTTAATTATTCTTTAAACATTTTGTAGAATTCAGCAGTGAAATCTTATTGTCCTGGGTTTTTCTTTGTAGAAGATTTGATTATTTGATTATTAACTCAATCTCCTTATAGTGCTCTATTCAGATTTAAAATTTTATTTTTTTGATCAGTTTAGTCATTTGTACAACCTTTGATTTTTGTTATGTCTTTTTAGTTTCTTTTATTCTGGAACCATACTCCCACCTTTCTCTCTCCTCATAACATTGTCTTTTAAAGACACCAAGTGTAGATGGTCTCAAATTTTGTATTTATTTGATTGTTTCATCATGGTGTTGTTTAACATTTTCTTTTTAATCTTGTATTTCCTGTAACCTAGAAGTTAAATCTAAGTGCTTGAGAAGTGTCAGATTAAACATTTTTTTGACAACATCAATGTTTTTAAAAAATGTACACTTTGACAACCTGATAAAAATAAGATCTCACTGCCAATTACTAGGAAAATTGGATATATTTTCACATATATTGGCTATTTGGGTTTACTATTCAGTGAAGTGTTGGTGTTTATTTTTGGCCCAGTTTGCTACTTTTTTTTATCATCTTTGTCTTGTTGACTTGTAGGCACTTATGATATATTCTAGGTGAAGATTATATCCATATTTTTCAGTTAGATTCTTAATACACCTGAAATTTATTTTTTCAAATGATGTATTTAAGTATTTGATAACCAATTGTCCAGATTCAGTGTTTTGGATAATCAGACTTTTCATTGACTTGAGATGCCAATTTTATCATGTACTAAATTTCCATGTATACATGAATCAGTTTCTATGCTCTATTGACATATCTTTGTCTAGTCTTATGTAAATCTATATTTTAATTACTCAAATTAATCATATTCTTTGATATTTATCAAGGCAAGTATGTTGTCTATTTCTTTTTGAAATTATCTTGCCTCTTTTTGTATATTTACTTCATTTTTAAATTTCAGAGTCAACTAGTCAAATTTTATGAAATATCTTTTATTTTTAATATATTTTATTGATTATGCTTTTACAGTTGATCCATTTTTCCCCTTCACTACCTTCCTCCCTGCACACCCCCTCCCACCCACATTCCCCACCTTTAGTTAATGTCCATGTGTCATAAGTTCTTTAGCTTCTACATTTCCCACACTATTCTTGCCCTCCCCCTATTTTCTACCTACCATCTATGCTAGTTATTCTCGGTACCTTTTCCCCTCTCTCCTCCTCCCACTCCCCTGTTGCTAACCCTCCATGTGATCTCCATTTCTGTGTTTCTGTAACTGTTCTAGTTGTTTGCTTACTTTGCTTTTGTTTTAGGTGTGGTTGTTAATATCTGTGAGTTTGCTGTCTTTTTACTGTCCTATTTTTTATCTTCTTTTTCTTAGATAAGTCCCTCTAACATTTCATATAAGGAGGGCTAGGTGATGATGAACTCCTTTAACTTGACCTTATCTGAGAAGTGCTTTATCTTCCCTTCCATTCTAAATGACAGCTTCACTGGATAGAGCAATCTTGGACATAGGTCCCTGCCTTTCATGACTTGGAATACTTCTTTCCAGCCCATTCTTGCTTGTAAGGTCTCTTTTGAGAAATCAGCTGACAGTCTGATGGGAACTTCTTTGTAGGTGACTGTGCCCTTATCCCTTGCTGCTTCTAGAATTCTCTCCTTCATTTTAATCTTGGCTAATTTAATTATAATGTGCCTTGGTGTGTTCCTCCTTGGGTCCAACTTCTTTGGGACTCTCTGAGCTTCCTGGACTTCCTGGAAGTCTATTTCCTTTGCCAGATTGGGGGAGTTCTCCTTTATTATTTGATCAAATAAGTTTGCCACTTGTTGCTCTTCTTCTTCCCCTTCTTATACCCCTATAATTCGGATGTTGGGATGTTTAAAGATGTCCTGGAGGTTCCTAAGGCTCTCCTCATTTTTTTGAATTCTTGTTTCTTCCTTCTTTTCTGTTTGGTTGTTTCTTTCTTCCTTCTGGTCCACTCCATTGATTTGAGTCCCAGTTTTCCTCCCATCACTATTGGTTCCCTGTGCGTTTTCCTTCATTTCACTTATTGTAGCCTTCATTTGTTCATCTAATTTGTGACCAAAATCAACCAATTCTGTGAGCATCCTGATCAGCAGTGCTTTGAACTGTGCACCTGGTAGGTTGGCTATCTCTTGGTCACTTAGATGAATTGGCTCTGGGGCTCTGATTTGTTGTCCCGTTTGAGCCATATTTTGGGGGGTGGGTCTGGTCGCAGCTGTTAGGTAGTGAGGCGCGGAGCATTTGGTGTTTGTCAGGGTGGGGCAGCCCAGTTCCTGGGTTTTGATGCTGTGTGTTGGGGCGGGGTCCAAGAGGGAACAATGGCGCTTGCTCTGCTCTCACTCAGATTCCAGTCCCCTCCACCACTTCCCCTTTGCCTGGATCATCTGTGCACGAATGTGGGACCATCTGGTCAGCCAGCTTCCCTGCATGGCCTCACTGGGTCTGCACCGTTGCCACCTGGTGCATGGGGTCCACCAGCCACCACCTGTGGGCCTGTGGACTGCTAGCCACCTCTTGCACACTTGGGATATGCCAGCTGTTCTTGCCTGTGTGCCTGGGTCTGCCAACCTCCATGTTATTCTGCCGCAACTCCGCCCCTCTTACAGGTCTGGATGAATGGTGTTGGACTTCCATATAGTTCAATTTTCTATCAGTTCTGGTTGTTTTCTTGTTTCTAAATCTTTGTTGTCCTTAATTTTGGTTGTGCAAGGAGGCACAATGTGTCCACCTATGCCTCCATCTTGGCCAGAAGTCCTGAAATATCCTTTAAGATTTAGATTGTCATTGTGTTGATTTTATCAGATTATTTTTGTGAAAGTATATATACTAAACAACATATCTTCCATGCATATGCAGGGTCGTCTTCTATGTTGTTCAGTAATTTTTTAGTTTTATGCACAAAATGTTTTGACCATTTCCTGGAGACATTTATTTTCATGTGTTTCAGAGCTTTCTTTTTTTTTTCTATTATAAGTGTGATTGATTTCTAATATATTTTCCAATTGGTTATTGCTGGTATATTGAAAACTATTAATTTTGGTCTTGGCCATAAACCCATGAAACTTTAAAAAATGCTATAGTCTTTAAATACTTTGTCACTTTATTTTAAAAGCTACTTTCTTTTTATATCTTTAAAAAAATATTTATTTACTTTTAGAGTCCAGGAAGGGAGGGAGAAAGAGGAAGAGAAACATCAATGTGTGGTTGCTTCTTTCTCATTCCGTACTAGGGATCTGGCCTGCAACCCAGGCATGTGCCCTGACTGGGAATCAAACCTGTGACCCTTTGTTTTGCAGGCTGGCACTCAATTCACTCAGCCACACAGCCAGAGCTAAAACCTAATTTCTTTTTATATCTTATTGCATTGTTAGTTGTCTAGTACCATAAGGAATAGTGGTTTTTCATAATTATTCTTTTCTTCTTTTTCATTTCAATGAAAATCCTTCTAAATTTTCACCATTAAAGTGTGCTTTAGTAGATAAGTTTGAACAAGGTTAGAGATTTTTAATTTACTAAAAGATTTGTGAAATCATGGATGTATGTTGTATTCAGTGTATCTCAAATCTTGAGGCCAAGTAGAATCTTTATTAGAAAAGAATATATAGGCAGCATGGATTCCTGCACTGCAGAACATTGGCTTGGGTTGAATTGAACTATGTACAGATGGAACCTGCAAACTGACCCAGCTAGACATCTGTGGAATCTCCTAGAAGTGAAAAAATTCCCATAGGGAGGGCTCTGTACATACCGTACAAGCTGAGTCTCAACAGGAAACAACCTTGCTTGGGGGAAAAGAGGCAGAAGAGGATGTTCTGGAGAGGTCCAGGTCCAGCAGGTAAGATTCCTACTGCAGACTGCCTTGGGCTATCAAGCCAATTGGGTTAAAGAGAATAGAGAACTGTGATTTGTTACACCTCCATCAAACTGTAGAGCCCTTGGGTTAGGAAATTAAGTCCTACTATTCACAGTGCCATATGATAGCTTCAGCTTCCACTACCTGAAAAAATTCTTACTTCTTACCCTAGCTTAGAAAAACTGGTGACTGAAGCCAAATGCCCAACAGGTACTTTCCTCACACTTTTGGGGAATACCTGGAAAGCAGAATTGAACATTTTTGGGAAATACTTCTCTCACTCACATTTTTGGGAAATACCTGGAAGGCTGAATTGAACAAAGTATTTTTCAGTCAGGCAATGGTACTGTGGAAAAAGCTAGATGTCCACAGACCTGGATTCTAATGTTAGCCCCTTTCTTTACTTGCTGTGTGAAATGGAAGAAATCACTTAATTTCTCCCTGACCTCGGTTTCCTTATGCCGACTGAGGATAAAAATTATATATACCTCAGAAGTCACTGTGATGATTAAAAGAGATATGAATAAAATATTTAGCAAAGAATCTAGCAATATTTAGTGTTCACAAAATACATGGTCTGGTAGAAGTAAGGCTTGCCAGATTTAGAAGT
This sequence comes from Anoura caudifer, assembly GCA_004027475.1. NCBI lineage: Eukaryota > Metazoa > Chordata > Mammalia > Chiroptera > Phyllostomidae > Anoura > Anoura caudifer. The sequence continues at coordinate 193,192 of PVKU01002911.1, read as the reverse complement.
GGTTGGTAGAGTAATAATATGGATGTAATAATTTATAATTTTAATTTGAACATTTCACTTAAAATATCACACAGGCATGCAATATTGTTATGTTACAGAATTATATGCTTATGATTTTATAATAAAAGATTTTATTATAAAAAGGTTATTATTTGTGCTGGATGCTGTATTATTTGTTAGAATGAAGTATTGGGTGAAATCTTGAAAAACCTCAGAGTGAAAGGGAAGAGACACTATCTTATTCTATATCCATCTCTTTCCAATGACTTGTATCACTCACTAAATTGTTTGAGTCTAACCAAAGAAAACTAAAATTCCTCAAAGATGTCTTCAGCAGACCCCTGCATCTAAACCTGCCATCTCTTCTTATGGGGAAGGGTGGGAAAGTGAAACTGGACATTGACTTCAAAAGCAGTTATTCCTAGACATGAGAAGAAACTCTAGATCCCTCATCACAGTTCAGGACTGCTGGGACTCTGAGACTGCCTTGATTGAACTCCTGATTAACTCCAATGTTATTCTGGCCTTGCAGAGATGATGTTGGCAAGAGGAGGGGTACAATTCTAGGACAGCTCTATACTACAGACCCCTCCCAGCCACCCTGAACTATGCTAATCTCTTCACTGCTCTGAACATCAGAGTGCCTTGGTCATTTAGGTGACAAACCAGATAGTGTCTCTAATGTGGGCTCTGCAATGCTCCTACTTTGGCTAAACTATCCCCCTACTTCATAAGAACAATTTCTTATTTGCAGAAAGTGAATGACACTGTGAGTTACACTTTTTTTCACCAATACTTTGTGAGGAAGAAAGTAGGATAATTTTAAAACAGCAACAACAACAATAATAATAGTAGTAATAATGATACCATTTAATGAGTACATATTCTGTCTCAGAGAAAACACTGCAAAGTACTTTGCATGCTTTGTTTCATTCAATTCTCATAAGAATCCCATGAAGTAGGTACTATTAACTTATCTATTTGACATATGAAAAAGGTGAGGTCCAGAGAGATTTAATAACTTGCTCAGAGTATCATAACTAGTGTATTAGAGTTTCTGTTAGTATTGCAAATGGCATTGTACTTCAGCGATAACTTATTATCATATTTCCTAATAAATTATTGCTAAAGTTTAGCAAACCTGTCAATTTTCATAGGCTGATATTTTATCTAACCACCCTGCTGTACTTTAATATTGGTTTTAATATGAAAGTTGACTGCCTTAGATTTTTATGTAGCTATATTGTTTATAAATAAAAGCAATTTTGTCTTTGGCTTTCTAATCCTTATTCTCTTGTTTTTGTTACCATATTGCATTGGTTAGGACATCAGAGTGTTGAATAGTAAGTAGTAGTAGTGGCCATCATTACCTTTTTTCTCACTTTAGTATTTTCTCAAAAAAGTACTGCTAATAACTAATGTTTATAGAGCAGTTAATATTTCTTGTAAGTACCTTTATATATTTTATATCATTTAATCCTTATACCAAAACTATAAGAATCATAGTATTATTTTCCTCAGTTTTATGGATGATGAAAATGCAGCTCAAAGAGATTAAATAATTTTTCCAAGATCACATAGCTTGTATATGATGGAACCAAGTTTTAAACTTAAAGTATCTAACTTAAAAACTTGTGATCAGAACCCAAATAACCTCTTGGTAGTTTTCTAAAGGATTGTTAAGGAAGTTCTCCCCTATTACTTGTGCACTGTGGGTTTTTATCATGGATGGGTATTAAATTTTGTTAAATGTGGACTTCCAATCTAGATGGAGGCATAGATAAACACTCATCTCATCCTCATGATATTACAGAGAGAATTACATCTAAATCTCAAAACAAATAACACCCAGAACTGTCACAAAATGTAACTATATGGAAGTCCAACAACCAATGATTTAAAGAAACTACATTCATCCAGACAGATAATGGGGGTGGAGACACAGAGATGGACAAAGAGGCGAGGAGACATGTTGTGGTGTGGATGTGTGGCAACAGTGGCAGAATGGGTGGTCTCACATTCATGTATAGTGGATAAAAATCATTAGGGATACCTTGGGCGCCAGTCATCCGGGCTCCAGGTCTGGCTGCACAGACCATGGTTCCAGCACCAGGAAGATAAATCCCCATAACTTCTGGTTATAAAAACCAGTGGGGGTTGGGGCAGCAGAAGATACAGGTGGATTTTCAAGAGACTCCACCTAAAGGGCCCATAGAGTCTTAGAACATACACAAACCCACCCACTCTGGGATTCAGCACCAGGGCAACATCTGGAAGGGCATTAGTCACATACAGGGAGTGGATGAAGTGACTGGAAACCGGGCAAGTGCTGGAAAAAAACCCAAGAAGCCAGGCAGCAGCACTGTCCCCTCTACGAACCCTCCCCCCAACACAGAGCACAAATTGGGGAAGCAGTTTGCCCTGCCCTGGTGATTGTCTAAGGCTCTGCCTCACACAATTTACAGTTGCCTTTTCTACAACAGGCCACACTGCTAAGACAGGGAGTCAATGCACCTCTATGTAATACACAGAAACAAACACAGGGAGGCTGCCAAATTGAGAAAACAAAGAAATATGGCCCAAATGAAAGAACAGAACAAAACTCCAGAAAAAGAACTAAATGAAATTGAGATAGCTAATCTATCAGATGCAGACTTCAAAAAACTGGTGACCAGGATGTTCAAAAAACTCATTGAGTATGGCAACAACATAAAGGAAGAAAATGAAGTTTACACTAAGTGAAATAAAGAAAAATCTACAGGAAACCAACAATGAAGTGGAGGAAGCCAGGATTCAGATCAGTGATTTGGAGGATAGGGAAGAAATAAGATTCAACCAGAACAGCAAGAAGAAACAAGCATTAAAAAATGAGGATAGTATAAGAAGCCTCTGGGACACCTCCAAAAGTACCAACATTGGAATCATAGGGATGACAGAAAGAGAAGAAGAGCAAGAAATTGAAAACTTATTTGGAAAAATAATGAAAGAAAACTTCTTTAATGTGGGAAAGGAAGAAGACATAAAAGTCCAGGAAGTGCAGAGTCCCAAACAATTTGGACCAAAATAGGTGACACCAAGACACATCATAATTAAAATGCCAAAGGTTAAAGATAAAGAGAGAATCTTAAATGAAGCAAAAGAAAGGGAGTTAGTTAACTACAGGGGAGTTCCTATAAGAGTGTTAGCTGATTTCTCAAAAGAAACTTTGCAGGGAGGAAGGGACTGGTAAGAAGTATTCAAAGTGATGAAAAGCAAGGAACTACAAACAAGATTACTCTATCCAGCAAACCTATCATTTAGAATGGAAGGGCTGATAAAGTGCTTCCTAGACAAGGTAAAACTAAAGGAGTTCATCATTACCAAGCCAATATTACATGAAATGTTAAAGAGACTTATTTAAGAAAGATCAAAACTGTGAACATTAAAATGGCAACAAATCCACAACTGTCAAAAACTGAATCTAAAAAACACAAACTAAAAAACACCCAGAACAGTAACAGAATCATAAGTATGAAGATTATTTGGAGGGTTATAAGTTGTGAGGAGGAAGGTGGAGAATGGAGGAAAAGGTACAGGGAATGAGCAGCATATTGGTAGGTACAAAATAGACAAGAGGATATTAAGAATAGTATAGGAAATGTACAAGCCAAAGAATGTATTTGCATTACCCATGGATATGAACTAAGGGGAGAGATTGGTGGAGAGAAGGGGGTACTAGATGGAGGAGGGCAAAGGGGGAAAAATTGGACAACTGTAATGGCATAATCAAAAATAAATTTAAAAAAATTGTTAAATGTTTCCTTCTGCATCTGTTGAAATGATTGTATGACTTGACTTTTATATCTGTCATTGTAGTGAATTACATTTGTAAACTTGCTAATGTTGAACTATTCATACATTCCTGGGATGTATTATTGGGAATAATGTGTTATTTTAATAAGCCTCTAAATTCCATTTTCTTAAGGAATTTTCTATTCATAAATAAGATTAGTTAATAATTTTTTATCCTTTCTTGTCCTGTTGGTCTGATTTGTGGGAGCAACTCATCTTTTTCTATACTATAGAATGTATATTCCTGTTATTTTTTTCTATTGATTTTTGCTTATGATTTTTCTACTTCTTCTTGGGTAGGTTTTAGTAATTTTTCTTTTCTTAAATTTTTTTTCCATTGAAACATGTTAGTTTAAAATCTTTGTAGTATTTGCAATATCTTCTTGGTATCTATATTTATAACCCTATTTGGCTTCCTGGTGGCATTTATTCATACTTTTTTGCTTTTTTAGTACTTGCTGAAGGTTTGACTTTAAAAAATTGGTTTTATGAATCAACTTTGTTTTCTATTTCATTGTTTTCTTTTTTAATTATTTCATTGTTGTTCAAGTACAGATGTCTGCATTTACCCCCCACCACTGCCCCCAACCCTAGCCATCTTCACCTACCTCCACTGATTCTGCCCCCCTTGTTTTTGTCCATGTGTCCTTTCAAGTTGTTCTTGAAAACACTTCCTCCCTTTCCCCCCATTATCCCCTCTCACCTCCCCTCTGGTTACTGTCAAATTGTTCTTAATTTAAATGTTTCTGGTTATATTTTGCTTGCTTGTTTGTTTTGTTGATTAGGTTCCACTCATAGGTGAGATCATATGGTATTTGTCTTTTCCATGAGACTCTGGATTATTTCACTTAGCATAATGCTCTCCAGTTCCATCCATGCTGTAGCAAAGGGCGGAAGCTCCTTCTTTCATTTTGCTGCATAGAATTCCACTGTGTAAATGTACCATAGTTTCTTGATCCATTAATTTACTGATGGGCATTTAGGTTGCATCCAGGACTTGGCTATTGTAAGTAGTGCTGCTATGGACATTGGGGTGCATAGATTCTTTTGGATTGGTGTTTCAGGGTTCTTAGGATATAATCCCAGCAGTGGATTTGCCAGGTCAAAAGGCTGTTCCATTTTTAGGTTTCTGAGGGAATTCCATACTGTGTTCCCCAGTGTCTGCACCAGTCTCCATTGCCACCAACTGTGCACTAGGGTTCCCTTTTCTCCACAACCATGCCAGCACTTAGTGTTTGTTGATTTGTTTATGGTGGCCATTCTGACCAGTGTGAAGTGGTATCTCACTGTGGTTTTACTTTGCATCTCTCTGATGGCTAGTGATGCTGAGCATTTTTTCATATGTCTCTCGGCCCTCTGTATTTCCTCCTTGGAGAAGTGTCTGTTCAGGTGTTTTGCCCATTTTATTTATTGGGTTATTTGTCTTGCTGCAGTGGAGTTGTATGAGTTCTTTATCTATTTTGGAGATCAAACACTTGTCTGAGGTATCATTGGCAAATATGTTTTCACATAGGTTAAGTTCTCTTTTCATTTTAATGTTTCCTTAGCTGTGCAGAAGCTTTTTATTTTGATGAGATCCCATTTGATTATTCTTTCCTTTATGTCCCTTGCTCTAGGGGATATATCGGTGAAGATACTGTTGCATGGAATACCTGAGATTTTCCTGCCTATGTTTTCCTCTAGGGCATTTATGGTGTCACAACTTATATTTAACTCTTTTATCCATCTTAAGTTTACTTTTGTGTATGGTGTAAGCTGGTGATCGAATTTCATTTTATACATGTAGCTGTCCAGGTCACCCAACATCATTTGTGGAAGAGGATAGTTTTACTCCATCTTATGCTTCTCTCCTCTTTGTCAAATATTAATTGAATGTAGAGACCTGAGTTTATTTCTGGGCTCTCTGTTCTGTTCCATTGGTTTATGTGTCTGTTCTTATGCCAGTACCAGGGTATTTTGATTACACTGGCCTTGTAATACAGTTTGATATCAGGTATAGTGATCCCTCCTACTTTGTTCTTCTTTCTCAAAATTGCTGCAGCTAACCAGGGTTGTTTATGGTTCCATATAAATTTCTAAAATGTTTGATCTATATCTATGAAATATGTAATTGGTATTTTAATAGTTATTGCACTGAATCTGTAAATTGCTTTGGGTAATGTGGACATTTTAATAATATTAATTTTTCCAATCCATGCACCTGGTACATGCTTCCATTTGTTTGTGTCTTTATCAGTTTCTTTCTTCAGTGTTGTGTATTTTTCTGAGTATAGGTCTTTTCCCTCCTTGGTTAAGTTTATTCGTAGTCAGTTTATTTTCCTTGTTGCTATACCAAATGGGATTTTTCCCTGATTCTGTTTCTGATATTTCATTGTTGGTATACAAAAATGCCTTTGATTTCTGAATATTGACTTTGTATCTGGCTGTTTTGCCAAATTCATTTATTAGGTCAAATAGTTTTTTGGTGGAGTCTATAAGATTTTCTACGTACATTATCATGTCATCTGCAGACAATGATGGTTTTGTTTCTTCCTTACCAATTTCGATGCTTTTTACTTCTTCTTCTTGTCATATTGCTGTGTCTAGAACTTCCAATAATATATTGAATAATAGTGGTGAGAGCCAACATCCTTGTCTTGTTCCTGATCTTAGTGGGAAGGATTTTAGTTTTTGCCCATTAAATATGACATTGGCAGTAGGTCTCTCATATATAGCATTTATTATGTTGAGGAATGCTCCCTCTATTCTCACTTTGCCGAGTGTTTTTTCATAAATGGGTGTTGTACCTTATGAAATGCTTTTTCTGCATTTATTGATATGATCATGTGATTTTTTTCTTTCCATTTGTTTCTGTGATGTATTACATTCATTGATTTGTGATTATTGTATTTTCCTTACAGCCCTGAGATGAATCCCACTTGGTCATGGTGTATTATCTTTTTGATACATTGCAGCATGCTGTTTTCCAATATTTTGTTGAGGATTTTAGCATCTATGTTCATCAGTGATATTGGCCTGTAGTTTTCTTTGTTTTGTGTTTATCTGGTTTGGGATTAGGATGATGCTGGCTTCATAAAAAGAATTTGGGAGTCTTCCCACTTCTTGGGTTTTTTAGAATAGTCTGTGAAGGATAGAGGTTAGCTCTTCCTTAAATGTTTTGTAAAATTCTCCTGTGAAGCCATCTGGTCTAGGATTTTTGTGTTCTGGGAGTTTATTGATTACTGCTTCAATTTTGTCAGCTGTTATTGGTCTGTGCACCTTTTTCATTGAGTTTTGGAAGATTATATTTTTCTAGGAATTTGTCCATTTCACCTAGGTTTTCAAATTTCTTGGCAAATAGTTCTTTATAGTAATTTCTTACAATCCTTTGTCTCTCTGTGGTATCAGTTGTAATCTTTCTCCTTTCATTTCTGATTGTGTTTATTTGGGTCCTCTCCCTTTTTTTTCTTTTTAGTATATTTTATTTATTATGGTATTACAGTTGTTCCATTTCCCCCCTTTATTCCCTTCCACTCTGCACACTCCCTCCCACCTTCTTTCTCCCCCCTTTAGATCAACTCCATGTGTTGTACATTTAAGTTCTATGGCTTTACATTTCCTATACTGTTCTTAACCTCCCCCTGTCTATTTTCTACCTACCAATTATGCTACTTATTCTCTGTACCTTTCCCCCTCTCTCCCTTTCCAAGTCTCCCACTGATAACCCTCCTGGTATCTCCATTTATGTGATTCTGTTCCTGTTCTAGATGTTTGCTGAGGGTTATGTTTTGGGGTTTTTTTTGTTTGTTTGTTTGTTTAAGGTTCAGTTGTTAATAGCTGTGAGTTTGTTATCATTTTACTGTTCATATTTTGTATCTTCTTTTTCTTAGGTAAGTTCCTTTAACATTTCATATAATAAGGGCTGGGTGATGATGAACTCCTTTAACTTGACCTTATCTGGGAAGCACTTTGTCTGCCCTTCTATTCTAAATGATAGCTCTGCTGAATAGAGTAATCTTGGATGTAGCTCCTTGCCTTTCATGACTTCAAGTACTTCTTTCCAGCCCCTTCTTGCCTGCAAGATTTCTTTTGGAGAAATCAGCTAATAACCTTATGAGAACTCCTTTGTAGGGAACTGTGTCCTTTTCTCTTGCTGCTTTTAAGATTCCTTATCTTTAATGTTGGATAATGTTATTATGATTAACATTACCCAACATGTTAATCATAACATTTGTGTTATTGCATGTTCCTCCTTGGTGTGTTTCTCCTTGGTGGGATCCAACTTATTTGGAACTCTCTGAGATTCCTGGACTTCCTGGAATTCTATTTCATTTTCCAGATTAGGGAAGCTCACTTTCATTACATTTTCAAACAGGTTTTCAGTTTCTTGCTCTTGTTCTTCTCCTTCCAGCATGCCTGTAATTCAGATCTTGGAACATTTAAAGTTTTACTGGAGGTTCCTAAGCCTCTCCTTATTTTTTTTTTTTAATTCTTCTTTCTTCATTCTGTTCTGGTTGATTTCTGGTTGGTTTCTTTCTTCCTTCTGCTCCAAACTGTTGATTTGAGAACTGATTTACTTCCTCTCCCTGTTGGTGCCCTATACATTTTCCTTTATTTCACTTTTCATAGCCTTCTCTTTTTCCTCTAATTTGCAACAGTACTCAATTCTGTGAGCTTCTTGATTATGAATGTTTTGATCTGATCGTCTGATATGTTGGCTATCTCTTTGTCACTTAGTTGTATTTTTTGGAACTTTGATCTGTTCTTTGATGTTTTTTTTTTTTTTAATCTTGGCACAGCTGTTCTGTATTAAGAGGTGGAGCCTTAGGTTTTCAGGGCAGGACAATAGGTCACTGCGTTGTGACGCTATATGTGGGAAAGGGGTCCGAGAGGTAACAGTGCCACTCTGCTCTTTGCCAGCTTTCAATCAATTCCCCTGCTACTCATGATCTAATTTGGCCCTTCTGCTACTGATACCCAGGTCAGTGGTTTGTCAATGATCTAGTACCCTGTGAGTCTGTCCAACAAACTCTCCTGTGAGGCTAGGAGTTTCTCCCACTGCTGCCTCGACCACCACAGGTTTTTTCAGTCACAGGTTTTGAAGCTTTATTTTCCACACTGGAACCCTGGGTTGTGCAGTCTGTCTCACTTCCCAGGTGTTCCTCCTAGTTTATCAGCACACAAATCTGGGACCACCCAGTCCGCCGGCTACCCACTTGCTGGACCAGATCCTCCAGCTGCTGCCTTTCTGCGCGTTCTTACCACCTGGCTACCCGTCTCCACCCCTCATACCAGTCTAGATAAATGTTACTTCTTTAACTACTTGGTTGTTGGACTTCCATACAGTTCTGGATGTCTTTTTTTTTTTTTTTTAATTTGTTGTACTCCTTTTGTTTGTGTGAGGATGCACAGTATGTCTACCTACGCCTCTATCTTGGCTGGGAATCTCTTTTTTTCTTGATGAGTCTGCTTAAAGGCATGTCACTTTTGTTTATCTTTTCAGAGAATCAGCTCCTGGATTTATAGATCCTTATAATTGTGCTTTTAGTCTCTATGTTGTTGAATTCTTCTCTAATCTTGGTTATTTCCTTTTACTTGCTCTGGGCTGTCTTTGATTTTCTTCCAGTACTTGTAGATGTAGGGTTAGGTTGTTTATTTGAAATGTTTCTATCTTTTTTCAGGTAGACCTGTATCATTATGAACTTCTCTCTCAGGACTGCCTTTGCTATGTCCCATAAGTTTTGGATTGTTGTGAGTTCATTTTCATTTGTTTCCAGAAACTTTTTGATTTCTTCCTTGATCTCATTCTTGACTTATTCATTGTTTAATATCAGGCTATTCAATCTCTATGAGTTTGAGTGGTTCGGTTTTTTTTTTTTTTTCCTTGATGTTGGTTTTTAGTTTCAGTCCCTTGTGGTCAAAGAAAATGCTTGATGTGATTTCAATTTTCTTGAGTTTGTTGATGCTTGCTTGTTTTGTGTCCTATCATGTGGTCTATCTTTGAATATGTTCCATGTGCATGTGTACAGAATGCGTATTTTGCTTCTTTGGGATGAAAAGCTCTATATGTATCAGTTAAGTCCATTTGATCTAGGATATTGTTCACTGCTGCAGTATCTTTGTTGATATTTTGTTTGTAAGATCTATCCATTTTTGAGAGTGGGGTGGTGAAATCCCCTAGTTTAATTGTGTTGCTGTTAATACCTTTTTTTGAATTCCTCCAAGGTTTTCCTTTTGTATTTGGGTGCCCCTATGTTAGGTGCATATATATTTACAATGTTAATGTCTTCTTGATGGATTCTTCCTGTTAGTATTATGAAGTGGCCTTTTGGGTCTCTTTTTATGACTCTTTCTTTGAAGTCTATTTTGTCTGATATGAGCATTGCTACCCTGGCTTTTTTTCCTGTCCATTTGCTTGGAATATTTGTTTCCAGCCCTTCACTTTCAGTCTGTGTAGGTCTTTTGTTCTGAGGTGACTCTCATAGGCAGCATATATGTGGGTCCTATTTTCTTGTCCATTCTGCTGTTTTGTGTCTTTTGATTGGAGCATTTAATGCATTTATGTTTAAGGTTATTATGGATAGGTACTTACTCCTTGCCATTTTACTTTCTTTGTAGCTGTGTTCCTCTGTCTCTCAGTCTTTTTTTCCTTTTCATAAAGCAGACCCTTTAGCCACACCTGAAGTGCTCGTTTGAAGGAAGTGTATTCTTTGAGCCTTCTTTTTTGTGGGAAACTCCTTATTTGTCCTTCCATTTTGATTGAGAACCTTGCATGATAGGGTAGCTTTGGTTTCAGGCCTTTGTTTTTCAGTACTTGTAATGTTGCTTGCCAGTCCCTTGTGCTTGAAGTGTTTCCATTGAGAAGTCAGTTGGTAACCTTATCGGGACTCCTTTGTATGTTACTTCCTGTTTCTCCCTTGCTGCCTTTAAGACTCTCTATTTATCTTGGAATTTTGCCATTTTAATTATGTGTCTTGAACTGGACCTCTTTGTGTTCCTCTTGATTGGGACTCTCTGTGTTTCCTGGATTTGTGTGACTTTTTCTCTCATCAAATTAGGGAAGTTTTCCATCATTAATTTTTCAAACAGTTTTTCTATCACTTGCTCTTCTTCTTCTCCTTCTGGTATCCCTATTATACGGATATTATTATGTTTCATGTTGTCCTACAATTCCCTTAACACCTCTTCATTATTTCTAAATCTTTTTTCCTTTCCTTGCTCTTTCTGAGTGTTTTTTCCTACCTTGTCTTCCAGCTCACTGATTCAATCCTCTGCTTCTTCTATCCTGCTTTTGATTCCTTCTAAAAATATGGAATGCTTTATGAATTTGTGTGTCATCCCAGTGCAAGGGCCATGCTAGTCTTCTCTGTCTCATTGTCATGTTAGTATATATGCTGCCAAAGTGAGCACTATTTCACTGTTTTCTGATTTTTCCTTTATCAATTCCTGCCCTATAATTTCTCTGGATTTATTTTACTGTGCTTTTTAAAATTTCTGTAGTTTATAACTTAACTCATTTATTTTCCAAGCTCAATTCATTTATTTTCCATTTATTTTTATCTTCTAATAAGTGAATTTAAGGCTATACATTATTCTCTATTTCTCTGATTGTATCCAACAGAATGTGATATGTATTCCTCTCATCATCAGTCAGTTCAAAAGCATTTGTAGTATCAATTTAAATTCCTTTTATTTAAGAGTTATTTAAACATGTTTGTGTGTTTTAATTTAGCGATGTATATTGCATTGAGCCTGTGTTATGGGAGTGGGTAGGTGGTTCGCCTCTTATTGCTGATTTCTAATTGTTTTTGAGTCCTACATGAATGGATTTTGAATTGATGTTCTCATTCAATACAAGCAATAATTGTCTGGTGTGTGTCCATTTTTCAACTTGTAAGCAGTGTGATTTTGGGTTTTTTATATTAACACTACATAGGAGTAAGCATTGGGGATATGAGAAATGAGAGTGAATGTTAGCTGCAAAAAGTCAATTGATCTACTGAGAGAAGGTCAGTTCTTTCCTTATAGAGCTACCTCTTCAGTGTTTGAAAGAAAGTATTTGTCTCATGAATTCTCTTTGCCAGGCATGATACACCTACCACATTGACTGATCTGATTCTAGTGATTTGTAGCTGTGCTGAAGAGTCCTGCCTAGTAGGTTATGGGCATGTCCCATAGATCACTTGAGATTGAGGAAATAGAATGTTCAAAGTCCTGTTATGGAGAAAAAACAATTCATCTGTCTATGGAGGTTAGGAATTTTGGTCAATTTTGATTCTACTCAACACTACTGCCTTCTTGCTCTTCTAATACTCAGTGTCCATAGGAAAGGGAATAATTGATATATTACCTCATAACCTATGATACTTATTTCCTTATGTTTGTAATTCTTGAGTAGTTGTCTCCCCACTTATATTTTAAGGTTCTTGAATTCAAGGACTGCATATTACCCACCTGGCTCCACAGTAGTTTCTCAAGTATTTAGTACAGAGCTAAGCAAAATGAATGGATTAGAAAATGATTGTTGAAAGAATATATGTAATGGGTTGATAAGGACAAAATATTATTAGCAAAATAAAACAAAACTAAAACAAAATACACCTTTCCCTGCTTAACAGTCTGGATAGGTATTTCATCTCCCTTTATACCTTACTTGTAAGAACATAGTCTCATTGCCTTATGATACATTGTGTATATCATATCACAGGACAGGGGCCTCCTTCAGGCTGCAGTTGTGGTCTTGTTTTTCTTCCACTGCTACCCTCAATCTCCGAGTGTTGCCTGATACATACATCCTGAAAACAGTGGGTGTTAATTTTTTTCAAATGAATAGGGCTATTTTCTTCTAACTGCACCCCAGCAGAGTGTTTTGTTTTGTGTTTGCATTGTTTGTTTTTAATGTCCTTGCTTCCTTGATGATCCTTAGTTGGGCTCTTTTGCAGACTGTCATTTTTTCTTCCTCACTTCAGTATCATTAATAATGGTGCAGGATAAAGCAAGACCTGACAGTGAATTCTGCTAACCTCCCTGCCAGATACCCTTGTGCAGTGCACTGGATTATCTATTAGGTCTTTCATTTTTTGTGGCCAATTTTGTAGTCATTTTAGCTATTACAAAGTGATTTTGTATTATATGGGCACAAGGTAACTGTGGAACCAAGGAACAGACTGACTGGGATTCCAGGAGAGTTGTACCAACCCAAAGCTGTTCTGAAGCCCCTATCTTTAACTGCTGAGTTTGATCATCTATATGGACAAAGCAGGTTAGTTTACCCTGTGTACACTCCTGTGAGTTTAGTAGTACTCTGTGACTTCAAAATGGTTACAGTCATGTGTCTAGGTCAGGACATGCCTCAAATGGAGCCATCTTGGCTTTCTGAGGCTGAGCTATGTTTGCTGCAGAAAAATCTTTGCAATTCAGGTTGAACTGGGCCAGGGATGAGGAGTAAAAGCTTTTTTAAAGAATGAGGATGTATTTTTTAATTTTATTTATTTATTTTTGGACATAGGGGAAGGGAGGGAGACAGGGAGGGAGAAAAACATCAATGTGTCGTTGCCTCTCACATGTCCCCAACTGGGGACCTGACCCACAACCCAGGCATGTGCCCTGACTGGGAATCGAACTGGTGACCCTTTGGTTCACAGGTTGGCACTCAGTCTACTGAGCTACACCAGCCTGGACAGACAAGGATGTTTTAATGTAATGTTAAGGGCTTTGTGTATTTGTAGTCATCATTATATCTCACAAATAGCTGTTTCAGATGATTCATAGACCTTAGATATCAAAAGAACCTTGAAGCTATCTAATGTAGCTCCCTCCCTTCAGCTAGGAATGCTATTGTGATCCCCCTTTTACATGTGAGGCAACTGAGGACTACAGAAAATACCATTCTGTAGTCCCAGGATCATCTGAAGACTCCATACTTGACTCTGCTACTGTTTGTACTTTGGCTGCATTGTGCTATTCAGTCTTAGTCGCTGCTTTGATCTGATGATGATCTCCAAAGAGTCCAACCATGTTGCCAATACTGGGCACTTAGGGAGGAGAATTTTCACTTTCACCTCCTTATAATTGAGGGAAGACCTGACTCACTCATGTTTGCCCATAGAGAATTATTTTATCCTGTAATGCAGTGACACTTTTCCTCAGACTATGTAGTACATGTGTTTCTTTATGTGCTTCTTTCACATGTAACCTGCCACTTCCAAATCTTTAATGTTTATATTAAAATATTTTCCAATTATACTTCATAGTGTAAATGTACTGATCAGATGACTCTCAGATTTAATGAATTATTACATATCAGACTCCAGAATCCATGTAAGTGGTCCAACCTAATGAAGCAGCCTGTTGCATACTTATATTATTTAGCCAGGTATTAAAACTGTTTTGGAGAACTCTTACATACACCATTGAGGAAACCAGTTCAGAGAGACCATATTGGTCTTTGGAAACTGATAAAACTATGAAATAGTGACTTTTTAACTGGCTGTCTGTGTGGCATTGGACACATTATTATAACTTTCTGTGCCTTAATTTCCTTCACTTTAATGGAGTAATGATATATGCCTCAGGGGTCTGTTGTGAGGATTGAGATAATCTACATAAAGAATTTAACTCATTTAGTGCCTACCACATTGTAAAGATTTAATGCATTGCTATTGCTGTCATCATCATTATCATCTCTAGCTACAATTTCAGGGTTGTTGTAAGATTATTAAATAAAATGATATAAACTATATAGCAGGGTTTCTTGTAGATTCTGAAAAATAGCAACTCTTATAATTATGGTTATTAAAGTGCTGGGAGTATACCATGAAGCTGTAACATTTCTGGAGTATGGCTTCTTTGGTCACATATGTGGTTTATCTTGAGCAAATAGTACCATTAAATTTTTTAATGCCAGTCCACTTGTTTCCACCAGAGATCAAAGTGGAACATCATGGAACCCTTTAAAATAGATATTTTTTTCTGAGTTTTCCAATTAATCCTTTGTCAGTTCTCTAAAAGTAGCACTAAAACATGGTATTACCAAGGTGGAAAACTAACAGACACACATATTTTTAAATGTGCTCTGATTACTTGGTCTCAAGAATTCTTTAATTTAAGCATCCACCCTCACTCCCTACCTCCTACATAAATACCTAGCTAAACCTGTGTACAGGAAATCACTAGGGGTGATTCAGACAGTCCTTGATTCTACTTCAGGATCCAGCACTTGCTAGCTCTGTGACCTTGGCCAAGTCTCTGAATATGTTTGAATGTCAGTTTCCTTATCTATAAAACTGATGTAGAAATAGTTACCCAACACCTTATCTAAAAGCCTTGGAGCTAAATAAGTTTCATAACTCAGTTTTTTTTAATGCTTCATGGTACACACCTTCAGTGGGATTTGTATTAGAATTCAATAATCGTTCACATCAATATTTCCACAAAGAAACATGAATATTTGCAGCAAAACAGCCTTACAGGTTTTGTTACTGTATACATTTTGGCAGGAAACATAAAAAATATGGTTTCCAGATCTTTCTGGAATTTGGAAATTTTTTTTACATTTTTTCTTTTTTGTAGAATTTGTTGGAGTGATATTGGGTAATAAAATTGTATAGGTTTCAGGTGTACAATTCTATAATATATGGTCTGTATATTGTGTTGTATATTCACCATCCCAAATCAAGTCTCCTTCCATCACCATCTATTCCCCGTCTACTCTCTTCTACCTCCCTCACACCCCTTTCCCTCTGGTAATCATCATACTATTGTCTCTCCCAGCAAAACTATCATTTGTAATCAAAGGGCAGATAAAGAGATTCCCAGACTATGAAAAACTAAAGGAGTTCATCATCACCAAATCATTATTATGTGAAATGTTAAAGGGACTTATTTAAGAAAAAGATCAGAACTATGAACAATAAAATGGCAATAAATACATATCTATCAAAATTTGAATATAATAAACAAATTAGGCAAACAAGAAGAACAGAGACAGAATCATGGATATGGAGAGCATTTTGATGGTTGCCAGATGGGAGGGGGGTGTAGGGGAATGGGTGAAGATATGAGGGGATTAAGTAGTACAAATAGGTAGTTACAGAATAGCCATGGGGATGTGAAGTACAGGATGGAACATAGAGTAGTCAAAGAACTTATGTGCATGACCCATGGACATGAACAATGGTGGGAGGATTGTTTGAGGGTATGGGAGTTGCTGGGTGGGGGTGGTAAAGGGGGAAAATTAGGACAAGTATAATAGCAAAATCAAAATATAAATAAAAATAATTTTTATCTTTTTGTTTGCTGATTAATTTCATGTTAAAAATTAATTGGCATTTCTTGAGATGCAACATTCAATAAACACATAGTGTGATTGAGAACTGACTGGTTGGTGCATTCAGATGTGTCCATGACATATTCAGTGGGTACCACATGGTACCGCATGAAGTTTGTCCAATATGTCTTGCATACACATTTCTACTGCTTCCTGGATTATCTGTCTTTGTGAATATCCCAGGGACAGGCACCAGGACTGTTTGACTTGATTTGCAGGGAAACTAAACTCACAGCCACATTGCTCCTTTGCATCTAAAATAACATGTGCAAGAGGCCAGTGATTCAGTGGATTTAATTGACTTTCTTTTCTGTGCTTTCTAAGAGGAGTAATGACTTTTAAATAAAATAAAGTGATGTGACATGAAATGCAATGAAATAAAATAAACACAGGCTGTAGACTATTTAGCTGCAATTGTGAAGCAACTTTTAAGCATAGGCTGCTTATCTCCTTTCTGTCCTTATGGATTTTCATATTATACCCTCAGATCAAGCTGTACATCATCTCTTCTAGGTTACTTCCTTGGGGTCTGCTTCTCTTGCTGTGACGTGGGTGGATGGTACCCGATCATTTTGTAGTTGAGCAGAGTAAATTATAAGCTCTGATGTGAATTTTGCAGATGGTTCACATCCAGTGCAGTTTCAAACTACCTTGTCTAGCAGCTGAGTCTTTGAGCCTCTAAGTCTTTCTGTAATTTATCTTTCTGATCCCCAAACTTTGAAACTATCCCTTCAGTAACTCAAGGAAATCTCTGAGGTTTCATTTTGTTTTGTTTATATGCCTTCCTTTTTGTGTGTTTGGCACAGTAAGTTATTTGAAAAACTACTATCATTTTCTCTAGGAACTTTACAAATGACCTGTTGGATAAATGGCTAGTCCCTTCCTCTGAGCCACTCTAGAAATAGCTTTGGAAGCAGAGTTCTTCCAAAATGAGCCATGGAGAGAAACAGGCTTAGAGGAAATGTTTTTGTTACAGTAGTCACCCTTTTCCACTGGGGATATGTTCTAAGACCTCCATTGGATACCTGAAAATGCAGAGTACTGAACCTTCTATATACGATGTTTTTCCTATAAATACATAATACCTATGATACATTTTAATTTATAAGTTAGGCACAGGAAGAGATTAACAATAATAACTAGTAATATTATAGAACAATTATAACAAAACAGCGTAGTAACAGTTATGTAAATGTGTCATTATTTAGTAAAATAAGGGTTACTTGAACATAAGCACTGCAATACTCAGACAGTCTATCTGATAACTATTACAGCTACTAAGTAACTGATGGACAGGTAGGCTATGTAGCATGGATAAGCTGGACAAAGGGACAATTTACATCCCAGATGGGTTGGAGCAGGAAGGCTGAAGATTTCATCATGTTACTCAGAATGGCACACAGTTTAAAATATATTAATTGTTTATTTCTGGAATTTTTTATTTCATATTTTTGGACCATGGTTGACTGCAGGTAACTAAAACTTCAGAAAGCAACCATGGATATGGGGGAATACTTTATTATTATTGTTTTAGTACAAGCCAGTTTTCCAGAAGTTGCAGAAATCTAACTTTTCTTCAAGTGCTGAATTGTTTTCAAATGTCATTTTTAGGGTGTTAAGAATTAAATTTATTGGAGTAACATTATTAATACATTATATAAATTTCAGGTGTACAACTTTATAATACAGCATCTGTGCTCACACCTAAAGTCTAGTTTCCTTCCATCACCATATATTTGACCCCCTTTACTGTCTTTGTCCTCCCCTCACTCTTTTTCCCATCTGGTAACCAGCATACTGTTGTCTGTATCTGTGAGTTTGGGGTGTGGTTTTTTTTTTTTTTTTGGTATGCTTGTTTTGTTTGTTCATTTGTTTTCTTTGTTCATTTTCTGCTTTTTTGTTTTATACCCCACATATGAGAGAAATCATACTGTTTTTGTCCTTTACTGCTGGACTTATTTCACTTAGCACAATACTTTCAAGATCCATTCATGCTGTCAGAAATGGCAATAATTTTGCCTTTTTATTGCTGAGTAGCATTCTATTGTATACATGTATCAGATCTTCTTTATGCAGTCATCCATTGAAGACCATATAGATTGTTTCCATGTCTTGGCTACTATGAATGATGCCACAGTAAACATAAGGGTACATCCACCTTTAGGAATAAGTATTTCCACATTTTAACGTAAATATCCAGGAGAGAAACTGGTGGTTCAATATGGTAGCTCTATTCTTACTTTTTAGAGGAAACTTAAATGTCATTTTAAAACAAGATAATTTAAATGTTTAAAAATGACAATGTTACTTCAAAATCAAACAGTGCATTGGAGCCAATCAAAATCTCTAGACCAGTAGATGGTTTTTCAATTTAGTCAGTCTGTTTTAATCCAGGTTATCCCAGGGATCAGCTAAAGTAGCCATGAGATTGCACCCCAACATCACTGTCACCCCCACCCTTCTAAATCAGCATGTATAAAAATTTATGACAGCCAAAAATGATGCTCTGAGGCAGGGACTACTAGCCTTGACTTCTAATGTGGTCAAATTTCACTTAACTAGAAAGCTACGGATCATCAGCACTGTGAGGCATTTTAAATTTCTATTTAAACAAAAGCCCTATTTTTTAAATATTTTATTTATTTATTTTTAGAGAGAGGGGAAGGGAAGGAGAAAGAGAGGGAGAGAAACATCAATGTGTGGTTGCCTCTCACATAGCCCCTACTGGGGACCCAGCCTGCAACCCAGGCATATGCCCTGACTGGGAATTGAACTGCAAGCCTTTGGTTCACAGCCCATGCTCAATCCACTGAGCTACACCAGCCAGGGCCCAAAAGCCCTATTTTTATCTTAAGCTTCTTAGAGTTGATGAAAAGTCTTGCTTTCATGTATGGATGCAGAAGTCTGTCTTTGAAATTATGGAGTGGATTACTGTGTGATGACAAAGAACCTTGGCAGTGGCCCACATCAGAACCAAACTTGTGCATGGAAGGACTCTTTAGCAGTGTGAGTGGCAATATTTCTCACCAAAAATATCCCTCTCTTATCCTCTCTCCTGACTGCTGCAGTAGCTTCTACATTTCCACCTCTGCAATTCATTCCTTTGAGTCAAACATTCCCCATGCCAGAAGGGTCTTCCTAAAATACAGGAACCTAAAAGAAGCAATAAATGAAATTTCTGAGACTGTACTGAGAAACCAATCAGAATTTCTTCTTCCCAGACTCAGGAAGGAATTTTTTAGCTCATTAAGCCTCTATGAGGCCTGGGAGACAGCCTTGAATGGAAGGATAGAATACAGGAAAGGAAAGAACAATTTAAGACCAGTTCAGGCCTGTCCTGTCCACTGGTCATTGCCTTAAACTGTAGAGAGAAGACCCTGATATCAGTGCACACATTCTTGTGGTGGTGGGGGGTTAAAAGTAGAATGTAATAAAAATAATAAACTTATTTGAAGCTGCTCTTTTGGGGATTCTAGATTATTTAGATTTTACTAGAAAAAATCTAAGGAATTTGAAGGCTGCATGGTGTAACTAGAGCACGATATTTTCACCATTATCCCCCTCTACCAGTTGAATCCAAATACAGTCTGGGGAAGAGTGATAAATCCTCAGTTCCCCTGTGACAAATATAGCTCAGATAAAGGCCTGAAATTTCAACTGTTGTATCTACCTCTCTCTCTCTTAATAACAGCTTTAAGGGGTGCATTTGCTTTAAATTACAAAGAGCCAGGTTAAGAGACTTTTCTGACCTTACATGGGTGGTACAAATTAAAAAGGGCCAAAGACATCCTAAGATTAATGGGAAAGTACACCACCCTCCAGTTTACAAAGACACCCTATGTGTTTCAAAAAAGAACCAGCTCATTACCATGGAAATCTGCCCCAACAGGCACTGCTGA
This sequence comes from Anoura caudifer, assembly GCA_004027475.1. Taxonomy (NCBI): domain Eukaryota; kingdom Metazoa; phylum Chordata; class Mammalia; order Chiroptera; family Phyllostomidae; genus Anoura; species Anoura caudifer. The sequence goes on along the minus strand of PVKU01002911.1, from coordinate 173,155 downwards.
AGTGGGAGTCAGAGCTTTTGTTAGCAGGGTTTTGTGGGGGCCAGCACCATAGTGAATATGGTTAAGCCTCACTAACTCCCTGAATAGGGAAAAGGACAATCTTCATTTGTAAGAAGCTTGAATTTGAAAATATATTTAAAGAAACACCATGTTATTACTCCCAAAAACCTGCAGTCACACTGCTGGTTGGGATCTGTGCTCTAAGCTGTCCTGACTCTTAAGGCCTTGAACAAACAGATAAGAGCTATAATTAGCATATTGGCCATTTGAATGCCAAGTACAGTTAAAATCTGAGTGTTAGTATACTCCCCTAGAAGGCTGTCACTTTCTTGTGCTTATAGTATTAATTTGCTTAGCAACCTGCTCCTTTTCCTTTTTGGTAGTGAAGTTTAGCCTAGCATGTCAGAATTCATTAAATTGTCCATATTAGCAGTTGGACTTAATACAGAGTATGTGTGTTGGGGGAGTGGTGAACAACTTTTTAAAACTCAACATGAACGTATTTTAAACTTCTACTTACTGACCTTTAAAACCCTTCATTTGGCTCATATTTATTATTTGTTGAGTAGGTAATGTATTCTCTTGGATGACTAAAAGGGAGAAGTGGCAAGCTTTTTCTATTGCCCCTCCTCTGAAAGGTCCTGATCACATAAAAACCAGATAGCATTGAATGTAATGAGTTACTGGGTTATAACAAAATAAAGATTGATAATATGAGGCTCAACAGGTGCTTAATTATATAGAAAAGAGCACATTTAGATCTGCATCTATTAAAGACATTGGTGATGGTCACCCAATCCTACATATGCATATTAACTTCATTTTTAAATTGACATGAGTCCACTTAATTTGAAGCATGACTGAGTTATGTTTGGGAAGGTGGAAAGGGGAGAGAGAGAGAGGACTACAACTACAGTTTTACCCAAATAGTCAATGTCTTCATCATTTTTCTATGCAAGTGGAAGAAAAGAGCTATGTTCTTTTTCACCTTATGGTGAATCCACCATAAGGCAAAAGGAGTATGGGCTGCAGAAAAAATCTGGATGAAGTCTCAGAGAGGACCAAACTTAAAAGCCTGCCCCTTGTGAAAATTCCCCAATTCTATTTTCTGGCCTTGTGACAGACATTCTGAGAAAGATAGCCAGAATTTATGCATAAACCTAAGGATGAAAGATAAGCAATGAAATCTCTAATGCAGTTATTCCCAAACTTTGCTGTACATTAGAATATGAGGAGATAATAACTTGAGGAGACTTTTTAAAACCCCAATACCCAGATTCTTGCCATGCAATTAGATTAGAATGTTTCGGGATCAACCAAAGACTACCAGAGGCAAGACTGTAGTCCCATAAAGTCAAATTTATTGTGGAAGTGCATTGAAAAGAGGAAAGAAAAAAAACCTTTATAACATATGGGCTTTCACTAAGTGATTCTGAGGAGGATCTAAGGAAACAAGGATGAGTCCTGGATTGATTGCAGTTTCTTGACTAGGAATTTAGGTAATGCCCTGAGGAGAGAGTGACTGAGCAAATGGAAATCCCCAGTAATAAGTGAAAATAGCAAAGCAGGTCTGGGGCATCATTGATAAGGAATCAGTACTCAAAGAATATGGAGGTCATTATGGCTTTTTACAATCACTATGTGACCATGGGAGAAACTGTGTTTTCTGCTACCTTAGCACCTGGCTTTATCTGTCTATCCTCCCCATCTGATTAATAACAGGGCTGTTTTTTCTTAGTTTAAGCTGATTTTCTTTGAGTCCCAAGCAAATGTTGACTCTTAGGTTTTGGCCTTTTTCAGAGGGATGGACCTGAGAAAAAAGTCAACAATGAAATCAACTAACAGTTTTGCTATTTTTCAGTGGAGTTGGAAAATTACTTAATAAAACAGTGCATGTAAAATAAGGAATTATGAAGAAGGACTGCATTTCAGTTAGTAGTATTACACCAATATCAATTTCCAGGGTTTTAACAATGTACTGTGGCTGTGCAAAATAAAATTCATACCATAGTAGATCGAAATATTGGGGGAAACTCAGGAAAAGATATGTGGGAACTCTCTGTACTATTCCTGTAACTTCTTGAGAGCCTTAAGCTTTTTCAAAATAAAAATAAGACATATTGATACATGAAAGAATGAGTGTTGATTATGTAAATAAGACTTTTTAAAAGTAGTCTGGGTTTATATATGCTCTCCCCTGACAATTCCAAAATCAGTTGTACTAATGTTCTCTAATGTGTCGCTGGACTTGAATGTGCTAGATTTGAATTCAGTACACAATAGTGATGTCAGTCAACATTGTGTCTAGCAGGTACAGATCCCTGTGGGGTTATAAATATGGTACCAGTTTGCACTTCCACAAGATGCTTTAGAGTAGAGTATGAAAATATGCATTAAATATCCCCAGATAGGGAAAAAAAAGGTGAGATTTATGCTAGGCAAAGGGAAGGGCAGGAGGAAAGAAAGGCACAGAGGTATGAAAATCAATGACTATCAGGGAAAAACAGATCATAGTTTGATAGGGCTCACTTTTGGGGACATAAAGGAGAACTGATGAAAGAAGAACCTGAAAAAAATGGGTTGGAACTATAGTACAACAGCCTGTGTGTGATTCTCCTCTTTCTGAAATTAAGGACTTTGGACTTCCCTTGTAGTATCTATTACATTTGTCTTATATCAAAGTTACTTGTATATGTATCTTTTTTCCACAACTAGATACTAAGGTCCTTAAGGAGATGGTCCTGTTTGGGTTCATTGTGTAGCATCTGTTGCCCCTAGCTGTGGGCCTTGCATTTTGTAGGTGCTAATAAAATTGTCTTAGGAATGAATCGTCCTAGGAATGAATAATGTATTACACAGATGCAGTTGATATTCCCTTTCTAGAATATCTGGGACCACAAAATAATGTTAAGTGAGGTGTTTACCTCCAGGGAAATGGAAGTAGCAGGCAGAAAAATCACACAACTCACCCCTCTCAAGCTCTCTTTGACCTGACTTTATTAATAGGGTATGGCCATGCCCTGCCATCTTTGACAAATGCCCTCCACCACCTTGCCCCTGGATCATGCCATAATGGCATCCCTGTAAAAGAGGTGATGCACTTTTCCCTAATCAATTTGTTTAGCTTCACTGGAGGGTTGCAGAATTGCCTTCCCCCTCCACCACTTGTTCCATAGTTCTCTGAATTACAGCAAATACAATGGCTCAGGCATGACCTGAAGATGGTAGGTAAGAAATTCCTCAAGAAGGAGAGTTTTTTCCCAAAATTTGGCTGATGTATATCATTTAAAGTGATCTTCACCATGCCTGTTGGTGATTTTTTCCCTCCCGTCACCTCTTGGGAGAAATATTGCATTACTTACCATTTCATATGGTTGGGTGTGGTGATGGGGGGCACTTCTGTTCCTGACACCTCACTATGTGGTTATCAGGAGCAGGCACTGCCTAGGTTGTCAGGACAACCAGCAATGATTCAAAGCTTCCCTGAAAGGTTTGTATCTCTGGCAAATAATCAGGCTTTAGCTCTCAGCAGATGCTGAACTGGGCAGCCAATCACAGGTGAGCTGGGAAAGCATGACATCATAGTCTAGCCAATCCAAAAGAAAAATTAACATTTGTTCTTCTATTTCTTTCCTCGGTTCTTTGTCTGTTAGATTTTGCCCTCCACTTCTCCTTTCTCCTTCTTGTCTAGTAAAATGGGGAGAGCAATGAAAGCAACTTTCCAAATTCAATTTATTCTGCAGTTTGACATAGGTTGGGGCAGTACAGTGATCAGAATGCATGGGGAAGGAATGCATAATGTGATCTACTGAGGAGCAAAATCAAACAGAGCATCAGCTCAATTAAATAATGTGGCTTGGTATGTAGGACCATGGTGGAAATGGGGCTAATTGAAACTAAGTCAGAGAATAGGAACTTCCTTATTCTCATACTAAATTCATCCAGAGCCAACTGTACTTAATTGTCTTCTGCTTTCACTTTGCTAACTAACTCCCTGGTGGATGGGAGGAGCACAGAGGCTGTAGGCTTCTGCAAACTTACAGGTTCTACAGGGCAGGTCTCTAAGGGGTGGCAATTGTAGTGAAGGAAGGTGAAGAGATATTGTCCCATTCCCAAGCTCTCACCATCCAGGGAACATACGTAAATGAAGATTCATCTAGTCTATCAAGGAAGTGTACAGCTCTCAAATCTGTAAAATCCATTTCTTGTTCCATTAGCCATTTATACCACAAAAGAATCCAGGGGGCTAGTCAAGGCAAGTTTCACAGAGGAAAAAACTAAAGCCCAGGGAAATTTGCATCTTCCTTAAGGTTTCCTCGCCAGAAGCTAGACTAGAATCTGGGCCTCCATATCTCTGAAGGCCCAAGAGGATAGTTATTTCCTATCTGTGGGGTTCCCTCTTTCCCCAGCCTCTGGTTTTTAAGGGATCTATGCTGAAACCTTTTGGCATCTCTGAGGCTCCTTGCTCTTTGCCCAGCAGGCTTACGCCCAGCAGGCTATCTACCATGTTGCTTCCTGCAGAAGAGATGGAACCCCTAACAATGAGGGTGGGAGGTAGGCAGGAAGGGGCTCAATAGGGCCTGATCTCAGTGTTGACAACAGGTTGTAGTGAGCAGGCCCTGATGGAGAAGGAGTGGGCACTGTGCTCCTGGCCAATGTCGTGTACACTCGATGCCAAGCCAAGTTCTTTTGTATTCAGAGCAGGAGGGGAGATTTTTTTTTTAATGTGCAGCTAGTGTAGTAAAAACTGTGATGACTGAAAGCCACAGAGACTCAGTCTACCACTGGGAACAATTTCTGGCTGTGGGACTTGAAGCAGGGGTGGGAATAGAGCCAGGATATCCTGGCGGCTTTTACCCAGTAGGTTGTACATTTCTGCGCTGCATCTAGTGCTTGCCCAGGTATAGCTCAGCTCAGCCTGGCACACCATAGCCTTTATTGAAATATTGGTCTGGAATTTAGACCCATTTTGTGATAGGATTGTTTTTGTTCATTCGTTTTGTTTTGTCTTAATCCAAACAAGACTATAGTTCCCCTATTTAATGTTTCTTACATGCAGATTTCTGTGTATTCTTATTGTAAAAATATACAAACAATGGAGAATATATATAAAGAAAATTGTTGGTGTCCACGAGCATATACACATACCTACATGTTTTCCTTCCCACATTTTTAATTCCTAGAGTTATCTTATTACCAGCTTAGACACATACTGCGCACACAATTTAAAAAATAAAATAATAGTATACGTGCTGTTCTGTCACTTTTTTCACTCAAGAATGTGTCAATGTGTGTTTCTATGTCAACCCATAGCAATCTACTTGATTCTTTTTAGCTGATAAACAGTATTCCAAAATGCATATATACCATAATTGATTTAAAAATTCTTTTATTGAGGGACACATAAATTGTCTTTTATGTAAGATTTTTTTCATTCTTACATAACATTCAAGACAAAGGTAGTTGAACATATCTTGGTATGTTTACATGAGTATTTTCCATAGTCAAATTCTGTGAGTTGAAATTGCTTGCTCAAGTGCCATGCATTTAAAAATTTCCTTGCCAACTTGCCCTCCAAAAAGGCTGTGCCATTTTATACTCCTATCAATGATACATGTTTCCTTTTTCTGGAATTTGACTGGAACAGTTTGAAGATTCTTGTTTTAGTTTATTTCTGTCGCAACAAGCCCCATCCCAGACCCTCTTGTTTCTCATGTGACTCAAGAGATTTGTTGGATTGGTGGGAGCCAAAGAAGAAATACAACTGAAGATTCGATGTAGGGTAGTAGAAAGAACACAGAACTGAGAATGAGAGACTTGGTTATTTGGACCATCTCTCTGAGGCATTGGACAGGCTACTTTAAAACCCTGGGCATCCATTCCCTCATCTGTAAAACGCAGATAATAATTGCCACAGTACACTGCTGTGGTTGTTGTGAGCATCAAACTGGGAGATACTAAAATGGTTTGTAACTTGAGAAGCAGGATACAAGTGCCAAGTGGTTATTATGGTAGTGTTATTACAGTCTTAAATTAATGAGCTTGGGGGAGGGAAAGGGGGACTGTGGGAGTTTAGTGGAAAAAATTGCACAGATTAAATCTCTAAGAAATTTCAGCTTCCCTGAAAGTTCTCATGCAGTTGTCCTATATTCTTGAAGAATAAACCACATTGGAAGTAAAGACTGCTTTATGATATCATGAATAAAATAGGTTATCTGCTTTTCACAGAAAGACTGAAGTCCTTTGTGCTAAACCTGACTCCTAAGTCCAGACCTTTTTCTGTGACACCACTATGCTTTAATTTGTCAAGCACCTAAGAGGAATGTGGCCCTGTGCTACTTTCTATAACCACCAGAAAGAGAAAAAAGATACACATGAAATGTTCAAATAACTGTGTAAGGTGACTACATAAATAGCTCTGAGTTATAGCAAAGGTATACAGGAGGATTAGAGTGAAATCAAGTACCTTTTAATTACTATTTAAATCAATAGACTAGAAGACACAAGTTAAATCGTTAGCTGGGAAAATCCAGTTATATATTTCTATTTCTTAAAAAAATTCTAATTGTTAAATATAACTCAAATAACTGCATTTTACAAATTATAAATTTAACATGTAAGTAAATTATATTAATTTTGTAGTCAGAGGGGTTTTTTAGATTAGATTTACAATGATGTAAAAACAAAAATTAACATGATGGGTTACTTTTTTTTAACTCCAAAGTTAAATTAAAAGATACCTGTAAAACCATTGGAAGCAGAACCATCCTGATTTCAACCTATTAATCAGGGATTTGAGAAGGATTGGTGATGTGTGTTTTCGCATTAGGAGACAAGTAACCACCATGCCAAAAGCAAAAGCTATTTAAAAATGCCTGATTTTTAAAAACCACCAATCTGGTATATTGTTTTTTTTTTTTTTCCAAAGCAAACATGTATTTTAACCAAACCAGTAAAACCATGTATCATATTAGTAAAAGCATGGGCTTTGGACTCAGATTTAGATACAAATTTCTGTTGTGCCACTTTCTACAATGTTCATGTAAACTCATGTATGCATAAGTATATTTTAATTAAGGAAAATAAAAAGTAAATGCAAATTGATCCTTTAAAATGTCTTGAGTATGCAGTTCACTTAGTGGTTTGTCTCCCTCTTTTATGCCTTGGAAAGGTCATTGTTGTTGTTTTTTCAATTCCCAGTATCATCACATTTTAAAATAAATTAGTCCAAAGAGGCCCCCTATTCTCTAATTTCCCCAGATGTTGCCTCTGGTAATCTAGAGGCCTGTTGTGTGACTTTTCCTAAAAGGACCTGGGCAGATATATTAGTTCACTCTCAGTCTTGAAACTTATTTTGTTGGCATTGTGGAGAACTGATTGCTAGATGTTATGAGGAGTTGAGAAAATTGGATAAGCATGAAATGGTAGTGTCATGACCCATTTTTACCATTTAAGTATGTGAGGATATGTTTATCTCTATAAAAATAATTTTGAAAAGGGGAGAAGGGAAATCACCTGTAATCCTCCTACTTTAATCCAACTGCTGCAATTTTGTGTTCTTTTCTGGTCTTTATTTGCAAGCATATTTTACATCATTATAATTTGAATGAACTTATTATTTTGCATTCATAGCCATTTTTAATGACAGTTTAATTTCTCCTCTCTCGGTTTTACCATAATTTACATAAGCTAGCCAAATCATGAGTTGGGGGTATGGATTTTGGAACAGCAAAAGATAATTTTTGTAGGTAGATTTTAGACTTGGATACCAGCAAAAGTTTGAATTCTTAAAGACAAGAGAAGCAATGGAATGTTTTAGGGAGAGCTACATTTTAATGAAATTAAATGTATCTATATCTATCTATCTATGTCTATCTATATCTATCCATATCTATATCTATATCTATATCATCTATATCTATAAACCTGAAGTAGATTAATTATTCTTTTTTGCGTGTGATGCTCTGTTTCAAAATGTGTTCCTTGTGTAGAAAGGTCGTTTCCCTATCCAGATTGTCATCTTTTTGAATCCTGGTGCCCTGTCTCTCTGTGTTTACTGTGTATTCTAGATAGTCCATCAGTGATACTTGCTTGACTGACAGGTGGTATCCCAAACCCAAACCATTTTCCTTTCCAAAGAGTGCCCGTATAGCTGGATAGATTTCTTCCCTGTAAACTTATCTGAAATTTAAGTCTTCCTGAAGAGGTCAGTTAAGGAAGAGAAATGAAATATACCCCTCCTTCCTACTGTCAGGTGAGCCTCTCTCTTGATGGCCAGACCTCTATCTAGACAACTCTGACAATATAGAGGTTTCCACCTCATTTTCCTTTCCCTCTCCCTGAACCCTCCTCTTCACTGAATCCTCCTCTTTCCCCCTTTCTAGGCGCTTTCTGCCTGGAAACAAAAGATTAGTCCCCAGTAGCCCATTCAGGGAGATTTTAGTTTGATACTCATCCTCTGATTGGCCTATGTACGGTGCAGAGTCCAGATGACGTCATAGCAGAGAAGGGCTAGGGAGCGGTTGCCGAGCTCGGGCTCTACCGCTGGCGGGCAGCTGTGGGCAGCTGGGCTGTTTGGATTCTTGCGTGAAGGGCTGCAGCTTTTCCCTGCCTGGAACAAGCGTGCAGGGCCAGGAGGAGATCCGGGGGTGGGGAGCGAGCTGTACCCGGGGATGAGACTCCCCAGTCCCGCCAGCCTGAGCACTCGGAGGTAGAGGAAAGGTCTGACAGTGTCGCTGGACCAGTGGCAGGTAAATCCCGCGATTTATGGAAGCTGGCTTACTCAGGGGAGGGGATGGCAGCTGGGCATTGCTCTTATATGGCTAGGCAGATTTTCTGCCTTCTCTAATCCCCCTCCCGGCGGCGTTCTAGCTTCAAGTCCCCGATGTGGCTTCCCCGGAGCCCTGAGACCTAGTGCTCCGTTTGCATGATCCTGGATCATGATTGAGGACAAGTGGGTGTGTCAGGGCCCTTCCCTGAGGGCTTGGACCCCTTGCTAATCAAGCCCTAGACTGGCATATTAGGGCCTGGGCTGCTGGAGGCATAATCTGATCCAGAATCTACGTCAGCCTGCAAACCTTATGCCATCTACCAGCACCCTACACCAGCCACTGTTGTAGCAAAGGCAGTGCCTGCCCCCCACAGGGGGCGAGATGTGGTGGAGGCCTTGGCAAGTCAGAGGGGAGAGGGTAGAGCCCAACCTGACAAACAGAAAAAGTGACAGTTTTTTAAAGGGGCACCTTTCCCCCTTTCCATTATATTTCTTTATCCTCTTTCCCCTTTATTGGTGGGGGGCGGGGGGGGGTAATGGTAGGAGGACTCATTTCTTCTCCCTTGGGATTTGAAATTGTGCAATAATGTCCCTAAAAAGCCTGAGGTCACTCAGTTGGCTGTTGTCTTTTCTGGGGAGGGGGTTTCATTATGTCTTTTGGCCCTCCCTTCCCTGTCCTCCTCAGCTTAGAGGGGGCATTGCCCTTAGTTTTTGAACTGGATTTGGCAAGATTACTATCATAACTGTGGGCAGATTGAACATTTTAGATTCTTACTCTCAGCAGCTTTTCCTTCCTTAGGTTGAGGGATGAGGTGGGAGACTTTCTTGAGGGTGGTGTCCTGAAGGGAGGGAACCAGAGGCTCCACTTGTTTTTGTTGTTGTTGTTGTTGTTGTTTGTTTGTTTTGTTTTTGGTCCCATCTTCCAGAATCCACTGCCAGACTCTGGACTTGAGGGTTCTGGGCTATGGTCTGTAGAAGCAAAGGAGAGAAGGGTGAGTGGCTTGGCTTTGGGAAGCATGAAGGGGGTGTGGTTGCAGTGCTATTTTTTAAAAAACAGCTTTCTGCTGGGAAGCCTTTAGCTGTGTTAGTCTTGCTCACCCCATGGTTTTGCAGACTCAAATCCAGGCCAACTGTGTGGCTGTCTGAGGTGTTGGAACAGAAGGAGGTCCATTCCTGTTGGTGATAACACCGTGGCCCTGTTCTGAGATGACCAAAGTATAAAGGTCAGTGCGGTTTTCACTGGGCCATTTGCAAAATTATAATTGGGTAGGTCTCTGTTTTGATACTTGAGGCCTCTAATCATGGGCACCTTTGGGAAAAAGGAGTTAATATGGTAATGGACAATTAATAGGCCAGGGCTTGGAGAAACAGCTATTTAAGCCTCTATTTCAGGATGCAAATGTCATATCCCCTGCCTCCATGAAAGGCAAAATAAGAAGAGACTGGGATATATGCTGAGTAAAACCTGACAGCTGAGAATCTTGAAGATAGAGGGCCCTTGAGATGTCATGGACCAGACCCTCCAAGTTGGCAAGTGAGCCTTGTAGGAGACACCTAACAGAAAAAAAGAGTTTCAGCTGTGATAAAGGTGCAGGCAAGGGGCCATACACCCTAGAGGATGTTCCAACTAGCTGACCATTCCCATAGGTTGCAGATTTTCTGGTTGGTGGTGGAAATGGTATATAGAGCAAACAAGCTTGCTGAGGTCTTTGGGGTAGAGCAGTGGTCATGACAAGTGAGGGAAATGATTAACTGTGGGGATGGGGAGGTACTACCTTCATTAGAGACTCTGCAGTTGTGAGTCCAGAGACTAAGCTACTATGTGATCTAAGAGAGCAGCCATGGCAAAAATTAAAAAAAAAATAAAAAAAAGATCTAGAAATCGGAATAGGTAGGTAAGATTGGATGGAGTAGTCAGGAACAAAGTGATAGAAGAAAAAACATCATCTTACCAGGAATCCAAAGGCCCTTATATTCCTGATGAGATGGGGAATCAATAATTGAGGCACCTGTGGCTCAGCACAGACTTAAAGGGAAAATTTATTGGTATTTAGGGAATCAATAGCATTCCCATACATGTATCCAACTTTGGGAGCCAGTTGCTTTTTGTCAAGGGAAGAAGAAACTCCATGAGTGGCCATCTCAACAACCAACTTCAGCTTCCTGGGTAAGGAGGAATGGGAGGGGCAGGGGCCCAAAAGAGACTGAGGGAGCTTTGAATCTGTCCAAGACAGGTAGGTTGACTTCTTTTACATGGTATGTGCCTGGCCCTTGCTCTATGCACAGGGGTATCTGCTAGTGCTCAGAAAAAAAAAAATGAAGCCCTCATTCCCAGGCAGAGGCCCATGGGACCCTGTGGGGACTGAGGGATGGTGACAACTACCCTAGAAGGTAAGTGCAGCTGTCAAGGCATCTGGGGTACAGCTTAAGCTTTAGCTGCTCTGTTTTTTCCCAACCTCTCCATCTACCAGAAACCAGTTGGTTTCCTCTGCAGGGCCTGGGGTGGACTTGCCTGCCAACTCATCATTACACAGCTTCTCCAGCAGGGGACAGGAAGGGCTGAGTCCTCCATTTCAGGTGTGAAGCCCTAGCTTTGGATCCAGTAACAGCCAAACATGTAATATCTGATATAGGGGTACCAAAGAACCCCTATAGACTCCCAGGTGTTCCCACTCCCCCCACCTAGAAATGTGTTGCTTCATATCTGGCTCCTGGACTTTGAAGGGCATTTCAGTTTACATATACGGTGATTCCTGGAGTCAATAATACATATAGCCTAACCGGGAGTTTAACTGGAAATGTTAATCAATACAATGCATCCATGTCTGATTTTCACATTCAGTTAATTACCTGCAGGTTGGGACAATCTGTGCTGCACCCAGGGGATGTGATAAGGGGTAAAATGGCCTAGTTCAGGGGTGTCAAACTCATTTTCACCGGCAGCCACATCAGCCTTGCGGTTGCCTTCCAAGGGCCAAATGTAATTTCAACTCCTTAACAGTTAAGGAGTAGTTACATTTATACAGCCCTAAAATTATTTTTGCCCTTTGAAGGCAACCATGAGGCTGATGTGGCCCCTAGTGAAAATGAGTTTGACACCCCTGGCCTAGCTATTGCTAGGTCTTGCAGGTGGGAAGCAAAATGGGAGAGGTGAACCTTGAACACTGGAAAGAGATAAACAATGTACTGGTGGAGCATGTAAATTGTTCCGAAGGTGTGGCCATAGAGAGGCCTTGGAGAGTGATCACTGAGATGGAATAGGATGATATTAGAGGCCACAGTGGAGGTGAAGACCAAGGTTTTGCTGCAGGGTGGGACGGGCTGGATTTGGAGAAGGAAGTCTTTTAGGCACTAGTGCACCAGGATCTGGTGTGGAATGAACCCTGGGAATCAGAAGTCAGTCGACCTGGTCTCTGTGTTTCTGGGTCTCAGTTTTCTTGTCTTTCAAATAATTGGGTTTGGAGGAGGTGGTTTCTAAAATGATTGTGACAGTTTAGGAAGTAGATTCATTTGTTTTTGGTAGTAAAGACAGGTCCAGTAAAGGTCAGCCCTCTCCCCCAAATTTACCCCTTCTAAATCACACTCCTTTCTGCATGCTCTCCATTTTGCAGGAAACAGCACAAAACAAATCTGCAACCCTATTGATCTCTTCACCAGTATGACTATACTTTTATTTTATGTGAATGATAAATAATAGGGAAAACAATAGAAGCCCAAGTGAAGAATCTGGTAGGGACCCTATAATCAAGCCCACAAGAAAACTATGTGGGGATCTTATACAGTGGGGAGTGGAGGTACAGAGATTCACTGCCGGCCCTGACTCCCTGAATTTCATAAAAGAAAGGCTTTGAGTGAGGGTGAATGAAGGGCCTGGCTTGGGGTGTGGATCATTTCCCTTCTATTTTCCTTCCCCATCTCTTTCTGAGACAAATGAACTGTTTTGGAATTCTCCAACCCTCAAGAGACCTACCCCTAATGATCAGCACAATCACATCCGCTAATGACCTCAACAGAGATACCGTTAGCAGAGTTCCCTATACATCCATCCCATAGCCCAGCTCTGGTGCCAGTGCTAAACATTTGTGCAGCCCTTGCTGTCTATGGAGAAGGGCTCCAGTCCTTCTAACTGGCCTGAAGAAGAGACTCAGATAACTATGGCTTCTTTTGGCCCTTCTCATATATGGATAGGGCTGGAAGTTGAGAGAAGGAGCCATTCATGTCCCTACCTCCAGTACTCAGTTTGCTTCTTTGAGCCTGAAAAATGCTCCAGAATTCCTTTCCCAACTATCCTCAGTGATGGTCCAGGCACTTGCCATGGGAGGAATCTCTGATAGAGAGAGTGGTTGTCTGCAGCTTCCTTCACCCTACTCCCAACAAAGTGGCAGCCCTTGTCCCCATACAGAGATGCTGGCAAGAAGTTGGAATTTAGCAAGGTTGGGTGCTAGAAGGCACAAGATGTGTGTACTTATCTCTACCCCAGCCCCTGGAAAGAGGGTGAGCCATAGGTATACACAAAAGGCAGTATAGACACACCACATGACACAGACACACAGTGTGGAATAGCTGTGTGACACACAATGTGGATTAGCCATATGGTACACACACAGCATGGAATAGATGCAATATACATACAACACAGTACAGTCTCATAGCAAGAACACAATACAGTACTGACATGATACACATACACAGCGTGATATAAACATGACTGCACATATACCCAATATAATACACACAACATAGTATAAATATGATTTGGCACACACCCAACATGGTATAGACACACAAGGTACCCAATACAATGTGGTACTGGGAGCAGCACAGATATATTCCACCCCTCCACGTTCTCACAAAAGACACACCCCCAGACCGACCCTATGGGAAGACCCTGCTGGGAAGGGTGTGGCCACCAGGTATAGCACTGCATCTGGCCAGTTGCATCTGCACTGGCTCCAGTTGTGTAACTGATGAGTTTGAGGCAGGCTGCATGGAGTTAATAAGCAAATAAAGAGAGGTGGAGGCAGGCCTAAGGAAAGCTCTGGATCTTGTGCAGAAACCTGGAGGTGCTTGGTTAGTACAGGCTGATGTGTCTCTCCTCCCCTCCAGATCTTCTAGCGCTGTTCCCCCTGCTTATAGATGCATGCTGCCTCACTGGGACTAGCCCTCTGCCCTGAGAATAGCAAGAGTTTTTTTGTGGCCATCCTTCTTGAGCCCTCTTTGAGCCCCGCTCCTCTCTGGAACTTTGATAACACTCACTCCCTTACCCTCAACCCATTCCACTGCAGAATGAGCTCGTGCAATGGGGGAGGCTATAGGCACACCATTCAGTTGTGTAGTGGGTGGGATTTGGAAAAGCTTCTTAGAGTGTGCATGTGGGCAGCATACAGGAAATGCCAGGGACACCAGGGGCAGATATGCTCTGGAGTCTTTCTAGGAGCAAGTGGAATACCTAGGATATGGCTTGGTCTTTTTATTTGCGAAAATGGTATTGAGAATCATAGGGCTTTTCTTGGCTCCCTGGGGCTCTAATTTTGTTATCTCTACCTTTAGATATCCATCCATCCTTCTATCCTTCCATCCTTCCTTCCTTCCATCCATCCACCCACCCACCCAACCAGCAATCCTGACTTTGACTTAGGACCTGTGTATTTTGGTATCTTCTAATAGTATGTGCGCTAGCCTGGATCTGGCTTTATTGGGAGTTACATATAGGTGTTGCTTGTCTTTGAAGACAAACACTGTGGAGGGAAAGGGGGGAATGGTAAGAAGGATTGCAGAGGTTGGGATCCTGTCAAGGGAAGTTTGTTCTCCTTGAGAGTGCTAAATCCTTGAGAGGCTCAAGTGAATGTGGGGAGAGGCAGAAAAGGGAGAGGAGATTAGAGACACTCCATCTCTCTATGGTTGGACATGGAAACCTTTGTGGGGAAGATAGGGTAAATTGCCACACACACACAAATACACATAAATAAAAATAAAAACCCTAGTATATATTTGCCCTACAAAATCTTGGGAAGATTATAAAAGACATCCCTGCATTGGAGACAGGGGGAAGGCAGAGAGAATTTCCAATTAGGATCAGAGACTGAAGCCCTCCACAGCTGTAAAATGATATAGGGGACTTCAGAGTGCTTCCCAAACTAGTGAAGGGGGTTGTTGAGAAGGAAAATGGAAATGGAGGTGAACACTTGGAGTTGAGAGATGAACAGCAGTGACAGGACTTCAGGAAGCTCAAGTATCCTCAGACCCACCTGCATTTGCCATAATCTCTCAGTTTTCCATGGTACACTGGATTGTACTACTTCCAGTAAATACACAGATATTTTGCAAGTATCATATTTGATTTAGTCTTCCCAATGCTTGTCCAAGATGACTGGAGCAGGTCTTTTCTACATGATAGCAAACTGATCCAGAGTAGTGAAGTGACAGCACTTCTCAACATGAAACCCCCAGTTCAGTGCCCTTTCTGGACTCTTATATAACAATGCTTTTTTTACACTTCCCTGATTCTCTGCCTTTTGAAGGGATTTTTTCTAAAATTCACTGTAGTGCATGTGTGATGTTTGAGGGGTTGGATGAGGGAGTAGTAGCAGGTGGGAAAAGAGGTTCCTGCTCCCCCACAATACTTCTCTTGGCAGGTTTTCCCCAAGAAAGAACAGCTGATTCCTTGCATCTTGTGGCAGCTGGTGTACCCAGCACTGAGTTCATCGGAGCTGAAGGCAGCCTGGCCCCTTCTCATGGGCAGCGCCCACCCATGTTGAGGTCCTGCAGCAGTGGTGGTGTGAGGTGAGTAATGGATTCCAGGGCAGGGAGTTAGGGATCTCTAAGTCCGGGTAAATCCCACCTTTTCATAAGAGCTCCCAATTTCAAAGATTCTGACTACACCTCACTGGCCAGGTCCCAGGGCATGGCCCCTTCTTTCTGGGAGATTGTGCCCAGTACAGCTGCCCTTGGTCTCTTGGTTCTCCCATCTCTAATATGGGAATGACAGCCCTGGCCTTCATCCTAGTGGGAGTAGGAGAAACAAACTCATGGTCACTTCCAAGTCATTTGCTAATGTTAAGCTCCATCCAAAGAGCTTCACTGTAGTACAGACCTGCTTCCTATCAAGCTGTCATTTCCTTTTCCTCCTGCTTTCCTGATGCTAAAGTGGTATTTCAGATACATGCTACAAATTATCAATTGGTTCCTATAAATTCTAATATCTCAAAACCTTAATTTTACCTGCCTATTTAAAGTGTAACCCACAACCCAATCCATCCCAGCTTCTTAACTTATACCTTCCAGAACCTTCTGTATGCCTTCTTACCCAACCAGGCAATACTTCCTTCCCCAGCTCTCCAACAACATTTGAGTCTGGCAGGTAGTTAGCTCTTGCTTCTCGATTACCTAAAATAATTCTTGCATGGTTTCTGCAGTATTCATCTTAATAGGTAAACTAGACCATAAGCTCTTGAGGGATAGGGACTAGATCTTACAGGTCTCCAGTCTCTCTCACAAATGCCTGACCACTCCCCAGCAGTTTTTCAATTTGGGCCTCTCTCTCTCCCTCTCTACTTCTTTCTTGTTTCTTGGCTTGATTCTCTGATCATCTCTCTGTCTCTTTGCCTCTCAGAAAGCTGTTTGAACTTCCTCAGTTGGCTTCTCCATCTGGCCTTGTTTTGCTGTACACTGCAGTCCAGCCACCTGTTGTATCTTACCATCCCTCCATCTGTCTGTCCGGTCTTCTGTCAGTTTTTTGGTCAGTTATTCAAGCAACTCTCATATTGCCCAAGTCAAAAATAAACAAACAACCAAATAAAAACAACACCCAAGAGAAAGACAAACTAAATTTAAAAATAAACAAGGCATGTAGAATCCAATTTCGTTTCACACTGAGCGTGTCCTGGGGCCTACAGGACAAAGGAAAACTGCAGCTCAGCAATAGGTGATATGATGCCTTCTCATGAAGGGCAAGCTCCAGAGTTTCAGCTGTGAAATTAAAGGTATGAAATTACAGCCAGGCCGATACTGATGAATTCAACTTCTAGAGATGCTGTGGTAGGGGATCCTCTATAGCTCTTGAACAACAGAAGGTAACTAGAACTGGCTAAAATAAGAAGCAAATCCCTGAGCCTCTGCTGGGTGTTTTATGACAGCCGCAATAATAACATGTATTTATTGAGTAGCTACTGTTGCCAGCACTCTACTAGGCATTTTACTTGCCTGAAACAATTTGATTCTACTGCAAAGAAGGTACGTTTTTTTCTAATAAGTACTATATTTGTTTTTTATTATAAAAGTGATACTATCTCAAGGTATCATCAGTGTTTTACTCATGAGGAGATAGAGGTTGAGAGATGCTAAGTAACTTGCCTGTAACTGGGCATGTGACTTTGGGAGGAGATATATCCTGAAGAATTTCTAAGATTCCCAAATTATTTTTATTCTCTTCAGTGCTTACACTTCCATACTCATACATTCACACAGTCATATTTACTTCTTTGACTCATAATCACTGTTCAAACTGAACACATAGTGGTGATCATTCTTATCCCCCACCCTCATAAACAATCATATTTACAAATTCACTATATACAGGCACATTCTTATTGCAACACACTGACACCTACATTTATACATTCATATTTTCATACTGACACACAGTCACACTTGCCATACATCCCTCTCTCACATTCTCACCTACTCATACCTTTATGTTTTCTTATATTCTGACACACTCATAGTCACACTTTCACAGTCATATCCACACAGATTATAGAATCACCCTTAGCCCTCAGTTTTCTGCACCATTATTCACACTCTATACATAAATACATATTGACTTTCCTCTGCTTATTTCTCATAGATACACACACATTCAATTTCATTCCCTCCAACACATTTGCACTGTCACTATTTCCTTTTCACATTCATATAAACAACTTATAACTCAGTGTAGGGATACATGAATATGCATGCATG
This sequence comes from Anoura caudifer, assembly GCA_004027475.1. NCBI lineage: Eukaryota > Metazoa > Chordata > Mammalia > Chiroptera > Phyllostomidae > Anoura > Anoura caudifer. The sequence continues at coordinate 155,424 of PVKU01002911.1, read as the reverse complement.
CTCATATGTTCACATTTATATATGCTCTCACCATAAACACAATCTCACCTATTGAAACTTTATACTTACTAGCTTTCTTACATTCAGAATCACATGCTCTTATATACTCAGCACTGACACAATCTCCCTATCCTGTCACATTCACATGTAATCACACTTACACATGGAAACACACTTATTTTGATACATATTCACACACTCGCCTTCTCACTGAAGCAAGTTCAGCAAATATAATCACAAACATACTCACTCTCTTAAACGCAGCCATTTCCACTGACACTCGTCACCCTACTGTCACACTCATACACAATCACACACACACACACACACACACACACAGGTGTAGTCACCTTCACATGCTAACAGATACATATACTCTCTCACATTCAGTACTTACAAATATTCACACAGCCACACTGCACACCCAGACCTACATACTTACATTCTCACATTTTCACATATTCTCACATTCACAACCACATACTCAAAAGCATACCCATCCACACATTCCCATGGACACATAGTCATACTTCCTGACACCCAGGTCTGTTCACATGTGCACTCTTCTCATGCATCAACTCCCATTCATACATTGTATATTAATGCTGGCACAACCGCACTTCTCACAACTCACATTCTTACACATTCTCACTCTCACACTGACACACCTTTACTCACATTACTATATACATTCATGCCAGTACACATGTAGTGACATGAATAGTCACTGACTGCATTTACCTTGACACACATCACACTGACCCACACAGTTCACACTGTCACAGTCAATTTACTAAAATACATACATGCACTCACACAGAGGTAGTGACTAATACCACATAGACTGACACTCACTCACACTCACAGTCATCCTGTTACATCCTCCCTTATAATAATAAACTTGATCACACTGATCCACATACATTACTGAACTTCCATCAGCTCTTACCTGGACTCTCAGATGGACACGTTGTTATTGACACATACTCACATTGACACTAACCTAATTTTTCTCGCTGAGATGATCCCATCGATCCACATCTACACATATTGATTCACACATGCTAACAGTGACCCACACTCTCATTCACACACCCATATATACTTTGCTAAACTCTTATACGTACCCCCACATGAATATTGCCACATTCACATACTTTTTTCACTAACGCACACTGTAACACACCCAATTAGAGGTAATTGTTTATAATCATAGTTCTCACTCATTTTTCTACTTGTCACTAATACTGTTCTCACCCATGCCAAAAGGTTTTCCAGCAACCTCTCACCAAAGAAATAATATTTGTCTCAACCAGGGTGCTAATGAGACTAGATCTTTCCAGAGCAGAAAGGAGTGGGATTTATGTTTAGTATTAAAAAGATAAAGGTCAAACACGCAGATCAAGTTTTATATATTTTTACCAGTTTCCTTTTATGGAAATTATCTCTACTAGAACCTTATCTAGTACCATCCAAAAGAGATTTGGATTTACATGATTTATTTCTTTTTCTAGGAGTTTATGGCTAAACTTGCTGCCTATCTCCCTTCCAAGGGGAGGGGAAGGTAAATAATGGGTATTTTTATGTACTCCATGTTTTCCTGTTCTAAAGTGTGTGCCTCCAATTTTATGTTTATGATCTCAAATTACCTGTGGATTAGACAAATGGGAAGTGCAATCCTACTCCAAGCAGGCATCTCTAATATAGGCAGGCCTACTTTTACCCCTTTAACCCAGAAACATGGTATTCAAGAAAGAGAAAGAAAAGGTTAATGAGTAAGCAGTATGATAAAATAAATTCTATTGTGAGTGTGCATGTGCATCCATAGACCCACTGAAATTTCAACAGCCATTACTAACAAGTTAACAGGAAATTTCTCAGTAGGCATGGATAAAAACAAGCTAATGAGACTTCCAGCCAAGATGGAGGCATAGGTAGACACACTGTGTCTCCTCGCCCAACCAAAATAAGGACAACAAAAATTTAGAAACAAAATAACAACCAGTACTGACATAAAATTGAACTGTACGGAAGCCTGACAAACAAGTTAAAGTAGACACATTCATCCAGACTGGTAGGAGGGGTACAGCCTAGAGCCTGGCAGCCAGGTGGAGATGGGTCACGACAAAAAAAAAAAAAAAAAAAAAAAAAAAGAAAGAAAGAAAGAAAAAAAGTGGTGGCTGGCAGACCCCAGGTGTGCAGGTGGTGGCTGGTGAATCCTGGGTTCACAAGGCAGTGGCTTGTGGACCCAGCAAGGCGGCAGATTGTGGAGCAGGGCACAGTGTACATTCACATGCAGATGAACCAGGCAAAACTGAGGAGCGAGACAGACCTCACAACCCAGGCCTCAAGTATGGGGAAATAAAGCCTCAAAACACTGATTGAAAACACCTGTGGGGGTTGAGGTACTGGGAGAGACTCCCAGCTTCTCAGGAGAGTTCGTTGGAGAGATCCACAGGGTCCTAGAATGTACAAAAACCCACGAATCAGCACCAGAAGGGCCCACTTTGCTTGAGGGAAGCTGCAGAAGTGACTGAAATCTGGCAGAGAGCCCAGGAAGCACCAATGTTCCCTCTTGGACCCCTCCCTCACATACAGCATCACAAGGCAGCAACATGGTTTGCCCCACCCAGGTGAACACCTAAGGCTCTGCCCCTCACTATGCAACAGGCGCATTAAGACAAAAGATAATGGCCCAAACAAAAGAACAGATCAAAGCTCCAGAAAAAAATACAACTAAGAGACAAAGAGATAGCCAACCCATCAAATGCACAATTCAAAACACTGGTGATTGGGATGCTCATAGAATTGGTTGAATTTGGTCACAAACTAGATGAACAAATGAAGGCTATGCTAAGTAAAATAAAGGAAAATGTACAGGGAACTAATAGTGATGGGAAGGAAACTGGGACTCAGATCAATGGAGTGGACCAGAAGGAAGAAAGAAACAACCAAACAGAAAAGAAGGAAGAAACAAGAATACAAAAAAATGAGGAGAGGATTAGGAACCTCCAGGACATCTTTAAATGTTCCAACATCCAAATTATAGGGGTACCAGAAGGAGAAGAGGAAGAGCAACAAGTGGAAAAGTTATTTGAGCAAATAATAAAGGAGAACTGCCCCAATTTGGCAAAGGAAATAGACTACCAGGAAGTACAGGAAGCTCAGAGAGTCCCAAAGAAGTTGGACTCAAGAAGGAACACAACAAGGAATCTCATAATTACATTACCCAAGATAAAAGTTAAGCAGAGAATCCTAGAAGCAGCAAGAGATAAGGATACAATTACTTACAAAGGAGTTCCCATCAGACTGTCAGCTGATTTCTCAAAAGAGACCTTACAGGCAAGATGGGGCTGGAAAGAAGTATTCCAAGTACGAAAGGCAAGGACCTACATCCAAGATGACTCTATCCAGCAGTTATCATTTAGAATGGAAGGGCAGATAAAGTGCTTCCCAGATAAGGTCAAGTTAAAGGAGTTTATTATCACCAAGCCCTTATTATATGAAATGTTAAAGGGACTTATCTAAGAAAAAGAAGATAAAAAAACATATACAGTAAAATGACAGCAAACACAATGATTAACAACCACACCTAAAAGAAAAACAAAAGCAAACTAAGCAAACAACTGGAACAGAAACAGAACCACAGAAGTGGAGATCACATGTAGGGTTATCAACAGTGGAATTGGAGGGGGGAAGTACAGAGAATAAGTAGCATAGATGGTAGGTAGAAAATAGGGGGAGGGTAAGAATAGTATGGGAAAAGTAGAAGCAAAAGAACTTATATGTATGACACATGGACATGAACTAAATGGGGGGAATATGTGTGGGAGGGGGTGTGCAGGGTGGAGGGGAGTGAAGGGGGAAAATGGGACAACTGTAATAGCATAATCAATAAAATGTATTTTTTAAAAAATACAAGCTGCCTGGCTGGTGTAGCTCAATGGATTGAGTGCGGGCTTGCAAACCAGGGGTTCTGGTTCAATTACCAGTCAGGGCACATGCCTGGGTTGTGGGCCAGGTCCCCAGTGTGGGGAATGCAAGAGGCAACCATACATTGATGTTTCTCTCCCTCTCTTTCTCCTTCTCTTCCCCTCTCTCTAAAAAAAATTAATAAATAGAATCTTAAAAAAATAAAAATATCTATTAAAAAAAGCTAATGAAACCCCCTTGCACTCCAGACAGACTGTAGATTTCCCTGTAAGAGGAATAAAAGATGTGCAAAACCCAGAAGTTAATCAATAAATCAGAAGCCTGGTATTAGAACCATGTGCCACCCAAGTTCCCTACAAGAGATTTAGAAATATGAAAGTACCTTGAACAACCTCCCTAGTTCATAGCTTCCCCTGCTGGAGTCTCTCTGGTGAAAAAAAATGAGTGCAAAATATGACTAAGCCACCATTTGACATGGGTTCTGGCACATCATGGGGAAAAGCCTATACTCTCCGAATAACACCCACCATGCCTAACAACCACCATTAGATTAAAAAATTCCTTGATAGCAAAGACCATATCATCTTACTTATTTTGGATTCCAAATGGCTGTACAATGTCAAGCCCAGAGCAGCTACTTGTAAATGTCATTTAGGAACCTGAAAGTGGTATATGGATAGCAACGTTGTCAGGACAGATCCAGTGCCTCTCTTCCTCAGTCCCAAAATTCCAGTGGCATCACCAGCTTAGACAGAAGATCTTCAATAGACCTCGCATAGTACTAGGCCCAGAGGGAGATTCAAATGGGTGAAAGAAACACACTCTCCCCATGAATTACTTTCATTTGTGTGGGAAAGATGAAGTCACCATGAAGCAGTAGAACAAGGCAACAATCTTGAAGTTTGGAATTAGAGGGATCTTTATCATGAAATTCAATGCCCTTTAGACTCCAAAGGCCTTGAGGGCCTATGAGTAGTTGAGAACAGCAGTCAGGATATAAGGCAATCACCTCCCAAAATAAACCACCTTGTAGACATCTTGCTCAGCACAGGGCTATGCTATCTTTCCAAAAGTTTGCATAAAAGGGCCCTTTGTCACTGGGACTAAGGCAGAGAAATAAAAATGAGCTGTAGACCTTGATGAAAATTTTATGCCATCTCCACCAGGAGACAGATTTAGAGAATAGCCTGGTCAATTTTCTCTTGATTAGTTTCTGTCAATATATCGAGATTCACCAAAAGTAATTTATATAATTTACAGAACTGGGTGAATTTTAGGAAGGGAAAGATGCACCTGCCTGAATTCACTAAAAAAAGCACTAAATTAGGAGACACAGCCTTTTGCATTTATATGATAGTGTATACTTTTCAAACATTTAATAACCCATTCACCCATTGTGATACAGATATTAAGAACAACACCTCTGAAGTCAGTAGATGAGCAGTTAAATCCTAGTTGACCACTTCTTAGGTATGTAACTTTGTTTGAGTCAATTACTTATCCCCCTTAATCCTCAGTTTCCTTGTGTGTAAAATGGGCGTGACACGAATAACATGTACCTCACTGAGTTGTAATGAGGATGAAATGAGATAATTTATGAAAGCCTTTGGCACAATGTCTAGCCTATAGTCTTCTACAAATAACAGATCTTAATGTTACTCTTAATACAACCCTTAGAGGTAGGTGCTTTCAAAGGGACAAAACATTAGGATCACAGGAAAACAGTATGATTTTTGCAGCCAAACACCCAATCTTCACAGTACTTGCTGCCTCCTTTTCTTTGTCTTTATTTTTGCTTAACCAAAAGCTAGGAGTCAGTCAGTAGTGGTCATTCTGTCTTAAGAAGATGAATGAAAAACAGAATTAACCCATGGACTTTCCTCAACTCCTGTCATTTTAGGACATGTTTATTTGGCAATTGCAGCAATATTTCTTGTTAATTTAAATGCCCCCTCTAGTCTCCAATTTTTCCCTGAAACAGTTAAGCACTCACTGTTGTGACCTTGATTTGCAGACACAGAAACTTGGGAGAGGGGCAATAGAAGAGACTCCTGATTCCTGTAGAGGCAGAGGTACCATTCACCACCAAAAGTTAGGGCATGCTGTGTGGTTCTGTTCATGCTGCTAGAGCAAAATCAAATATTCAGAGTTTAGACATGCATTATAAAATGGCTCACTGCAAAGCTGGACACATGGGCTGAAGATATCAAACTCTCCCATTGCATCTTATTCCAATGCTAATGGTCTCCAAATTAATGTCATAATGCCAAATAAACATGTTAGAAATGCTGCTACTATATTTGTATCTGTTGTCTTAATCTTGCTGTCTCTATGGAGAGGAACAGATTTAGCTATTCTCTATTGAGAGGAATAGATGTCTTCTACCACATGTGAATTGATGTTTCTTTCAGCTTTTCATTACTTGCTATGTAGTTTATGCCTCTCAAAGACAAGATGCTTAGATACATATTTGTTTTGCGTCCCACTAGATATTACTTGTTTAATTTTTACTGAGATATCAAATGTGTTACTGTGTTTGTTCTCTCTTCTTCATATATTGACTTATATAAAATTTATAGATTTGTAGTCCATTTGCAGTTATTTAGTCTTTGTAGAATTTTTATTTTTTTTGGTAGAGTATATGAATTTTCAATAAAATTCATCAGTGTTGTCCTATTGACCAAAACTAGAATAATGTGATCTTATTATACTCAGGAATATGAGTATTGCTGGTGATCCAATGACTGCTAATACAAGGGGCCTCCAACATAATATTTGTTATTGTCATACCAGCCTCATTGGTTGTTTTAATCACCATTCTATGCTAATTGTCTATGCTTATTTAAAAAAAAAAAAAAACAGATGCCCTGGCTGTTGTAGCTCAGTGGATTGAGCGCGGGCCTGTGAACCAAAAGATCGCAGTTCGATTCCAAGTCAGGGCATATGCCTCGGTTGCAGGCCAGTTCCTGGCAAGGGATGCACGAGAGGCAACCATACATTGATATTTCTCTCCCTCTCTCCCTCCCTTCCCCTCTAAAGATAAATAAATAAAATCTTTTTAAAAAAACAAAAAACAAAAAAAAAACCCACCAAAAAACAGAAACTGAGGCTCTATTCTGTTTGGAACCCAGACAAAAACTAAAGGCTATACTGGGGATGTAATGTGCAGCATGGTGACTATAGTTAATAATACTGTATTGTAGAATTGAAATTTGGTAAAAGAGTACATTTGAAGTGTTCTCACCATACCAAAGTAAGCTAATTATGTGAGATGATAGATATGCAAATTAACTTGATTGTGGTGATCATTTCACAGTGTACACAAATATCAAACTATCACATTGTGCACCTTAAATATATATAATTTTTGTCAGTTATACCTCAATAAAGCTGGAAAACTTCTAAAGACTCAAAAAAAAAAAAAAAAAAAAAAAACCCTTTAGGCCTACCAAACTCCTCTGGGTCTCATAGGATAGAAATAAATATATTTCTCCCCATATTTCCATTTAGAGCCCTGAGATCAGTTCAATCCACTAGGTCTAGCAACCCTGCCATCTTTGGCCAATGTCCAAAATAGAGGCCCTTCTTGAAATCTATCTTTTTCTGTCTTTCTATTTCCACACTTACGGGCATGTGCTTCTTTCCCCCTGGTTCATTTTCCAAGTTTTCAAGATTAATTTACATATTGCTGCCTGGAACATCCCACTCCATGGGGGAAAAATTCCCCAAGTCTTCAACATTAGGTATCTGCTACACTGTCACCTGAGTAATACCTCTGAAATTTGAAGCTAATCTTGCCATTCCACTGCCTGAAACCTCTTCATCTAGACTGGAAGAGTCCAAACCCCAAATAAAGGCATGTAAGACCCTTCTGTGTTTGATCTCTACTGATCTTATATTTTTTCCATCCCTCCCCTTTGCTATAGTTATACCAAGTTTCCTGCATTTCTTCTAATACACTACATTGTCTCTAATCTCCTCTGGTCCTTAACAGCTATTGTTTCTTCTGTCTGAAAAAAAAACATAACCATGGTTTGATTATGTTCTCCTTAATCAAACTTAAATGTAATTCCTCTGTGAAGTCTCCTTCCTTAGGCTGTTAGCAGTCCCTTTCTCTGTCCTTCAGTAGCAACGTGTTGTCATCTTTGCACTGAGCTGTCATGGCCAAAATTCATTACATTTTAAATCTCTTCAAGGACAGGGACTGTCCCTTTTTCATCTCCCATCCTTTTTCTGCTGTCCTTCCAAAGCATTCTCTGTCTTTCTGGGAACATAACAGACACTGTATAAATGAATGAATGAAGACACTGCTGAATGAATGAATTTATGAAGGTTTAATGATTTCCTCAAGATCACAGAATAAGCCAGAAGTGGAGCTGGAATTAGCCATTCTTATTTTGTTAGAGATAAAAGATCTACTAACTAAAAATCAACCCCAATCCCAACTTAAAGCTTCATAACAAGATGCAACTTAGTTATTCTAAGAAAAGAGGTTTCTTCTAAGAAAAAGGGTGGAGTTTCTTTCTCAAGTGTCCTGTTTTTAATACAACTCCCCAAAAGAAGTCTTTCCTGCTAATATATGACTATACTTATAAAAAATGGCTTGCGTCAAACCGTATTGACACTTCTTTTGTAGTTTATCAAGTGTTTAGCTTTTTTAAAAGAGGTTTTTACATGCTACTGTCTTCCACAGTTTAGAGATCTGTTCTGTTCCTTACATAACACCAGCATCACTTAGTTCAATAGGAATGGGCACAAGGCTCAAAAAAAAATCTAGCATGCTTTCGTTATTTGTTGATTAGAATATATTATTGATAATGGCTTACACCATCCTAGTGCTTTCCACTTTTCAAATCTTGGTGAACTCCTACTTATCCTTCAATAACCCACTCAAGTTCTATATCCTCTGGTTCCTCTGGGAACATTAGGTATCCTTTCTGCTTTGTCCTTCCAGAGCATCCTGTGCCTACCTAGGTGGAATGACATTGTGTTCTGTATTGTATGTATGCATGTCTGCCATCCTCACTGAACTGTGAGCTCTTAGAAGACAGAAACTAGTATTTATTCATCTCTCTTTGTATACACCTTGTACTTTACACAATACCTAGTATGTATAAATGTCTGTGGCATGGAGATGGAAGGCAAGGCAATAATGTTCTTTGGAATAATATCAACAATTTTGTTTTGTATAAGGGTACAATATTTGGCACCAATTTCTTATATAATAAGACCATAGTCAGTTAAAGAGAGTCTTGCCCCCTGCTGAACTGCTGTAGTCCTCTATTTTTTTGTACTCTTCATGTTGCAATATACATGCCCTTCCTTGTTTTGTAGTTACATTTTTATCTGTATATTTAATATACATTTTAGATGGCAGCCAGATATTAAACCCATAGCTCAAACATATAGCCTCTCTCAGGGCTGGGCATTTATTTCTCTACTCCCAGCACTTTGAATGGTGCCTGACAAATAAGCTTCAATAAATATTTGTTATTTGAATAAATGAATACAGTCATGGATTGGTTGCTTAACATACATTTTCTGAGAGTTACTATCTGGCCCCTCAAAGGGTAGTAGTTCTCTATTTTGTTCTCGGGATTCTTGGAAATGAAAGTTGACCAGAAATTAATATGAACAAAGCATGTAATTAGTTTACTTTCCTGTAAAAAGTTATGTTAGGCTGATATAAGATCTCTTTTCCTTTTGTATACATCTGTGTAACCTACAGACCCTCTTTATTAAGCTGGGCAGAAGAGTATGGGGCATGCCTAGGTGACATGCTAAAGGCCAAACAACTGGCTGGCTGCTGCCTGACATGATTGTGAATGCAAGGAATGTATCAGGCTCAATGTCAAAGGAGAAAGAATACTCTGAGATAAACATGGTTTGCAGATTGATTGATTGATTGATTCATTGATTGATTTAAAACACCAAGCTTTCCTCCTCTTTTTCTCCCCCGAATTTGTCAGGATGTGTCGTAAGCCACAGTCCAGGTGCCACAGGAGTAATTTGGGAACTACTAACTGATTTTCCCTCAGGCCTACTGATTTCAGATCCTTGCACCAAATCCTGCTTCTGCTTCATCTGCCATTTTCCTACCAGAATACTATTAACTTCCTTTCAGGTGAGGGCTGGGTCATCCAATTGCAGCTTGGGAGCTTTCTAGAGAAAAAAAAAAAAGACTTAGGCCCATGGCAGTCTTCTCTTTGTGTTTATGTGTGCACTGGGGAAGCAAAGTTAATCATGTGCTGGAGTTGGGATCTGCTCTAGCATGAAATAATGATGAGCCATATCGTACTGTCGTTCTGGTATATAAGTACACAGTGGCAGCTGTAACCAGGTAAGTAGAGTAATGGGCAGCAAAGGGAATGCACTATTTGGTAGATCTAACAGCTTGTAAATGAAGATCTGTGTAAACTGGGTACAGGAAGGCCATGAGAAAGCCAACATACTGTATCATGAGATCATCCTTCAGATTTGGTTTTTGGTTTATAAATACAAGAATTTTCCTTGGGTTGATTGTGATATTTTCTTAGACCCATGGCCAGTTTTCTTTAAAACACAGAAATTTGTCTTTATTGGGGGTAGGGAGTAGGCAATTCCTGAAACTAAGGCTGTGGCCAGCTGAATGTTTATCTACCATTTGTGAAGTGGGACAGATGGAAAGGAGATCTTGTCATATCCCATTCTTCCTTCAGTATTTGAGAGAAACCCTTTATTTTCATAGATAGTATTTCTTCGTCCTTAGCCATACCTCCCAGATAAGATGCTGGAATGTATGCTCAGCTCTTTTAAAATGTGGGCATATGGTCCCTGGCCAGTGTGGCTCAGTTGCTTGAAGCATTGTCCATAGACCGAAGGAAGGGTTGTAGCTTTGTCCCAGTCAGGGCACATACCCCAGTTGCAGGTTTGATCCCTGTTCAGGGTGCATACAAAAGGCAACAAATCAATGTTTCTCTCTCACACTGATCTCTCTCTCTCTCTCTCAAAAAGCAATGAAAAAATGTCCTCGGGTGAGGATAAAAAATTAAAATGTAGTTATGTGAACTTAGGTTAAATAACAAAATTTGAGAAGGATTTGTTGCATTTTGTGCTGGCTCAAATTCTTTGACCTCCAGTTCTGTCAAGTTGTGTGTGTGTGTGTGTGTGTGTGTGTGTGTGTGTGTGAAATATGTGAATTGCTAAATTGATCCCAATTCTTGGTATAAAAATAATACCAAGGTCTCAATTGACCCCAATCGGCTCATCTATTCAGACATGCAAAGAACATCTTTCCTGCATAAAACTGATTTTGGTACAGACAAATTGAGACTGCAGCAAGGACCTAGAATGATGTGCCATGACACACAAATGAAAAAGCAATGTCCAGGCACGTAAATGATATACAAGAAGCCCTAGAAATTATTGGAATTGAAATTTTAGTCTTGAATTTGAGGACTTTCTCTAGAGTGGGTCAGAGAAGGGTATAATTATCACTCATGCAGCTACAACCTCAGAGACTTAAGATACTGGTTTGCCATATCCTGCTCACTTAGGCTGTTCATCTGCATCTATTTTTTTTTTTGCATCTGAATGCTTTCTAGGATACCACATACTGTTTTGACAACTATGAAATGTTTTATTATTGGGTTTTACTTCCCTTTTCTTTTTCCTACACATTTCTCTCAGGCATCTTTTAAAGTATTCTCTTCTTATGGTTAAAAAAGTTTTACCTTTGTTCTTTATGCATTTTATTTTCTCTTTTTAGAAGCTTCAATGTTGGAAATGAAAAGCTGAAACCTGTAATAATGCATCAAATTTGCAGATATAATACACATCAGATGATCATTAGTATTTTCTTGGCATTAGCTCATGTAGCCTACACAATAAATAATAAAGTATGGTGCTGCATATATTTATAAGCTTAATTAGAAAATAATTATTTATCTCACATAATATGTGCAATATATGAGATATAAATGCTGCATTATACCTGTGAATTTACTTATTTGCAAACTGTTATTGAAATTTGCAACTATAAAATGCTGGCTGATTGGATTCAATTGATGTCAAGTTCCCACTGAAAACAATGGAAATCACTCATAAAGATGTTAGCAGACAACAGGACTACCGCAGAACCTGCCTCACTTACTTGTGTGTATAAAAGAGAACTTGAATACATTCAATGTGAGTGTGCTGTATGTGTGTCAGTAGTTAGATATCTTATGCAGGATCTAAGATTGAAACTAGGCAGCTGTAAAAAGAGCTAGTTACCTCCCTTGCTTGTCTGGCTGCTTTTGCAAATCTGCCTAACAAATAGGCTCTGCTCCTCCTGATCAAATGATCTTAGAAATGACTTCCCTCCATTACACTCTGTAATGGTATCTCCCAGGCGAGGCTCTCTGAAACAGCACACCCCTGTCTCTGATAGCAGAGCTCCCTTGTCGAGTGCCCCAGAACAGACAACCTCCAAAACAAGGCCATCTAAGAATTGATACTACAGGCCAACAAAACCTGTTGGAGTTCTGTCAGTAAATCACCTAGCCCTCGGTCCTTGAATGAGAAAAGAAGTTGAAATCAGTAAGTACCATCCTGAAGTGGGTTGAAATGAAAAAGCTGGAACTGCCATATGAATATTTGGGGAGGAGAGAAGTATATATATGAAGAGTGTATGTGCATATATGGGTTTACTTGGATACACATTGCATTGATGTAGTAGAAAGGGAATTGAGAAGAGTTTGAGATTCTACTCTCAGTTCTTCTACTTATTTTGTGACCCTGGGTGAGTCACTTAGCCTTTATATGTTATTAATTTTTCATGTGGAAAATGGGGATGGTACCCCCACTTTTCACATGTTGGTATCTGGCTCAAATGAGAACAAGACATAGGAGCTCTTTGGGCATTACAAAGTGGTATAGTAAAAAATGATGTGTTGATAATCATATGGTAACTGGATTCTATATTATGCCAATTTCTTGTCAGTTAGACTAGTGCCTGTATTTCCAAACATGCCTTTTTTTTTTTTTGCTCAGACCTGCTTTGAGTAGGCATATAGATTCATGCAACATTATGAAAAACTTAATCAGAGCTGCAACAAATACATAGAATGTATAGAGTTCAGTTTCATTACCTCATCTGTATACTTAATGCCTACTGGAAACAAGGCATGGTATTAGGCAGTATGAAATCATACAGTTCTGACTGATGAGCATTGCCCTCAAGGAAATTATGATCTAGTGAGTTAAATGACATGTGTTATGACTATGTGCAGTTTGAAATGAGATAATGGAAGCTCTCACTTGGGCCCATATGGTTGGTCTGTCTCTTGTCCACCTTGTCTGCAAATGGGAGTATGGGTTTAGAGTTGCTGAGAGACCCAGACTACGCTTGTTCTCTTTCCTGTAAAATGAGATGCATGCTCCTTCTTTGTCATCCTAGTATATTATGGGAATTAATGTCTGCAAAGTTATCAGAAATCTTCAGATGCAAGTTGCTATAGAAATACAATGCAAAACATAATCTTTCTTTTAAATTACAGTACATTGTCCACGTTGTGGAAAGCTGGATTTTTTTTTCTTTTTTTCTGATAATTAAAACCAGCCCACTGCATTTTCTTACATTGTCAATCATAAAGGTCTGAGACAGTTGATTCAGTTGGTTAGAATGTGTCTAAGATAAAGTGGGTTTAATACCACCATAGGCTAACAAAGCAGAGTTTGTTTCCCAGTCCCAGGCAATACCTAGGAGTCCAGGTAGCCATCTTGAAAATATGTGCTTTTATTTACACGGAGTCAAGGAAAGAACCAGCAGGTAACTTAGATCCTTTCTCCCACCACCAAACTATAATTCAGTGTATACATCATTCTGTTAGTTAAAGTAGCAACCTCATCCTTAGATACAAAGAACAGCATAGTGTTGATATTATTGTCTAAGGAGATATTGGCTGACTTTTTAAGTATATTTTATTGATTATGCTATTACAGTTTTCCCAATTTTCTCCCTTTATCCCCCTCCCCCCTGCACCCCACAACCCTTCAGCATTCCCCCCTTAGTTCATGTCCATGGGTTGTACATATAAGTTCCTTGAGTCCTCTGTTTCTTCTACCATTTTAATCTCTCCCCATCTATTTTATGCCTACTAACTATGCTTCTTCTTCCCCGTACCTTCCCCCCATTCCTTCCTTCCCTCTCCCCACTGATAACCTTCCATGTGATGTCCATTTCTCTAACTCTGTTCCTGTTCTAGTTGTTTGCCTAGTTTTTTGTTTTCATCATTTTTCTTTCTTTGTTTGGTTCATTTGTTGATAGTTATGAGTTGGTTGTCATTTTACTGTTCATATTTTTTATCTTTTTTTTTTCTTAGATAAGTCCCTTTAACATTTCATATAATAAGGGCTCGGTGATGATGAACTCCTTTAACTTGACCTTATCTGGGAAGCACTTTATCTGCCCTTCCATTCTAAATGATACCTTTGCTGCATAGAGTATTCTCGGATGTAGGTCCTTGCCTTTCATGACTTGGAATACTTCTTTCCAGCCCTTTCTTGCCTGCAAGGTCTCTTTTGAGAAATCAGCTGACAGTCTGATGGCCATTCCTTTGTAGGTAACTCTTTCCTTTCCTCTTGCTGCTTTTAAGATTCTCTGTCTTTAATCTTGAGTAACCTAATGATGATGTGCCTTTGGTGTGTGCTTCCTTGTGTCCACCTTGTTTGGGACTCTCTGGGCTTCCTGGACTTCCTGGAAGTCTATTTTCTTTGTCAGATTGGGGAAATTTTCCTTCATTATTTGTTCAAATAAGTTTTCAATTTCTTGCTGTTGTTCTTCTCCCTGCTGCTCTGTAATTTGGATATTGGAACACTTAAAGTTGTCCCAGAGGTTCAAAAGTCTCTCTTCATTTTTTTTGAATTCTTGTTTCTTCATTCTGTTTCAGTTGGATGTTTATTTTTTCCTTCTGTTCAAAATCATTGCTTTGAGTCCTGGTTTCCTTCCTGTCACTGTTGGTTCCCTGAATATTTTGCTTTATTTCATTTTGGGTATGTTTCATTTGTTCTTCCATTCTTCAACCAAGCTCAATCAGTTCTGTGAACATTTTGATTACCAGGGCTTTAAACTTTCCATTGGATAGTTTGGCTATCTCCTCATTGCTTAGCTCTTTTTCTGAAGTTTTGCTTTGTTCTTTCATTTTGGCCCTATTTCTTTGTTCAGGGTACCTGTTAAGTTTTAAGAGGGTGGGGACTTAGGTATTTGCTAGAGCAGGGCAACCCTCCTTGCTGCTCTGTGGTGCTGCCTATGGGGGAGGAGCCAGAGAGGGAACAATGCAGCTCCCCTGCTCATCTCTAGCACACTTTCCAACAAACTCTCATGCAAAACTGGGAATTTCTCCCAACATGGCAACCACCATAGTCCACAGCCAGCTCTGAATCTCAGTTTCCCCTTAAGTTAGCCCTGCACCCACAGTCTGCCACCACATCATGGTTTCTCAGTCAGCCCCACCAGCATGGTCTACCGCCTGGCCTTGCATTCTCTCCATCAGCTGCCTTACCGGTCTGGTTGTTCTGTTTGACTGTTTCTTTACTTCTGTGGTTGTTGGAGTTCCATGCAGTTTGATTTTCTACGACTTCTGGTTGTTTTTTGATTTTATATTGGTTGTAATCCTCCTTTTGGTTATACGAGGAAGCGAAGAGTTTCTACCTATGCCTCCATCTTGGCCAGCACTGACATTGGCTGACTTTAAATCTAAGTTTACTTATTAACTGAAAATCTGGAAGCTTTCATTAAAAGTTCAGTCTGTCTTGATGTATAGACTTAATTCTTCTTAAAAAGATTTCTCAAGTTCTAGAAATTTGAATACTCTCATATTTTGTTTCTCTTTTTCACTTAGAGTTCTTTGACTTGTTTACTTCAATTTTGAGGACATAAAGTCCATCTTCTTTCCTATGTGGTCCTGTTCAGTTTGACAATCATCTCAACATCAGGGTGTCTTGCAACCCCATTCATCATGTAGGTATCTCAGAAACTTTAAGAGGTTCCACCCTGGAAAATTCCCCTAGGCTACATCTCATTTCTATGTTAAATCTCTAGTTTTATATGAAAATGACATTGATAAATATTAGTATGCTCACCAATTTCTACTAATAGCCTTATGTAACTGGTGGTTTTGGAGATTTACCTCTGTGTTTATTAGATCATGCCTGTGCATCTGCTGGCCTGGGCTTCTGTTTTTGAAAGGAGGCCAGTATTGTTTCTCATTGAGAAGATATGCAAATAAACAGTTACTTAAATTTTGAAAGTAGAAAGGATAATGCAGACATCTCATTGTCTGTGATGGCACCAGATATAATGAAAATATTTGTTTCATTTTCTTATGGCTTAATAGATGGCCTTGCAAGTGGTAGAGCCAGTATTTCTGGATTCTCACCCTTCACACACCTGGGTAGAACATCTGTGGCAAATGGGTATGATTGGCATTTTTGGTTGCACCCAATTTAACATGTATGCCAGAGTATGAATTTTGGTCACATTAGCTAGAATATAATTGATTACTTATCTTTCACCTTGGCTCCTGGAACACGTAAGTTGGTGGCTTCTTTTAAGCCACTGAGCATTCTCTGTCTAGTTTGGCACTTCACTGATTAAGAGAATGCATTTTTAAGGAATGGGAGAATGATGACAATTGTTTATAATGCCTAATCATTTCATTTAAAGTAGCCATGCATCTTGATAAAAATATTCCTCTAAAATTGTTTGCAGTGGATCTCTGTGTCAAAAGCCAAGTCAGTGAAGGGCTGTGTGTATGTGTTTGTGTATGGGCCTGTGTATGCATGCCTTTTGAGAGGAAGGGGGAAGAGAGGTAAAGAAAGGGAGATGAGGTAGGGGAAAAAAGAAATAATCTTTCCTAGCACTATGAAAAAATGATGTTCAAGCTCTTTGATTATCATGAGGCAAGAGGCCCATTTCTTATTACTGATGAATTTCAGTTTTGATTACCAAGCAGTGGTAAGCTACATAAAGTCTCAAGGGCTAGATTATAAATACATAAAATTCAGAGAACCCATTTGATTTCTCTCCAAAAACCCCAATATTCAAGTATGAAATCAATCTGTGAACAGATATAACAGTTTTGTTGCTGGTTGTCCATTAAAGTTAGCTGTTTCTCCACAATGCTTGGGGCCAAGTTCTAAAATGTAAACGAATGGTCTGTGATGAAATCTAATGTGCCATTCACTTCTAAGTTCCTGTTCTATTAAAGAAGGGAATGATAACAGTTAAACTTTAAAGATAAACATTTTTTATTGGATTTCCGAGAGAATAATGGTGCTTTTGTACAATTCTTGAAATAGATCCTAAAGCCACCCCAAACAAAGATAGTCTCTTTCAAGATCTTGGAAATAATGACATCATAGGCAGATTGAACCAGCAATCCATTAACTAGTATTCTTTGTATAAAACTGTCTCAAGGGAATGACCTGGCTTTGTAAATTGACATTGTTTACAAAGATAATGTAATGAAATCCCCATTTTTCTACATTTGTGGAATAGTCAGAGGTACCTCCCACTTAAGAAACAAATACATTAAAAGTAAGGCTTCCTTATAGGTCCCTACCCTTTCTCCATTGGTCTTCTAAAAGTACACTTAAAAGTATTTGCTTTGAATGTGAGTTAATGATAACAGGAGCCTCCTGCATTATTCTTTTGTCACAAAGTCAGAATTATTTGGAAGCATCAGAAGAAGATGAAGTTTGATTGTGCCTTGTAAAGGGTAATAAAGAACTGAAGTAATGTCAGGATAATTAAAGCAAGACCAAGTCTGAGATATTTAGGTAAAGGAGAGATTATTTGGTTCATGCTACATGCTCCCAGTATGGGACTGGACAAAGATTTTTCAAGTTTATTTTCATTTCTGGAAAAGATTTATTCCAACTCCTGTTATAATCTCCTGATGAGTTTAATGAAATTAAAACAAATCTAACTTGCTGGGAAGTACAAAGGTATGCTACATAAGCCGAGTCCATGGACTTCCAGTCAAGACGGTGATGTAGATAAACATAGTACCCATATCCTTCCACAACCACATCAAAATTACAGCTAAATTCCCCTGGCTGGTGTGGCTCAGTGGATTGAGTGCTAGTCTGTGAACCAGAGGGTCACTGGTGTGATTCCCAAACAGGACACATGCCTGGGTTGTGGGCCAGGTCCCCAGTGGGGACCACATGAGAGGCAACCACACATTGATGTTTCTCTCCTTCTCTTTCTCCCTCCCTTCCCCTCTCTCTAAAACTAAGTAAATAAAATCTTTTAAAAAATTACAGCTAAACTACAAAACAACCATCATTCAGAACCACCTGAAATCTGGCTGAATGGAAGTCCTGTAACTAGGGAATTAAAGAAGTAACATAGAGACTGGTAGACGATGTGGAACAGGTTGGTCCCACACCCATGAGTGCCAGATAAATATCGGGAAGGGTATCTCAGCTGTGGTGGTCCCCCCTGAGGAGCATGGATTACCATCCACACACCAGTATCCCCCCAGCCCATGGTTCCAGTGCCAGGAAGAGAAGTCCCTGTAACTTCTGGCTTTAAAAACAAGCTGGATTGAGGCTCAGGGAAACAGAGGTCTTCTGGAATCTCAAGCAGTTCCTATTAAAGGTGCACAGACAGACTTACTTGGAGTCACTCTCTCTGAGCTCCAGTGCTGGGACAGCAACTTGAAAGACACCAGAGATTTATGGGGAGGAACTGAATTGCGTGTCATAAAGGTGAGGGAAGGTAGACAGCTTTCTCCCACAAAGAAGTGCTGGCAGAGGCCATTGTTCCTTTGATGAACCCTCCCCAAACAGAGCTGGTAGGCAGGTGCCGTATGTGAGATTCCATCAACCAGTCTCACATCATTTGCCCTACCCTGGTGATTCCCTGAGACTCCATGTGACCCAACATTTCGTCCAACCCAAGCTGTTTCCAGTATCTTCATATGAATGGCCTACCTTGGCTCATGCTTTGGACTTTCCTAAAATATCTAAAAAAACCCAGCAGCATCTGGCCTCAGCATGCCCCATACCTTTTGCTAAGTCGCTCCAGGCCCAGCATTAGCAGCAGCTGGCCTTGGTCTATAGCTTGGCCTCACCTGGGCACCTTCAAGCCCAGCACAAGTAGCAGCCATCTGCATATTGCTTTGTAACTCATGCTGGGTAGCCCCAGGCAGAACACAGGTGGCATCTGACCATGGCCTGCACCTCCCAGGAGGCCTCAGAGCTAGCAAACCCAGTGGACAGCTTCAGACCATGTCAAAGCTCCACTTCCCAATTATCTCTACAAGCAACTTACTCAAGGGGCAAACTCAATGGACATCAGAGTCCCACCGAAGTAAGTCCTGCTCTGTGGGGTGGTTCTCTGCACAGCTGATCCTCCATGTTGGTCAGAGGCTGGTGTTCAGTCTTCGCACCTGATTGGCCTGGGTAAATCCCATTGATCTGCCAACAGCAATCAAGGCTCAAGTACAAGAAGAAGGTGTATCTTACATGCCCAGCTTGGGTGATCCGGGAGATTGTGCCACTGGACCATACAGAATGCCTACTACATTAGGCCATTCTACCAAGCCTGGGAGATGTAGCAGTTCTACCTAATACATAGAAACAAACACACAGGGGCTGTCAAAATGAAGAGACAAAGAAACATGTCCCAACTGAAAGAACAGAATAAAACTCCAGGCAAAAATTTAATGGAGACAGGCAACTACTAGATGTAGAGTTCTCAACCCTGGTTATAAAGATACTCAATGAACTTAGTGATAATTTCAACAGCATAAGCAAAGAACTAGTCAGAAATGAAGAATAATATACAGGAAATCAGCAGTAGAGTAGATGAAGTGAAAAATCAAATCAGTGATTTGGAATATAAGGAAGCAAAAAACACCCAATCAGAACAACAAAAAGAAAAAAAAATTAAAAAATGAGAAAAGTGTAAGAAGTCTCTGGGACAACTTCAAGTGTACCAGCATTCACATCATAGGAGTCTCAGAAGAAGAGAAAGAGCAAGAAATTGGAAAGCTATTTGAAAAAATAATGACAGAAAACTTGACTGACATGGTGAAGGAAATAGAATACAAGTCCAGGAAGTGCAGAGAGTGCCAAACAACATGAAACCAAAAGTCTACACCAAGACACATCATAATTAAAATGCAAAATAGTAAAGACAAAGAGAGAATCTTAAAAGCAGAAAAGGAAAAGCAGTTAGTTACCTATAAGGGAGCTCCCATAAGACTGTCAGCTGATTTCTTAAGAGACACTTTGCATGCCAGAGGAAATTGGAATGAAATATTCAAAGTGATAAAAAGCAAGGACCGTCCGGCAAAGATGGAGGCGTAGGTGGACACACTGTGCCTCCTCTCGCAACCAAGATTAAGGACAACAGAAACATAGAACAGAAAAAAAAAAACAACCAGAAGGGATAGAGGATTGAGTTGTACGGAAGTCTGACGATTCACCCAGACTGGTAAGAGGGGCGGTGTCAGCAGCCCGCGGAGTTGGCGGCCGGCGGAGAGGGGTTGTAGCGGGAAGCAGTAGCTGGTGGTCCTGGGTGCGCAGGCAGCGGTTACTGAGCACAGGGAGGCGATGAGCAGACCAAGCGAGGTGCACAAGGTGGCTGACCGTGGTCACACATTCCTGTGCAGATAAGCCAGGCAGAAACAGGCAGCGAGATGGACTGCCTGGTGCAGGGCCCTAGTGCCGGGAAACAGAGCTTAAAGAGCACCAATTGAGAACACTTGTGGGGGTTGGGATGCCAGGAGAGAGTCCCAGCCTCATGGAAGAGTTTGTTGGAGAGACGCAGGGGGTCCTAGAATGTGCACGAGCCTGCCCACATGGAAATTGGTGCCAGAAGGGCCCAATTTGCTTGGGGAAGTGGCAGAATGGACTGGAATCCGAGAGAGAGTGGAGCAGGTGCCATTGTTCCCTTTTGGACCATGCCCCCACATCAGCATCACAACCAAGGGACTGGGCTGCCCCACCCTAGTGAATACCTAAGGCTCTGCCCCTCACTGCATAACAGCCCCGACCAGAAGGAAAAAAAAAAAAACAGGGATAGCTCAAAAGGGAGAACAGACCCGGGCCCTGGAGCTAATTCATCTGAGTGACCAGGAGGTGATCAACCTATCAGATGAAGAGCTCATAGCACTGGTAGCTAACCTATTAAAAGCACAGTTCAAAGCTCTGGTGATTGGGAAGCTCACAGAATTGGTTGATTTTGGTCACAAATTGGAGGAACAAATGGAGGCTATAATAAGTGAAATGAAGAAAAACACACAGGGAACCGATAGCGATGGGAGGAAAACTGGGACTCAAATCAATGGAGTGGACCAGAAAGAAGAAAGAAACAAACAAACTGAAAAGAAGGAAGAAACAAGGATTCAAAAAAATGAGGAGAGGCTTAGGAACCTCCAGGACATCTATAAACCTCCCAACATCCAACTTATAGGGGTACCAGAAGGGGAAGAGGAAGAGCAACAAGTGGAAAACTTATTTGAACAGATAATAAAGGACAACTCCCCCAATCTGGCAAAGGAAACAGACTACCAGGAAGTCCAGGAATCTCAGAGAGTCCCAAAGAAGTTGGACCCAAGGAGGAACATACCAAGGCACATCATAATTACATTAGCCAAGATTAAAATGAAGGAGAGAATTCTAGAAGCAGCAAGGGATAAGGGCACAGTCACCTACAAAGGAGTTCCCATCAGACTGTCAGCTGATTTCTCAAAAGAGACCTTACAGGCAAGAAGGGGCTGGAAAGAGGTATTCCAAGTCATGAAAGTCAAAGACCTACATCCAAGATTGCTCTATCCAGCGAAGCTGTCATTTAGAATGGAAGGGAAGATAAAGTGCTTCTCAGATAAGGTTAAGTTAAAGGAGTTCATCATCACTAAGCCCTTATTATATGAAATGTTAAAAGGACTTATCTAAGAGAAAGAAGATAAAAAAAATATGACAGTAAAAAGACAGCAAACTCACAGGTATTAACAACCACACCTAAAACAAAAGCAAACTAATCAAACAACAAGAACAGGAGCAGAAACACAGAAATGGAGATCACATGGAGGGTTAGCAACAGGGGAGTGGGAGGAGGAGAGAGGGGGAAAAGGTACAGGGAGTAAGTAGCATAGATAGTGGGTAGAAAATGGACAGGGGGAGGGCAAGAATAGTGTGGGAAGAGTAGAAGCTAAAGAACTTATGACACATGGACATGAACTAAGGGGGGAATGTGGGTGGAGGGGGTTGATGAAGAAATGGGACAACTGTAATAGCATAATCAATAAAATATTATTAAAAAATAACTTATGACACATGGATATGAACTAAAGAGGGGGAATGTGAGTGGGAGGAGGTGTGCAGGGTGGAGGGGAATGATAGGGGAGAAATGGGACAAGTGTAATAGCATAATCATTCAAATATATTTTAAAAAAAGGAAAATAAAAAGCAAGGGCCTACAACCAAAATTACCCAGGAAAGTTATCATTTAGAATCAAAACACAGAAGAAAGCTTCCCAGAGAGGGGGAAAAAAATAAAGGAGTTCACTACCACCAAACCAGTATTATATGAAGTGTTAAAGGATCTTTTTTAAGAAGGAAATAAAAAGACTAAAAATATGAACAATTAAATGGCAATAAGTACATGTCTATCTACAATTGAATTTAAAAAAACAAAACAAACAAGCAGAACAGAAACAGACTCATAGATACAGAGGACATTTTGAAGATTGGAAGGGAGCTGGGGGTATAGGTGAAAAAGGTGAAGGCATTAAGAAGTACAAAGTGCTTGTTTACAGAATAATCATTGGGGTATAAAATATGGCATAGGGAATACAATCAATAACATTCTAATAACCATGTATAGTGTCAGATGGGTGTGAGATTTTGGGGGATGATCACTTAGTAAGTTATGCAATGTCTAATCGTTGGGGTGTACACCATAAATTAATATAATAGTGGATGTCAACTGTAATTGTAAAATAAAAAATGGCTTAAAAATAAAAATAAAAACTACATTACAAACATGTACAGATACTTGATAGGCAACAAGATAAAAAATAAAGGCATTCTGTTCACAAATCAAAGATGTTAATTATGTACTAAAGTATATAATATGAAGAGACAGAATACATTATTTTGAAATTGAAAATATCTTGGTGAAAATACATTACAAATTTGTATGCAACTTATCTGATGGGGTGCCATTTTAAACAAAGTGAGGAATGTTAATATAGATTTGCAATTAAAAAATAATTCATGACTATTTAAAAAGCTTCATGCTTAATCCTTGTGTTTACAACAAGCAGAAGAATGTAACTTTGAATGAATTTTTCCTGAATGTAGAACTTTGGCACAAGATATGAAAATACATATTGAAGTTTAAAGTAAACTAAAAATGACATAAGCTAGATCCTTTGAGAATGCCTGTGATTTGGACCTCAGCGAGCTTGTGGGGTTGACATTTTGGTCAGAAATTTCTAGCCTAACATAGGAGAATATAGTTTGAGTTTTATATTACAAGTAGCCTTTTTTTCCCAACCTAAAATATACCGGGTCAAATAAGGCCAGGATAATGAAGCATCCTGAAAAGAAACAGGATACCTACCTTTTGAGTCTTTGGCCAGAGCCCTTAATTAGGAACAAAAAAGGCCACTTCATTAGCCACACCCATTTATCAAGAACAAAGGAGCTTTGTATTTTAAATTACATAGGTTCCCTAGAACCCTAACTGACCCAGACTCTTACTTGTCTTATTATACAAGACCAGCTCTGTAAACCATTTTGAAGAGGCATGCATGTTTCTCTGACTTCTATCATGTCAAGCAATCAGTCCTCAGAAAATATGTGCCATGCAAATATGGTGGCTCCTCACTCCCTGTGAGACATATTTTTCAGAAACTTCTCTTGTAGATATTTCTGCTTAAATCCTCAGTTCTTTTGCGGTAACTTTAAATTTTCATTATTTTTTACCAAATTTCATTATTATACAAGCTAGAGTTTATAGAACAGCTTTATTGAATGATCACCTATATACAGACATTTTTTAACCCAAAAAAGTAAAACAAACAAATAAAAAAACAACAAAAAGTAGTGCTTTCTTTCTGGTGACAAATTCTTCTCAGTGGTTAAATTAAAATCATGAACCTGTCCAAAACAGAATAATGCCACTGATTAAGTCAGTCTTAATCTCACTTTTAGAGAAACAGTGAATTTAAATCAAAACCAAATTCAAAATGGAATGTAGACCCATTAGCCCCAGTTTCATATTCTAGTTAAAATATGTACTAATAATACCAGTGGTATCCATGAGTAGGCTTTATCTTTGACATGACAGTGACTTTTTATTTTGCCTCATACTGTAGTTTCACCTGCATAAGACAATGTGAGACTTGTCAAGTTGTTGCCATTCATGACAAAACATTTAATAGAGTATTTTCACTATCATGATTACTGAAAAACAGACTTGATTGTAATTCGTTAAGATAATACAAAGTATGACACTTAAGAAAGGAAAAGAGATTTCTTGTCCAAATCAAGATCAAGCCAATCATTTTTAGTTGACAGTCAACTATGCAGGTGGAGAAACTATTAATTGATACTTGCTCATTCTTGAATATTCACAAACTGTATATATTTGAGAAAACTTAGAACATTGCAAAATTTAAAAATGTTTTTAGATTGCATGATATAATCTAATTGCAGTTCATTAGTGAGAATGATAAACATTGTAACAACTAAAGGGTTAAAAATAATCATGATGGATCATTTCTCATTATTACAGGTAATGAGATCCTGCTTTTGTTGCTGTTGTACTTAGGTCTGTTTATAGTAAATGATGTTAGAATGGAGTGATGTGCTAAGTTATGTTTGGAGAGTTCTTATGTTCTTAAATCAGAGCCAGTTAATACTTGATGAATTTATGGAGATTTTGTTACAATGGAATTTGATTTTTCTTGTATTCAAACTGGAGATTCACTTGGAAGATACTGTTAACACCTGACTTTCCACGGCAAGTTTTAGGTCCCTAATGAAATACTTGAATTTGAATAGGAAAATAGCTGGAAACAGAAACATTTCCATGGGGAGTCCATGCTTTTCCAGTCCACTTTACTTTCTCAGTGGGATGAAACCCAAATATATTCATTCAGCCCTAAGCACAAGATGAAAAGGAATAATGAAATTAAAAGCGAACAGGTTGCTAAAACCCAGACTGGTTCTTACAGCTATGTTACCTCTGTCAACTTTCTTGTTCCCTGTTCCAGGACATAAAATATGACAAGGAGTAAGCTTTTAGTATCTCCTTAGGAAGTGGTCCTCTACTTGAAGCTACTCTTGGCTCATGGTAACATTTGGCTCAACTTTATCTTCTACCTGCTACCTGAAGTGGGGAATTGTTTTCTCTACCTATACACTCCAATTCTGCTGAAACTGCCAGGTCTACTAGATTGCTTCTCAGTTTTTCCATAAAACAGTAGAGTGTGTTTTGTAAATCAGATACACACCAGGTAAGAGACAGACATCAAATACATCCCAATGTCAAAGCAGCCAACAATCATTCTTTTTTAAAAAATAATATTCACATCATGTCTGTTTTTTTAAAGATTTTATTTATTTATTTTTAGAGAGAGGGGAAGGGAGGGAGACAGAGAGAGAAAAATATCAACGTGTGAGAGAAACATTGATCGGTTTCCTCTCACATGTCCCCAACTGGGCACTTGGCCTGCAACCCAGGCATGTACTGTGATTGGGAATCAAACTGGTGGCCTTTTGGTGTGCAGGCTGGCACTCAATCCACTGAGCCACACCAGCCAGGACTAAATCATTCTTGTGGGCCATTAAAAATCAATAGCCAAACCTATGTCAACTCTGGATTCTGAGGACATTATGCTACATTACCATGGCAATCACCAGGATAGAATTTTTTTTAAAGAAAGATTGTAAATTGCTCATTAAAAGACTGAGTGAACAGCAGAAAATACAGTTTCATCGTGAGGAAAGGAAGAGACCTTATGTGTTTGTGTGTGCATAATGAAAAGCCATTAATCATTGCCTTCACTTTTCTTTTTGGGAAAATGCATTGTTGGTCTTTAGGGAGGGAGTACCTTTCCCTCTTGAAAAGAAACCCCTCAAAATGGTCAGTGAAAAACCTGAAACAAACAAAAAAAAATGCTTTTGTTTCTAAAATGTTAGAATCCCCACATTTACTAGATTTTTTTAACCTTTCTTAACTCCTGTTTTCTCCTCCTCCTTTAGGAGCTGTGCAATTAGTTGTAATTAAAAATGTCTGACAGTCTGGATAATGAAGAGAAACCCCCAGCTCCCCCACTGAGGATGAATAGTAACAACCGGGATTCTTCAACAATCAACCACAGCTCCAAACCACTTCCCATGGCCCCTGAAGAGAAGAATAAGAAAGCCAGGCTCCGCTCTATCTTCCCAGGAGGAGGGGATAAAAGTAAAGTATCAGTGGCTGGGAATTGAAAAGGGGCTAGTTTATTCTCTCGCTGTCACTTTCTTTCTTGGGTAGTCATTTCTTGACATTGACTGTTTAGGACCTGCCTAACCTTTATGTCTACTTCTTCAGAGGTTGCATTTTGTGAGAAGTAAATATTTGATTGATGTCTGTGGTTTACAGAAAATTTACTTTTGTTGTGTTTACCTTTTACATAAAATTGAATTCATAGTGTTAACCCAGGGTAAATCATAGGACTAGTACTCCTTGAATATATGAACAGTGACTTTCTTTCTGATATTAGAGGAGAATGTAGTAATCCTTTCTAAACTGCAAGTTCTCCTTATTGGAAATTTGACTATAGGTGGATTTACTTCTGTATATCTTTTTGACAGCTGTGAAACTTTTGAACTGAGTATGTGGGAGTCAGTCCAAGCTGCCACATTATTGTCTCTCTGACTATATCACAAGGTGGGAAGAAATTTCCAAATCATTTATTTTTCTCTCATCTTCTGCCAGTTGTTTCCTATATAACCACCCCTATTTGTACTGGATATCACAACAGTATATTATCATTTATCCTTGTGTTGTTAGTAATACCATTTGGTGCTTAAATATCATATGCTGACACTTTGTAACACTAGGGGATTTAAAATCTCTGGTAAATAATTGCCAGGTTGTGTTCATTAGCATAAAGTTTAAACATGGCTTCCATAAATGTGACTATTGAGACAGAAGAGAGTGAATGAAGTACAAGGACACTGTTACCACAAAAAGTTGCCAAAAGGGCAAAAAGGATGATGTCTTTAGAAAGAAAAGGGGCTGATCTGTTTCTTCAAGGTAAACCATGTAGTTTTGTATAGGTTGCTTTCATGGTGTTAATGAATCCACAATTAGTACCATAAGGAAAGCTGAAACTCTTCTTAAGGTCAGTATTGTCTCTTTATATCCGCATCACTTAAGAGATGCTTTATCCCTTTTGACATAGGGATGGAAAAGGTGGAAATTATGTTAAACATCTGGATTAAAGACAAGCAAAAGAATAAGGGAACACTTTCCATGTAAGGGATCTGTGACCATGCAAGAGAAATTTTTGAAGACATGTTTTCAGACACTGAAGTGGGTCCAGAAATTTTCTTTGCAAGGAAAAAGGGATAGTTTGAGAAACTATGCATGACCTGGAGACCAAGTTTTATGTGGCAGTGGTGCCAAAGAAAGAACTATTAGAGCCTGCAGCTTCTGTGTTGTATCTGCCACAGTGAAGTGATTGAAGAAGGGGATTATGTGCCTGTACAAATCTTTGGTGCTGTTGAAACTGCCATGCTTTGGAAGTCATTGAACAATCTTACTTTCCCTTTTGAAGAGTAGGAGCCAACTGATGCTGGCATGAGGTCAGCAAAAATAGGGAAGCTTACATTCATGTTTTGTGCCACTACTTCAGGTGACCACATAGTGAAATCATTACTACTGTACAGAAAAACTATGACCAAATCTTTCCAGAGAAAAAAACCCAGCCAAGTTTCCAGTATACTTGTGTGCAAGCAGAAAAGCCTGGATGACTCCTCTCCATAAGGAATTGTTTGAAAAGTACTTTCTTGTCGAAGTTTAAGACTATTTTAAATTTTGAATTCAAAATCCCGCTGATTTTTCACAGTCTTTTTGGTACCTCAGATGTACTTGCCAATGTGCATCCTGATATTAAGGGTGTTTTTATAACTAGTCTCATGTCTCACATATTTAAGCACTCAAATCAGTGTTTGAAATGGTCATTCAAGAAGACATGTGCCAAATTTGTAATATAGCTTTATTGTTCAAAATCTCACAAAGGTTCCTTTTTCTTAAGACCCTTATGCATGGTATTCCTAAACCACCACTAATGCTATACTCTTAATAAAAGAGGCTTTAGATGATTTAATAGGGCCTATAATGAATGCAACCTGAGAGAAAATTTGATTAGATATGATGAAATACCTTTCAGCAATGCCTTCTGAAAGACAAAAAATCTTTGGATCAAGAAGAACCTATGGGTGCAGGTGAACATTTGTCATAGGAGCAGTCATTGGCTGAAGTTGAATCCAAACCTGTTGACACTAATCCAAGTGATGTGATGCTGCTATGAGTCTCTGGAAACTTCCAGTAACCTAGAGGTGATTATCAGAAGTTATGATGAAGATACTTAGGATATATGAAAATTGAGCAACAGGAAAAATATTTTAGAACAAGATTATAACCTCTCCAATAAAGTAGTTAAAAGTGACACCTTTATATGTCAAACTTTTCCTATAAAGAGGTGCTATGATGCCTTCAAAAAATATCACATTAGACAGAAACCATCTTTCAGCAGGCTTGAAATCATGAAATAGTGTCATTTAATAGCGTTGCTGGTCAGCTGATAGGCTGCCTTCAGAAGTTTGAATGATTTAATTGAACTATTTAAGGAGGCTATGAGGCTTTTGACAAAACCATACTGGGAAGAAAGCAACCTCAGAAGAGTGTGAATTATCAGTAATGTCATTTAAATACCAGTGCCGAACAGCTGATAATCTCCCTTCAGGAAAAGCTTGAATAATTTAATTTGAACTCTATACCAAAGTGCTAAAATGTCATGGAAAAAAAAAACTTGAGAAGACAGAAAGCATCTTCAGAAGGGACAAAGTCATTACGATGTACCACTTAAAATCACTTGCTTGATAAGGTTAAAGCTACAAGCAAGTTGTTATAATTTCAGGATTGGACTTAGATGACTCTGAGAGTATGGAGAACCATGATTTGAGTTAACAGTCCACCTCTGTTCATTGCCTCACTATCACTGCTAATAGTGAGTGGTACCTCTTCATCACCTCTGGAAATAATCTTATGATGGAAATGGAAACAATGTAGAGCCTGTTGTTTTTACTAATTTAAGCTATGTAAACTCTCATTATTGTTTTTATGTAATATACTGCTGTTATTGTTTGTTTTTACTATGCAAAGAAAAGTATTTATGAGGGCTTTCAACATTCACATGTAACCTCACTTCCCTTGCTCTTTTTTTTAACCTCCTAAAATCATAATTTCATAAGCCGAACTCTCCTACCTTGGGGGTCTCCTATTCAGGAATAGGACCCTCACAGGTAGGGAGGGGTTTCCGTGTTTCTTCCTCTCAGTGACTGCTTGGGTTACACCACTGTCAGTCTTCAATGAATGGAAAGAGCCCTGGACTTGGATTCAGAGGCCTGGGTTTGAGTCCACCTCTGTCACTGATTGTTGTGACTTTGGGCTAGTCACTTAGTTTCTCTGAGCTTCAGTTTCATCACCTGTTAAATGAGGAGAGTAATATCTAGCCCATCTTACAAGATATTGTTGATAATTATATATAATTCTAAGTATGCTTTTTAAAAATTAATATTTTGAATTTAAAAGAAATAAATTTTATAATTATTAAGTGCTTAATAATTGTAAGGTGTTATTAGATTTTCATCATTCTGGACCTTAGAAACAAACAACCATAAAACTAGATTTTAGAATTCTTGTTTCTTTCTTTCAGTAACTTTTTTCTGGACTAGAATTTGTATATCAATTGTAGAAAATTGAAAAACTGAAATATCCCATAATTCCACAGTCCAATAATAACTGGTTGGGTTAGTATTTTTACTCCTAATTCTTCTTCTCATCATAGGGAAATTTTTTACCAGTATCAAAAACTTTGGAAAATAAAAACAAACATAGAAAAAAATTAAAATCATTCACATTCACAAATCTCATTTTGGTGGATTTCTTTTCAGAGTTTTTATGGCTATATAAAGGCATATTTTTACCTAGTTAAGATCATAAACTATACAGTTTTATATCCTGTTTTCCCACTTAAAATTTTTATCATGAGTATTTTTACATTTTTTAAAATTTTTATAAATATCATTTTGTTGATGGTATATAATATTTCATCATATAGTAGCAACAGTGGTTTATTTAACCATTTCCTTTTACTGGATATTTGGGGTCTTGTCCAAATTTTTGATATAAATAATGTTACAATGTCTACTTCTTTAGTTAAATGAAAGTACTTGCTTTGGTGTCAGTAGAAGTTCTTGCTTATTTGTTTTAAGAAGCCTATTGAAATAGCTACATTTCATTGAACAAATAGAACTTCAAGAGACAGGTAGAAAAAAACATAAGAAGTGGTAGATGTAATTTGAAGATTGATGATCTGTCTTTGTTTGGAGACTGTTCCAGGAGCTGATGATTGGTATTAGAGCAAATTAGGATAGACAATTTGCCACCATTTTATGGTACTTCACTATAGGAAAGTTTTCAGCATTAGATCAGGAAAAGGGCATCCTGAACAAATGTTTTGACTTTATTTTACATAAACTGTGAAGTGTGAGACTGATCAGGTTTCTCTTTCGTTGGCCATGAGAAAGCTTGGAGCCAAATGTGTGGCTGACGCATAGCATGTATCAGGGACTCTGGTATGTATACCCTTTGCATTAGCTTTTCTTTCAGTCTCCATTTTATGTTCCTATCTTTTTTGTTTCTTTTACTTTCTTATCTATTTTGAATTTATGCTGTCATATTGTATTTTGTGAATTCTTGTAAGCCACCTGATATCCATTTTGGAACAAGGTGGAGAATAAATACATGAATGAGTAAATACATACATGAAAAATTACAAAGGCAACGAGGCAAATGAATCTGCCATGACTCTGAAAATGGCATAGTACCTCTAAAAATAATCAATGTTAAGGACTTGAAGCTTGGAAGAACATGTGAGAAAGAAGCAAGTGAGACTGCATTTGGAGGAGACATGGTCTTTGTGACACCTGTGTCTTCTGAAACATGCTTATGTGTCTTGTGTTGCACTTGAGCATCAGGTGTGTTTCAAGGGACATGTAATGTTGTGTGAAGGGCTATGTCTTTAGAGAGTGCAGTTCATGTGCATTTTGTTTGTGGGGAAACCAGAGAGATTTGGTAGCTGGTGAGCCTGGGAATAAAGTAAAGGCCTCTCTTCCTAGAGGAGTATTAGGAGATAGTGGGATATAAATCAAGACAGACAGTAAGTGATCTACCATTTACTGACTGAGCTAAGCTGTTTTCCAGGCACTGTACATATATTGAGTCTTTAAATCCTTACAATCACTCTGCATTATCCCCTTCTTACAAATAAGGCAATTTGAGTTTAAAACATGTAAGTAGACAGCCTAGCATCACATAGCAAATGATGGAAGCCAGAAGTATCTCAGGTGTCTTGGACTCCAAACCCTATGGTTGGTCTATACTCTGTAACAAAGCCTTGTAGCAGAACAAAAGGAATATGTGGGAAACTACATTCCTAGCATCCATAAGCCAGCAGTAGCTTTCATTTTTCCTTAAGAATATGGTATTGTGCTTTGAAATTTTTCTCACTTTCAGAAAAGCAGACTTTTTTTATCACCACTCAGTAGGAAAGAATGAAAACTTTTTCATGCTTTTGAAAAAATAATGGTAAGAAAATATTCTTCATAATAGAGTTGTGCTAACATTTTATTTGGGTGTTTTGTGGGTAAGATTCTCATTTTGTGTGTGCACTTTACAGGCTTGAATACTGCTTACTTTAGAAAGTTGAGTCTCTAAATGAGTGTGCTCATATATATGAAGTTCTTTAAGTGCCATATAGTTTGTTATTGTATTGCATATATATTGTTCTAATTCCTAGAATGTTGTTTTCTATATATACTACACAGCAGAAAGCATTACTGTGCAACAATTATGTTAAAGAAGACTCTCAGTTATCCTATGCTCTTGTTAATCAAATGTTTTGGTTAATGCACATTGCTAACTTTCATCTAATTAATGCACAATAAAAATACTTAGTGTTATAACTAGACCAAAAAGTATGCAGTCTTTCTTCGGTGATGCTGAAGACCCTTTGGGATCTTGAGTAGCTCAAAGTTATTATCATTGCACCAACAATGAATGGGAGTCTCAATTAATTGTGGTTTCTGTTATCAGAATGCCAGATGTCAGAGACTGCTACATCTTGAATGGTGTTTACGTTCCTCTTGGTTCTCCAAAGTAGACCATACTGCTCAGCAAAAGAGTGCTCTTTGGAGATCATTGCACTACCCTTTGGAAAGCCTGAAGGGCATGACATCTTGCTTGTACTCCAGGGTCAGTGCTGTGTCCCAGGAAAAACTTCCTGTACTACTCCTTTACTTTTATAAGCCCCCTATGGTTGAAGTGAGAAGAAGGTGGGATAATGAGGCACTTTATCTACTAGGGTCTGTGCTTCCACTTCAAAGTTAATAAATGGGAAATTGGAGAAAAATATGGTAGCCCACTAAAACCAGCAGCCAAATTCAAGACAAGTATGGGTTGTAGGATTGGAAGAGGTATATGGGGGGGACTCAGTAAAAAACATTATTATCTTCTAGAGCATGGGTTCCTTGTAGTATAGGCTGCCCCCGCTAGTTGAGTGTTGTAGGAACCCAACTGTATCAGTGTACTAGCTGGTGTTGTGCGAGGCTGCGTTAGGCTTCAGCGAATTTTTTTGAAGACTCTTTCATTACCTTTGCCCATTTCATTATGGGTGATTGACAACTGCACCTGCCCACACTGTGCTGAGTGTTCAGCAGTTTTTGACCTAAAACGTCATGACCCACGTGCTCCACCCTTCCTATTCACTCAATCTTGCCCTGAGCAAGTTTTTTTTTTGTTTGTTTGTTTGTTTGTTTCCCTAAATGATAAAAGTCCCCAGAGGGAAACATTTTGCCAATGTGGAAGAAGTGAAACAAAAAATGTCAGAAGCACTAAATTGATGAGTTCAAAAACTGTTTTGAGCAAAGTCTTGATAGGTGTATTGCATCAAATGGAGAGTACTTTGAATGTGACTGAAGTTTAAACATGTAAGAATAAATACACATTTTTATAAATAGTTTCTGTTTTTTTGTATCCCCTCCTCATATAATGAAGGAGAGAAAAAATAGGGAGAAATAAATTGAGAGAAGAAATATTTGAGAGGGAGATTAGGAGGTGAAGAAGATACAGGGGATGGATGAGAAGGGGTAAGACAGAAGAGAGTTGTATCAAACATTTAAATGAAGTATTGAAAGGAAAGGACACTAGCTAAAGGATACAAAGTTACTTTCCTCCTTAAAGTAAATGAAGCCCCCCATTTTTTCCTCTCAAACTTGTGCCCTGTAAAATTATCCACATAATCAGTTGTGTCTGGTTTAGGACATTGCCTTATATTTACTTTTTGTTTTCAAACATATTTCATTGAAACTGTTGCATGTGTGAATTGGATGTAAATGAGAGTGGAAACAGTGGGTTGTCTGGAAGAAGATAGGTGTAAGAGACAACTTGATTAGTCAGAATGATCACTGTTGTTGAATATGTTACCACTGAAAGTGATGGCTATCAGTGTGTGTGAGTTGGGGTCACTAGAATGGCTTACATAGGACCATCATTTCCTTTCCTCAGTCATCCTCATGAAACGTCCAACCTATGAATTGGGCTTGTAGCTGCTCTTACAGAGTCAGGTACCACTTTGACTATTTTTCTATACATTATAGTCTGCTACTTTACTGGGGGCATATATTGTTTCCCATAGCCACTGAAGATCTGGCAGGCAGAAATGGGCTTACTATTTTACAAGAGAGAATGAAATTAGACATAAAGAAATTCCAGATGTGCTAATTAGATACAATGATTACCAAGGGTGAACTTTTCTAGGTTTTCTATTTGGTGTCTCATGGCTTTATCAGGTCCTACCTGAAGGCCAGAGAGTGAAACTTCCACCATGGGCGTTCCCAAATATATACTTCTGAGATTTACTAATATAATGAAACATACTATAATAAGAGCAGTGAATGTTTAAAACAGCCCAGTTTAATTCTCTCTTTTGATAGTTATATCTCTAAGGACTTCACTTACAAGGTTAATGAGGTGATGTATTTTAGATGGCAATTACAGGGATATTACAATATTCAAATTGTTTTCCTACCAACTACCTCCTTCATACCTCCTATGATGGAGGCAAGGATTATCCCAGTATTACAAAAGGCTTGAAAATAGGTTTTATCCAATGGAATATATAAAAATGGAATCTTTACAGAAGTAGGTGAAACCAAGGTGGAAATAACCCATTTTCTCTACCAGCAAATAAAACATTAAGTCATGCCTTTGCTTTACAAGTTATTCCTCCTAAGGGCCTAACTTTC
Organism: Anoura caudifer; assembly: GCA_004027475.1. Classification (NCBI taxonomy): domain Eukaryota; kingdom Metazoa; phylum Chordata; class Mammalia; order Chiroptera; family Phyllostomidae; genus Anoura; species Anoura caudifer. Next base: position 120,864 of record PVKU01002911.1, on the reverse strand, counting down.
TAGCAGAAAGTAACAGCCTTTGAAAAAAAATAAAATTGTTAATTATTTCCTCCTGATTACCCTGTTTTTTTGGAGGACTATGAAATATTTGTCTATTATAAAAATATCTGATATTTTTAAAGTTAAAATATTAAAGAACTATATTAAAATAGAACATGAGAGTCACCTATCATCCTTTCTTTTACATTCACTCATAATTCAGTACATAAAGATTCAGGGCCCTTTTTCCTCATTTAATAAACACTTATTTCCTTTTCTGATCAGAATCAGTATATATTTTGCTGAAGGTGCTAGATTTAAGCCAGAAATATATGCTATGTAGAACCTCTTCTTAAATCTTTTTCCCACCTTGCACTGTCATTTTTAAATACTTAGAGCCAAGAATAAACCGTTTTTATGTCCAATTTTCAACTGTAATGATCATATGTAGTTTGGAGTATTTCCATCGGAAAAAAATAAATTTGAAGGCCCACAAAATAACATTTTTCTAGCAAAAGTAAAGGGTATCTAGAGAATTGATCTTCCCCTGTGTAAGAGAAAATGTGCATTTCATGAATCCAGGAGATAATCAATTCCTTTGGGTCCCTTCTTATAATATGCCCCCAAATAGAATATTTAACTGTTCTCAGGTACTTATTCTTACCCAAATATAAGACTTCAGAGACCTTCCCTTGGGGGGTTATGGCATAGTGTGCTCTGTGACCCATGATTCAGAAGTTGGAATAGAACAACTCCAGTACTTAACTTAATTCATTTTCCTGGTAGTTAAGTAAACACTGAGGCCTTTTAATTCTTAAAGGCCATAAGGACAATATTTTGTAAAAGTCCCTGTGAGGCATTGACTAGCAGCCTCTTAGTGAATGAAGTAAACTAATAAACCACTGAAAGCACCTACCTCCCAGCTAAAGAGTGACCCAGTCAGTAAGGATCATCTACTAGGAAAATTTATAGTTGCAGCAACAGAAGATGGATCACCCTTTAAAAATACTTCTATATCCTTCCAACATGGCTTTCCCAGAGCAAAGTCCAGGAATACTGGGGTGAAAAACAGGTATTTTAGTATGATGGATCTCCAACCAGCCTTCCTCACTGCCCCTGCTAGAAGTGGCCCCTACATCTGCACAAGTTGTTTGGCTTCAGGAACATATAACAGTTCACACTGCATGTGGGCAGGGGAAGTGGGACAAAGTAGAGAGGAGATGGAGGCCCGGGGGGGGGGTGGTTAGTGTCAAGTGAGGGATTGTGAGACAAGGGCTACTCCCAGGAGAGCTCCTACTTCAGCAACTCCAGTATAAGCCTCCTAAGAAAATATTTTAATAGACCTCCTTTTCTCAAAGGGCTTAATGGAAGATCACAGGTTAGAGACATATGCAACCAGATAGTACATAAATCTGAGCTGCATGCTGAATTTAAGCACAGATCTAGTTTATTAGCTACCTTAGTTTTAAAATCAGTTATAATATAATTGGATGCTAATAAAGGCTTACCTGGAGCAGGTTTGATTCACTCAGAAAAGATTTGCGCCTGCTTTTTATGTGCCTAGCTCTGTACTAAGTGTTGTCAGGGTTACTACATATAAGACCAGGTTCTTTGTCCTGAGGTAATTTTCAATCTAGTTGCAGGGATCAGTAACACAAAATTTATAGGAAGTGCCCAATAGATAATGTTTAGAGGCAACAGAATCAGTGGCAAGTAGGTCCTCCCCACTCTACCCCCACCATTTATTTTTCTCCTTAGCCTGCATGAAATAGCAACCATTTTGAAGCCTTGCCAACACACATGTCATATGTACCTAAGAGCACATAGCTACCTGGCTTTTCTGCCAGAAAACACTCTATCATGTCATTCATCTGCTGAAAAAACTTTCCTAGTAGATTTTTCATTACTATCTCTCACTTCCTCATCAATATGCTGTACATTTCTACTTCCAAGCTTTGCTTGTCTTGTTTTTCCTCCTTTAGTTGCCTTGCCCTTTCCTGCCTGTTTAGTCTTTAAGATCCATCTCTGTAGTCTTACCTCTGCCAGTAAATCCTCACTGTCCACCACAGGTTTCTATGGTCTTATCTTTGGACATACTACAGCCTTTATACTCTTTCCATATTAGCACCTAATTTTCTTTGATCTGGTATTATCAATTTCTATTTTTTATTTGCTCAACTTATTTCTCCAATTAGATTGCAAGCTTAGAACATTAGGTTCCTAGTGAATTACCATAATCTGCCACTACACTGATCCTGAGTTCTTTGTATACTTGTTAACTGACTCATTGACTGATTCAAAGGAAAGGACCCTAGATCAGTAGCAGGAAGTAATTGGTCATTAGAGCCAAGGTTTGGAAATGCTTGGTGCTTAGAACTAGCCAGCCTATGTGCTTTCTTCTTTGGAAAAATTATTTCTGCATTTTAAAAATACTTATATAATGTTTTGTTTTTCACTTTCTGTATTAATGTATCTTTAAATGTTACTTTTTAAATTATACTGTATACTGTAACTTTGTATGCTTTCTATTTTTCAAAAATAATTATTGTTCTGTGCTTTCAGGCTAAATTTATGTGGGAAAGCATTTCTCTATGTCTGTCCCCTGTCCTTCCTTTTCTTTCCTGCATGCTCTGTTTTCAAGAAACTAGAAAGTATTCTAAAAAAGTAATTCTGGACATTACCATATGATATCCAATGAAAAGGCCCAACAAAATTTCCAGAAATTTCAGGGGAATATGACAAGTGGAACTGCTACAACAAGGAAGATTCAGGTGACAGTTTTCTAAAATGCTTTCAGAAGGCAAGCATAGGCCCATCCAGGGATTTCATCTGAGGACAATTGGTTGTTTTCCTGTACCTTGAAACCTGCCCATCTGTGTTGCCAATATATATGGTTTTAGCCCCAAAGTAGCACCTCAGAAGGAGTATGTCTGATGTGTACAGAGTCATCACCACTGTTGGGGAAAAACAGCAACAGTGCCACCACCACCAACTTCAATTATAACTACTCTAAAACATATCCTCTCAGTCCCCAGCTTTCTTGGGGAACCTGGATCATTGCCTCCTCATCCATGAACACATAATGGCAAATATGCATGACACCTTTCCATATACTGGGTCTCATTTCATAAAATGAAAGTCATTTATCCATTCATTTGTTTATTTGCATATTCATTAAGTATTTATTGAATCAGGTCTTGTTCTACATAGATGTTGGAGTACAGAGGTGAGTAAGTACAAGTTCTTGCCTTTAAGAAACTGATGGCCTAGTGAGGGACAAAGACAAGTCAGTCAATGATTAGAGTTTATCATGGTAAGTATAACATAAAAATGAGCACCGAAGAGGGGCATCTATTCAAGCCTGAGCTTGAGGAGAGGGGAAGTTAGGGAAAGCTTCCTGGAGGAGGTAACCACTAAACTGAGGTCAGTCTTAAAGAAGGAAATGAGCTATACACGTAAGAGATGAGTGGCCTTTCAGATCAAAGGAACATTAACATTATAAAGGAAGCAGGCATGCCACACTATTAGCTGAGGTTCTATAAATACAACTACAAGTAGTGCAGAATAGCTGGGACATACAGTGAGAGTGAGAGAGGGGTGGGGGATGGAGCTATGGAAGTTATTAGGGACTATATCCTGGAGGACTTATTTATGTCACACTAAGGGCTTTGAATTTGATTCTGAAGGCAGTAGGGAAACATTGAAGTAGGGGTATATCATATTTGTGTGTCAAAATATCACTCTAGCCACAGGAAAAGAATGAATTTGCGAAGAGGGATGGAAGGAGACAAGTCAAGCTGTTGGAGTCATCCAGATGAGAAATGACAGTGATCTGGCCTAAAAGCCAGAATCAATATAAATAGGAGAGAGCAATACAGTAGGAGTCTTTAGGAGGAAGAATTAATAGAATTAGGCAACTGATCAGATGGTAGGAGGAGAAACTGGAGAGGGTAAAGTAGAAAACACAGGAGGAATTGTAGATCTTGTTTTAGGTGGGTAAACACAGTAGAAAATAGATTACTTTAGAAAATATTTAGAGTAAGGGGCCCATGAGGCATCCAAATAGAGGTATTTAGTAGGCAGTTAACTCCATGGGCTCAGGGTATGGCAGAAAGGTCAGGGCTGGAGGTACATATGGGGAATCACTAGTGTAGATGATAATTGAAAACATACAAGTACATGAGGTGACCTAAGGGAGAGCTGAGATGATAAGAAGAGATGAGGACCTAGGAGAGCTCCTGGTGAATACTATTTAAAGAGTCAACAGAAGACACAGAAATGTAGGAACAGACTTCAGAACAGTGTTATGTAAAAGGAGGTGGGGAAGAGTACCATGAAGTTTATGGTCAGCGATGTTAGTTTTCACTGAGAGGTCAATGGTGATATGGACTGAAAAGTAGCCATTTTCAAGAAGGTGGTTAATTTGTGACCTCAGGGGCTTAGTGCAGTGGTTGGAGGAGTGAGAGCTAAGGAAGTCTAGATTGCCTTTTCAAAACATTTAAAAAAGGAAAGGCTGAGAGACCAGCAATTAGAGAAAGATGTGATATGACAGAAGGTTTTAATTTTTAAGGACAAAAGAAATCTCAGCATGTCTTTTAAGCCAAATAGGAAGTGTCAATGGAGGGGGAGAGATTGAAGATATCAGGTGAAATAAAAGAAGTGAGAGGGACTGGGATCTAGATACCAGTGGAAGCATAAACCTTAAGCAGAAGGATGGGGCATTGCTTGCAGTGAGGTGGTAGATAACTGCATAAGACTGGGAGGAGGAATAAAATCAAAAGAGTTCCAAACTGGTAGCCTTCATTTTTCTCATTGAAGTAGAAAGAATTTCATATGCTGAAAGTAAGAAAGAAGAAGCTAAAGCACAAGTTTGAGTAAAGTGGTAAAATTCTGGAATATTCAGCAAGAGGAGTGGAAAATGAAGTTGGCAAGGGGAAAGAAGAATATTGCTGAGCACCATTAATCACCCAACTATCATCTACGAACACCAATATTCATGGCTATGTGGTTTTTCCACCAGCAACTTTCAATAGCCTTGGTATGGAAGTGGAGGTTTTGTGATTGGATTCTCTCTGGGTACAGTTTTGTAGAATAATTGCAAGAAAAGGTCAAAGACAAAGTTTCCAGGGCAGTGGCTTAAGAACAATTTAAATGATGGGCCATAGAGTCTTGACCAGAAGGAAGCTGGGAAATTGGCTAAAAATAGAGGCATCTAGGAGCTGGTGGTTTTGCTGAGATCAAAGAACAGGTAAAATAGGAGTAAGGGCTTAAAACAGTGAGAAAGCTAGCAGTATGGGAGGCTGGGCTTAGGAAATGAGATCACAGGGTTGAATATTTTAGAGAAAGGGTCATTATAGATAGTGAAAAGGACTAGGGTAGCTATGGTTCTCCATTTGGTCTGCAAATTATTTGTGTGTGGAGTTTAAAAAACTATTTTCCCAGGCCCTACACTCAGCAATTCTGCTATAATAGGATCTGGGTGGGCCCCAGACATTGATGTTTTATGGAACTCTATAAGTCATTCTGATGTGCAGCCCTGGTTGAGAATCACTGCTTTAAAAGGTGGCCATTGGAATGGATTACAGAAGTGGAAGGGAGGTCAAGTTCATTATAGTTATTGGAAGTCAAAGAGTTAAAAAGAAAGAGTGTGAAGGAGATGTCCATTTACATGCTACATTTCAGAGTGATGACAACATTGAGTGCAGGAATGAAGACTGGAAATCAAAGTCCTCAATGGATAAGGGGAGTTGGCCAAGATAACAAAATGGCAATAACCTCGCAGGAGGGGTTTTGTTGGCAAGTGCAGTAGTACTAACTTCAAATACACAACTTGGAATAAAAAGAGAGAAACTGCCCTTTCCTTTTCTCCCAGGTCTAAGGACTTGGGATGGGAAAGAATGAGCAGTGTCCATAAGGATGATCTGGAATTGGTACCCTCATTGGATAGTAAGGCTTACAGTTGTTTTTTTAACCCCAACTGCTTCATGGAAATAGTTGAGGAGCTTTAAAAATGAAAGGTGCTTGGGTCTAGTCCAGACTAACTGATTCTGAATCTCTGGGGTGGAGGGGGAGCTCAGACATCTGTCTTTATTTTAAAGTTTCTCAGATGAGACTGATGCACAGTGAAGTTTGAGAACCTAAGGCAGGAATAAAGAGGGCATTTAAAGAAGAGGTTGATGGCGTAGGTGAATTTGTAATGAAAAAACCTCTAACCACTGGAGGAAGTATGGAACTCTCACTGGTGGATCATACAGGAGATGACGGATGTCTAGAGGGGCTTTTCTTGCTCTCAAAGGTAGTAGAATGAAGAAAAGTGTCAAGATGAGAGACAGGAAATACTAGCTGTCTCCTAGAGTTACAACCAGAATGCATGTACACCTAGAGGGTTCCAAGGCCAAACACTCTTTGCAGTGGTCTAGTCAACAACTTGCAGCCTTCATTCTAGGTTCCAATAGAATGTGCACAATATGCTTAGAAAGTAGTAGTTACTTGGTCTTCTGCTTTCTACAAATATCAACTCACAGCTGATAAGGCTCTGTCTTATCATCCCAATATTCAGGTTAGGATGAATCTTCATATAAATGGTCAATGCTCACAGAATTTTCTGAAGGAGATACCTTTTAGTGTTACAAAAAAGTTCTCATCTAGGCCCTATTCAATCACAAACACTAACTGAAGACTAGGGTTTAAATATGTCCAGGTTTTTTTTTTTTTTTAATGCTACTGAATAAGAAATAGTGTAGCTATTCAGAAGTTCAGTTCTATGGCCACAGTTGGGACATCTTTTCAAATTCTGACTCTGACAACTGCCAGCTAAATAACCTGGGTCTGTGGTTTAAACTCACTGTGCCTCATTTCCTTATCTGTAAAACAATAATAATACAATAATAATAAGGTCTATTTTATAAGATTTTGGTGAGTAGAAAATATTAGAAGCACTTTGTACATGGTGAAGGCTTCATAAATGAGTTATCAAGTGTGTAGATATAAGGCAGGAGCTAGGAAATGTGAGACCACATAAGATACAGTTGCTGCTGTCAAATATTTCAAATTTTAACTAGAGAAATAGGATGTGTGGGCGATCTGGCTGTGACCTCTGTCACCCCATTGATCACTAGGATTAATTTGGCTGATATGGCTGGCTAGGTGGGTGTCCCCTTCCTCCCTACCGGATCAATGAGAGTCCCTCCCAAGGCTGCACTAGGTCAAAGAGGACAACCTTCCCAACTAGAGGAGAGGACTGGTCTTCAGTCAAGTGTATATGAGTACCTGCACTCCCCTGCTAGAACCTCCAAACAAGCTCTCCAATTTTAACTAGAGAAATAAATAGGTCTGTAAAGAAGGAATAACAATCCAGTGTTGATAAGTGTCAAACTCCAAGTAGATAATGGGTAGTTCCATGGGAGCATGAAGAGAAGGGCATTTAACTTTCTCTGCAGAATGAAGTAGGAAAATACTTGTTATAGGAGAGGAAACCTAAGAGTGATACTTGAAGAATGAGGACTGCCCTGACTGGTGTCGCTCAGTGTGATGCTTATTGTACTACAAACTGAAAGATCACCAGTTTGATCCCTATTCAGGGCACATGCCTGGGTATTGGGCCAGCTTCCTGGTTGGGGCCATGCGAAAGGTAACTGATCAATGTTTCTCTCACATATTGATGTTTCTCTCCCTCTCTTCCCCCTTCCCTTCCTCTGTCTCTAAAAATAAATAAATAAAATCTTTTAAAAGAAAACAAGAATAAGGACTAATGGGAGTTATCCACACAAAGCAGAGGGGAAAGAGTAAAAAGTAAGACTTTCCACACCTTGGCCTAATGTGAGTAAAAGCTTGGCAGTAAGAGAAAAGCCAACAGGGGATTGATGAATATGGCAAAAGAGCTTAAGAAGTACAAATTTCCAGTTATAAAATTAGTTACGGGGCTGTGAATTACAGCATAGGGAATACAGTCAATAATATTTCAATAACTATAAAAGGTACCAAATGGGATCTAGACTTACATCACTTCGTAGAGTATATACCATATTTTTGGACCATAAGATACACTAGATATTAAAGGAAGAAAATAGGAAAAAATTTTTGAAGCAAAAAATGTGGTAAAATATTTAATAATATAAATAACAACATTTCACCAATGCAAATGTAAACAGAACTCAACAACAGCATTAATAACCATTATTCCTCCCAAATTTTGGGGGTGCATCTTGTGGTCCAAAAATATGTCTAGTTACTATGTTATACACCTGAAACTAATACAATATTGTATGTCAACTGTAATTGAAAACTAAATTTAAAAACAAAAGCCAGCAGTTTAGGGAGTATGAAATGGGTATGGGACACTGGGGGCCATCGCAAGAATAGACGATAGAGAGGGATGGAGGCAGATCATTCAGGCCCTTGGATAGCATGGTAAGAAGCATCAATTTTCAACTTGGATAGTATGCTAAGAAGCATGGGTAATGAGGAACCATGTAAGGGTCTTAAACAAAGATAGGAATGCAGTAATATTATGTTTCAAAAGATTATTTTGTCCCAGCATAATAAATTGCAGGAAGCAAAATTTAAGACAGTAAGACCAGGTGAAAAATGCTGATACTTTATGAAGGTAATGGTTTGTGAGGATGAAAGGAAGAAGATGGATTTAAGATGAGTTTGGGATATAGAATAGAAAGAACTTGGTGACAGACTAAGGTAGAATTAAAGTAGAAGTCAGAGAAGCTCCTGAATTTATGGTTTGGACAGTTTGGCTAGTGCTGGATTGCCCAATAGGCAGAGTAAGCAGAGTATCCAATGTGGAAACATACTGATTTTGGATATATTGTTTTTAAAAATACTTAATTGTTATAGGAATATCAGAATATTTTAGCCTTCTTTACCTTTTTATGCTTTAGTTTGAATTATATACTTTAAGAGAGGGGATCATAATCTTTTCATTAAGACCTTAATCCTTCTCTGACCTGGGTGGTTACTGGTATCATTTCACCGAGAACATGGACACTGGAGAAGGAGCAAGTTTTGGCTTCCTGTATCTGTTATTCTTAGCCCTGAGCAAAGGAAATGGCATGATTAGACTGGTAGGGGACTGAAAATCAGGTGGCCTTCTAGGGAGACACCATTAAGGCAATTCACATAGCTCAGATCAAATGGAGTGTTTATGTTTAAAACAGTATGCTTCAAATGTGCAGCTGATACTAAATGGAGAAATAAAGAGAGTGTATTTGCTCTCAAGACAGATCATGAATGCAAGCTGATATAATAAATTAAGCTATGGGTTCTTACCCTGGAGTTCAGGAATATTTCGAACCTCTGAAATTATAGGCAAAATTGTGTGTGTGTGTGTGTGTGTGTGGCACATTTTCATAGGTGGAAGTTCTATATCTTTAGATATTTCACAGTTGTCTTTGACCTCCAAAAGATCACCAACCACCAGTAGTAAATTTACTATGAAGTAAATATGTCCCCTTTTTTCAGAGTTTCTCACTTGCCTGGGACTCTTCCAAGGCCCTAGGAGGAGTCCTAGCAATTTTGTATTGTGTTTACTTAAAGTAAATGTTCCTTTCAAATTATATAAAGTGTCTGGTCCCACAAAAGCTGGATATATGGAATTTTGCAACATTACTTAGTATCTGGGAGTTGATGCCATCTAAGATGAATGAGTGTAAAGAAAGGACTGTGAAAAGCCAAAGAGTGCACTAGGAAAGACAAAAGGAGAAGCAATGCCAATCAAATAAATAGTTACTGAGGGAGAAGACTGAGACCACATTGTCAAGGAAGTAAAGCAGAAAGAGAGATGGTTAGCCATGTCCAACATGAATGGGAGATCAGGAAAGAGGAAAAATAAATTATTACATGAGTAGCTAGGACACCTTCAAAGGAAGTAGCAAGAACAGAAAGCTGATTGTTCTTTCTCCTTCTGAAAATGTAAAAATGGTAGTTGAACAAGTGTAAATGGTAGCTAGAGTCCACAAACATGCAGGTAGATAAAAGTACCAACAGAAAACTCTGAACTTGACTATTCAATTAAGATAACATTCATCAATAAAGTAGGCTCACTATAAAATTGAGCTTTATATTAAAGTTAAGTTAGATGGCACATGTGTAGTTTTCAAAATGTGTCCTAAATGTGTTCCATGGCCGGGCAAAGGCTTTGAGTGACCCTCATCCCATCTCCTAATCCTGTATACTAATCCGCTCAGTACTTGAATTTTCATATTTCTGCTCTATATCTGTTTCCTAGCTGATGATATGGAGCAGTCAGGGTAAAAGAGAAAAGAAGCCATAGTATGATATTTGAAAATAAAAGGTTTTAGATTTAAAATTATACTGGGTTACTCACAAAACTAATAATTCATGTACGGTTCATTGAATGTTGTCTGAAATTCAGGCCAAGGAGACATCTATTTGAGCCAGAATGTTCTAAAATGGCCACCCTGGAAATTCTGAAGTTGATTGGTTTTAATTGAACACACATGGTTTATACCAACTTGCCCAGTATTAGGAGTGTATTTTCTTTTTAGTGTGAAACGCAGCCTTAACAGAGATACATGCTCAAATCTGCTGATATGTATTTTATGGAGGGTGCTGGATACCATTTACAATATTTTCACAGAAACTTCCTTTGGGGTCTATTTCTAGATTAACTAATTTCTTTACAGTTCCTAACTTAATTTCTACACTGATTATATTTTTAAAGGCTTTTGATTTAACTATTGATGTGGTTGTTCATAATTGTGTCACTATGAAAACTCTGCTGTTTGAGAACAATGATTTTGAATGGCTAATATGACAGAATATAATTGGGATATGGAAAATAGCTACAAATTAGAATGACTAAATAAAAAAACTGGTTTGAGGTTTCTAAGACTTAAAAAATAATAATTCCATAAAAAACAGTAATTTGTAGTCTTTACTAGCGAAGTGCAAGGTAGAAAATGATTAAAACCATTTTTAATGATAAAGATTTGCAACATTATTTTTTTTAATGTTATTCTTGTTGAAAGAAGACTGGAGTGTAATAAGACATGCTTCATAATGTACACATGCAAATGAAAGATGTTCTAACTACTTGATAATTAGCTATGGTTAACATAGAAGCAATTCGAATACTTTTATATTTAGATAGTATAAGCAATTTTATTTTCTAGCCTTTCTTTCTAATAGTTGGACTTAGTTTGACTTAAGCATTTCTTCTTTAGTAAGTAGTATTTGATCCAACAAAGCCAGTTAAATACAATAACAGATATTTTGTGATTACATCATTGGACTGGCAGAGGACATAAATCAGTTTGACTGAAGATTTTGTTTGAATTGGATTTTGGAAACTTATAAGTTATTTGGATATAACTTTTTTTTGTCCAACTGTCAGCCACTTCTGCAAATAAAATTTTTAGTTTCTGCAGTTAAGTATTGTTAAAATTGTGTTGGAATCAACTGTCTTTCACGTTTATAACTGTTTTTGATGAATTTAACAGTATAAATTTTAGATGCCAAAACTATATCCCAAATAAATACATATTGACATTTTGCCTTTAGCCAATAAGAAGAAAGAGAAAGAACGCCCAGAGATCTCGCTTCCCTCAGACTTTGAACATACGATTCATGTGGGGTTTGATGCAGTCACTGGGGAATTCACTGTAAGTAAGCTTATTTTGTTTTGTAAGCCTTGCAAAAAATCTTTTATTGTAATAGGTTTCAAGCAAGAATTGCCATGTGCCAAAATGTCATAGACTTGAAGTTTTTGATGGCAAGAATATTGGCAAAATAATGTTATCCATCTTAACAAAAATGTCTGATGGCCCTGTAGTCTTCCATTTGACTAAAAATGCTAATTTACTACTGCATATAAGATGTAGTCCTAGTAGTTAGACCCTGCTTGGTTGAGTCTATTGTTTATATTTGAAGTGAATCAGAGAATCATTGACTCAACTTGGATAGTGAAGACAATCTGTCTGAATAATTCAGCCTTTACATTGAAATCTGGATTATCCAGATCAACTCACCACACACAGTAACCAAAAACTCTGTAAAACTGACCTGTTTGCCCTTTAATTTCATGATCATAGCTTATTTGGGGGCTTCACAGGTATTTTTTTGTAGACACTCAAAAACAAACCCTATGTTTCAGGAAGAAACATTGATGGATATACAGATTATATATGCTTTAGTGGTTATATATATACCAGAGTAAATACCAATAAGAATTCTCTACAAAATTTCATATCTATAGATCCAGCCTATATTTGGATATCTGTAGCGCTCAGATTGCACAGGATCTCAGATCTATGACATTTTATACTTAAGATCTGACATCTTTTTTTTTTAGATGGAAGAAGGAAAAGTTCTGCCTAGAAATATGTCCCCAGGAAGATCAACTCTCTTTCCCATACTAGTAAGAAACTCAGTCACACTCTGCATTCTGAGATAATGAATAATTTTGAATGCATTCAAACAAAAAAATCTTTGATGTGGCCATCACAGTTGATTCATAGGTGCTTAAATCAGAGATAAATTTAGTTTTAATAGTTGAATTTCCTGTTATAAAACATGATGACTAGTGAATACACTGTTATATAGTTAAACAAAAGTATAAGAAAAAAAAAAACAGATGACAAATTAATTTGATTTGGAAAAGCAAACCCTGTCTCTGAATTGATAACCAAATTAATTTTTTTCAATTCTGGAAGTAAACTATATGAGAATGAAATGGAAATTAGATAAACATCTTGGATTTGTAAAGTGATGTGAGCTAATTATTTGTGTATTCTCAGTAGCAAGAAGAGAACATTAAGAAGTACTGGCATTGATAAATTTGAGATACTAGCCCTGGCTAGTGTTGCTCAGTGGACTGAGTGCTGGCCTGTGAACAAAAGGGTTGCCAGTTTGATTCCTGGTGAGGGCACATACCTGGGTTGCCAGCCAGGTCTCCAGTCAGGGGTGCAAAAGAGGCAACCACACATTGATGTTTTTCTCCCTCTCTTTCTCCCTCCCTTCCCCTCCCTAAAAATAAATAAAATAAAATATTTTAAAAATAAATCAATAAATTTTAAATATTGGTGGGATTTAACCAATTTCATCACTGGAGTCAAGAGACATTATTCAAATGGCCTGAAATTTGAGCCCGGCTTCTGTTGTTTACAATAAGTGAAAATACTCTCTTAGTTATACTTAGGAAATATAGCCTTATTGTCATTACTACCACCACTATCATTACCACCAAATAATAATTTTTATAGTGTTAACAAGTTAAGGTCTTTTTAAAAATCATAGATTGACTATTGTTTTCACATTTGTAATAGAAACATACTTAAACTTTATGTTTTGTCTAATATCTCTTCCCTTTTTAATTTGAAGAACTTTATTTTTCCAGTTTTTGATCTTTTTGTGTTCTATGTGCTTTCCTGCTGTTTAAATTTCTCTTATGTTTTACTGTTGTTATTTTATATTTTCTGTTCTGTTTTTTTTTCCTTTTCACTTTCTGATGTAAAAGTTTTCTTCTCTACTCTTGTGTAACATTCTGTTTCCTTTCTAATTTAAATTTTTCTACTTTTCCCAACTTATTTGACATCTTATACAATCTATCTTCAGATACTTCTTGTTTTTTTATGAGTTTCAATGGAAATGATGAAAAATGAATTGGCATCATCTTGCTTAGTGCAGTCAGCCATTTTAACTTTTCTATCAATTAAAACCCAAAGAACCAACCAGAGAGTGATGGGGTGGGATATGTGATGGGCAACCTTTCCAATTGCAAAACAAACATTTTTTAAAGATTTTATTTATTTATTTTTAGACAGAGAGGAAGGGAGGGAGAGAGGGAGGGAGAGAAACATCCATGTGTGGTTGCTTCTCATGCACCCCCTACCAGGGACCTGGCCCACGACCCAGGCATGTGCCCTGACTGGGAATTGAACCTGTGACCCTTTGATTCACAGGCTGGCTCTCAATCCACTAAGCCACACCAACCAGTGTGAAATAATTATTTGAAATAATTATTTGAAATAATGCAGTTGTCTGGATGCAGAGCTATATTAGAAATCCATTTGAATATATAGATATGACACGGGCTAAATTTGGAAATATGATGCACTTTATTGTCATCTTGATGATCTTTTACAATGACTTATCCACACATTACTTTTAAAGATGCAAATTCTGCCTTTTTTACTATCTTAACCTATTATTTACATTTACAATCTTAAAAAATACAAAATGACAATAAGCCTCACTTTAAGCTTTTAAAAATCATTTTGTTGGTAGAATTTAGAATTGAGCCCCAATTTCACAGTACTACTAATCCATTTATTGCATAGCTAATTTAATTATTGCAGTTATGTAGGTAGGGCTTTGAGCAATTTGTTGAACTGTCTAGTCCAGTTGTCTTACAAGGGTTTGTTATTTGGAATATTTGGACACTGTTTGGATGTGTTGCTTGATGATTGCCCTGTGGCTAATTGGCCCCTATAACCTTTTATATTTGTTCATATACTTGGACCCTGAGATTAAAATTAAGTTGGGAGGAGAGATTTGGGGCATTAAACTATTAGAAGTCCTCACACTTTATATTGCCATTTTTGTCCCAAATACTTCAGAACTCCCCCTTCCAGTTCTCTAGATCTGTGATGTTCGCTTCAAGTCAACCAGAGGGAAAAATGGTATGAGTGATATTAATGATCATTTATTATGATAAGATAGATGCTTGGCCTGTTGTATCATGCTGACCTTTCCTGGGCTACACTGGACAATACCCAGCCTGATGTCCATCTAGTTGTTATTGTATACATGTCCAGGCATTTATACCTGTTGCTGCTTCTCATGCTCCCACTTTCAGGTCTCCATTAGCTATCTAACTTTTGAGATTTGTACCCCAATTTGGAGTAATAGAATGAATTTCTGATTATCTGACTTTGTGGCATACATTCAGATTTGAGTGTCAGGTTTTATTGATTAACAGATTTTATTGATTATTGATTATTTCAACTTAAAAAAGAAAATAGAAATTATGTCAGGCATGTAGTCATATGGTAAGTAAAATTGTCTAGAAGATCTTCTGCAATTGGCAGCAATTTTTCCCAGCTGTCTAATGATCACAAGACTACTTATGTATCACAAAAATGCCATGAGAATGTATAATAACTGCAAATATTCTAATGATTATGGTAATGAACATGCTAGTGATGTCTGCTCTAGTGGTTATGTGCAATGCATACCTGGTTTTGTAACATTTAATAAATGCTTTGGCCATTACAACATTAACCAGATGCTATTAATTGCACTGAGAATCGGAATGGGGATCATGCATGGGCTCCTGAGTTCAAATTTTTGGCTTAAGGTTTTAGCATCAAATTGCTCATTAAATGCATGTAAAAGTGTTTTTCACTGTGCTTGGAGTAACCCCAAGCTAAGAATTAAAAACCTGTATCCCAGATTAAACCATTTGGGTCAAAACGTGCTTTTACAGCAGTGGAGATATCTTTACTTAGATAAAGTTGTTACCTTATATATGATCTTATTTTGTGGGAAGTAGGGATTCAGAACTGTAGAGTGAAAATGAAAATATTCATATATGGTTTAAAACAAAATGGTTTCCCTTACCCTTGTCTAAATGCCTAAGAAATTCAAACACAGTCTGGCTTTGTAGGAAATCCTCTATCTAGTTTTCTTTAAGTCAGTTATGACTTTAGCTACAAAGTACAGAAGAATCACATCAGTGAAAACAAATGTTAAATTTAACATCACCATATATCCATCTTTTGACTTAGCCACATAGACACTTCCAATGTGAAACTAAAATGGTTATCTAGAATTGGGCACTGAAATTTATAAGTTCATCACGTGGCCATTGGCTACCTGTGACTGATCACCAGTTAGGAAGCAGCTTACAAGTTATTGCCAAAGCTGTTCATAATGCCATCCTTCTTCCCTCCAAATTCGTGTTTCTGCTTTTAGTAATTTTTCCAGTCATTTAATAATAATGCTTATTATTGCATATTTATGGAGGAAACATCTGGCCAAAAGTGGAATTATGCATCCAAACTTTGGAACATTATTGTTTTCTCTGTTTTTTTTTTTTTAATCTGTTGCCCTATAGCCTGTCCTGCCCCTGATTTAGTTAACACCTCCCTATTTTCATAACCACCCCACTTTAGATGGGATTACCTTCCCCCATTCAGACCCATTGGTTTCATCTCCTCCCACCTTCTAAGTTGTCCCACATTCTGTTTTAACTTTCTTTTCTTTCTTTATTTACGTCCATTACAGCCAGATCTCTATGGCTCACAGATGTGCCCAGGGAAGCTCCCAGAGGTGCGTCACAGGCCCAAAAGAAGCTTGCATCAAAGTGCTTCTTTGAGATGTCATAGCACTGCAGCAGCAGGTTCATGTGTGTGCAGTAGAGTTGTTGCTTGGCTTATCTCACTTTTTTGTTCTCATTCCCAAACTCTGGAGGCCCACGTCACACATTGTTTTGCCGAGACTTCATAGGACAAAGCCACACTTCGGTAATAGTGTGTCTGTTTCTTGCTCCAAGTTGCTCTTGGAGGTTGGATGATTATGAAATGGGGACATCTGTAGGTTGAACAAGTAGGAAAGAATACTGAATGCTCAATGCAAAACTAACCTCTATGTATAATTTTTGCAATTCACCTTGGTTAGATTTCCAATTACTCCTTCCTCTCTGCTCTAATGCTTCAGATTACTGCAAATTCTTACAAGGCTTTGGCATAGTTGTCACAGTCCCCAGGTTCCTCTATGTGGCCAGTAAATGAAGTGGGGAGGAGGGGATGGAGGGAGGAGACCAGGAAGCTGCAGGGAAAATGCCCAAAGCAGCATTATGTTACTTTTTAGCATCTCAGTGTTTATTGCTTTCCACAATTCTTTGTCTCCTCTCAATCAACCTTTCTATTAAAGCTCTAGACCCCCCAAATTACATTTTATAATCACAAAGTATGAATTGACCAAGGGTGAGGTTTTTCTTTTATTTTAAAGTATATTCTAATTACAACGTGCCCAGAAACAGCGTGTATTATTCCAGTCAAATCAAATCTATTGATCTGCACTATACTATGCTGTGCGCAAATTGAGAGAAGTCTTGCTATGTCTGCCCTGAGTCACCAGAAAAAAACTAAGCTAAACTGTAAACATCATTTCATGGATGAGCAGAGTTAATATGGAGGTGATTTTCATGTGCTTTTTTTTTCTATCACAGTCATACTCACACCCACCCTTTTTAAGTTGGATCCTAGTTTTCCCTATGTGTTTTATTTAGAAAAGGGAATGATTGCATTGTTAAGTTACTAACTATAAATCTAGAGTGTAACTTCAGTTTCCCAAGTGTAATTCTACAGGTAGCATGGGCTTCTTGGTGAAGAACTTTACTGGACCAGAAAATGTAGCTGCTGAATGTTCTGATCTGCCATTCTTTTCCTTTGGTTGTCCACAGGGAATTCCTGAGCAATGGGCACGATTACTCCAAACCTCCAACATAACAAAACTGGAACAGAAGAAGAACCCACAAGCTGTTCTAGATGTTCTAAAATTCTATGATTCCAAAGAAACAGTCAACAACCAGAAATACATGAGCTTTACATCAGGAGGTAAGAGTAAATCTAGGCTGTCAAAAAGTGAAAAAATAATTCTAGTTAAAGAGCAGGATTAGAACAGAACACCTGTAGGGCATTTGAAGTCTGTTCTAGTTCTTTCTCCAAATGACTTCAACAGAAGTGAACCAAAACGTGAGTTGGAAACTGAAGTTGGTGTTAGGAGATTTACAGTGCTTGGATAATTTTAGAACTGAAATACGAACATTGTTCAGTATAGCATTAATTGTCAGTTTGAATTGGCAATCACAATTTTTTTTGTCTCTTCACTAATATGAAGACACTCAGATACTTAGGAATAGGCCTTGTGATGTATTTATGAAGTAAGAAGTATATGGATCAAACCACAGCCTCTTGAAATTTATTTTATTCTTTGGAACCATTGAATTGAACCATGATAACACAGCACAAATTTTACAGCTGCCAAGTTATTCTGATCAGACCTCAAAAAAGAAATTATGGCTTGCTATTTCTAAGATGGTGAAAGGCCATGTGTCTTCCAAATTTTGACTTTGCTTGCTAGCTTGTAGACCTGGCCTTTATATGATCCTTTGACGTTCAACTTTGTACTATAAGCAACTGAAATACATATACCAAACAATACTTCTGTGTTTTAAGGAAGATAATCTGGGTTGCCTCTCTAGAATAATTTCTCCAACATTTTTTTAATCCTCACCTGAGCATATATATTTATTGATTCCAGGGAGAGAAGACTGGAGAGAGAGAGAGAGAGAGAGAGAGAGAGAGAGAGAGAGAGAGAGAGAGAGAGAGAGAGAGGTATGAGAGAGATATGTGAGAGAAACGTCTCTTGGTTGCCTCCCATATGCACCTGGGCAGGGACCTAACCCACAGCATAGGCATGTGCCCTGACTGAGAATCTAACCCATGACCTTTTGGTTTATGGACAACACTCCAACCAACTGAGCCACACTGGTCAGGACTAGAACAATTTCCTATTTAGCATCTAAAGAAAAAAGAGAATACTATCATTAGTGCCCCAGTTATAAAGAGCCCATATCTTTTGGCATTGGTTCTAGTTTAGGGCAAGCTTGATCTCTTCAAGAATGATGCAAGAATGCACTTAAAAGGAGAGGTTTCTGATTTGGTCATACCAAATATCAAAGCCCAAACTTAAAGGCATATGGTAATTTACATGTTAAATGGTACTCTTTCTAATGAGAAGATTAACTTCTGTTTTCCAATGGCAAAAACCTAAAAGAAAAAAAAAGCCATCAAGGAGAGCTTTTAATATTTAGTCTATCACATGCAATAAAATATTTAAGAGATACTATTAATTATCTTTTATGTGACATATCAAGAAATGCTTAATATGAGGAATCTACAGCTATGCTCCAAGTACAATATAGAACCATAGGCGATGAGAACCGAAGATGCATTCAAGAAATCACTTCAGTGTACTCATTAATACTTTTCAGATTCTCAGAATTTGTCTTTATTCCAAGTTGCCACTGTTTTTTAATGTTTTTATTTTTGTTTTGAATTTTCTCAACTTACCAAAAAAACCCTAAAAGTATGTTGAAACTCAACAGTATCTGAGTTATTATGCTATTCTGAGTTGAGTGAAATACCACCATATGTTTTCTGGATGCTCCTCCTCTGGAGGAGGAGAAGAGTAGGGGAGACGAAGGGTGGATAGAAGGGAGGAAGGGAAAAGAGGGAGAGAGGAGAAAAGGAAAGGAAGAAGTAGCAGACAAATTCTAGATATAGATGTACAGTAGTCCCCCCTTATCTGTGGTTTTGGTTTTTGTGGTTTTAGTTACCCATGATCAACCATGGTGTAAAAATATTAAATGGAAAATTTCAGAAATAAATAACTCATGAGTTTTAAATTGTGTGCTGTTCTGAGTTATAAATGAAATCTTGTGTGATCCTGTTCCATCCTGTCTGGAATGTGAATCATCCTTTGTTCAGCATATCCATACTGGGCACACCCCCTGCCTGTTAGTCACTTAGTAACCCTCTAAGGTTACTGGGTTGGCTGTGGTGGGATCCCAATGCTTATATTCAAGTATTCCTTATATTAATTAATAATGGCCCCAAAGTTCAAGAGTGGTGATGTTGGCAGTTCAGATACGCCAAAGAAAAGCCATAAAGTGCTTCCTTTAAGTGAAAAGGTGAAAGTTCTCAACTTAATACGGAAATAAAAAAAATCATATGTTGAAGTTGCTAAGATCTATGGTAAGAATGAATCTTTTATTCATAATCATCAAGAAATCCATGCTAGTTTTGCTGTCAGAACTCAAACTGCAAGAGTTACAGTCACAGTGTGTAATGGGTACTTATTTAAAATGGAAAAGGCATTAAATTTATGGGTAGAAAACATAAACAGGAAACCTAGATTCTGTAAATTTTTGCTTAACATCCTCCATAGGTTCTTGGAACTGCAGCCAACCAACATATAATGCAACTAGTTTTACCATAGGCTAATTGATATAAGTAAGAGTTAAGTTTCTATGACATCTCATCAATATAAGGAACCAATGTTGAACAAAAGGAAGTTATTCAAGGACCTGCTGTGTGTGCATGTATGTGTGTACTCACACACAGAGTTTGGTATTATCTCAGGTTTCAGGCTTAAATGTATCCACCACATTGGAGGGGTGACTACTGTAGAGAATCATTGCAATCCAGGAGTGGATAATCTTAATATTTCTGCATATGGATGAGATTCACTGAAGGCCTTCATTTTAGGCCTATAAATGCATGTGCTGAGGATGTAAAGGTGTGAACTATATTAATAGAAACTATGCCATTTGTTATAATATCTATTTAGTACTGAATTGGAGAATTTCATCCTGGCCAAACACATGTAGGTTTTTTAAGTATGGTTTTCAAAAATAAAGTCTTTATGAAACAAAGATGATAGCTTTATCTTCATTTTTCAGATAAAAGTGCACATGGATACATAGCAGCCCATCCTTCGGTAAGTGAAAAGTTGAAAACAGTTTTGTGTAATCATTGTTTCTGGTAGTCCAACAGAATGCAATTGTGCAGATCTAGTTTTTACATGGAGAAGCTTTTAAAAATAGTTTTTAGAAGTATAATTTAGATACATATTGTATGATTCTACTTATATGAGTTACCTAGAGTAGTCAAAAATCATACAGACAAAAAGTGGTTGCTGGGAAAGGCAGAGGTGGGCAGTTAGTGTTTAATGGGTACAGCATTTTAGTGTTGCAAGATCAAGAGTTCTGGAGTGGGTTGCACAACAATGTTGAATACATTTGACACTACTGAACTGTACACTTAAAAGTAGTTAAGATGCTAAATTTTATGTTATGCATGTTTTACCACAATTAGAAATAAAATTTAAAAAGGAATTAAGGTCCTAGACTTAGGTGTTTAGTCTTGTTCCTCCTCTTACAAGCTGAGCAATTTTGGAAAAATGCCTTAGCTCCTCTGAGCCTTTCTTTCCTCAGCTTTAATTGGGTATAACGGCACATACCTCCTAAAACTTGTGTGAATATTGAATGTGATAATGTATATGATATACTTAGTACATACCTAAAACATATTATATGTTTATTAAGTGTAAGCTTCTATTACTATTATTTTTAGATGGCAACAAGAGGAAAAACTTCCTCTCTCCATACCTAAGGCTCATTTACTGAGGCTTGTGAGGTGATAGTACTTGTACCTTGCTCAGATTACATAAACAAAACAGAATATAGCCCTCATATTCTCACTGGTCATGTCCCCTTCTCCTTTTTCTTTGCCATGACAGTTTATTGGGCCACACTGTAAACAGCATGTGAAGGGAAATAATAGCAAAGTGGGAAAGACAAAAATGCCAGTATTCCATGTCCCTTGATTTAATCAATATCATTATTGTGTAATACTGACTGGGTATCCTGGCAAATACATAGTTGTTATTTTTTACATAGGCCAGTTATTTTAAATAACAATCTGCTAGGATGGTCTGTGCATTGATTTTTATTTTGTAAATAGTTAATATCTCCTAAGATGTCAGCATTTTTTGAGCATGCTTCTACTGGTTTTGCTTGTCATATTAAAATTAATCTGCATAATGACCAAAATACTCTATCAATTAAGAAAAATATGATGATCTCACTGTTTGGAGATAAAGCCACAGGGTATTCACTTATTAAACATATATTATTCAAGTGCTTCCTTAAAATCAATAGGAAATTTGGAGCATATGAACATAAACAAGCTCAATACAATATGGATCATGTTATATACCATGAAATATGTTCATTTGCTATGAGAAAAGAGATTACATTTAGCTGGGGAAGTTAAAGGAAGCCCTTCTCCAAAGGGCTTAAGCTCAGTGCCTGGTACAAAATAGCGCTTGATACATATTTATTCAAGGTTGAGTTAGAAAATAGTTTATATAAAACAGGGCATTTGGGCTAGATCTTGAGGGTCAGATGGGATTTGGATCTGTGAAGATGGAGAAAGGCATTCTAAGCAAAAGGAAAAGTATGAAAAAGGACATGTTAGTGAGGAAAGCAAGGTGACAGAGGGGTGTAGATTTGAATGAAGACTGAGATGCAAGAAAGTGAATCATAGGAATTAAGCCTGGAAAGTTAAGTGGAAGCCAAATTGTAGAGGCATTTAAATCGTATTCTAAGGAATCTGGCTTTCTTCAGTGTATAGTGGAAAGCTCTTGAAAATTTTTAGGAGTGTTAGATCATTAAAGCTTATGCTTTGAGAAGAGTAATCTGACAGCAAATGTCCAAAATAAATTGACTGCAGTTGAAACTGGAAGAAAGGAGGCCAGTTCAGAGAGCATTGCAAGACTCCAGGCCAGAGGTAACAATGCCCTATGTGAGATGGTGAAGGTAGGAATGGAGAATGGAGATTAAAATCAAATTCCTGAGATGTTTAGGTTACTGACTGGATGTTGGAGAAAAGGTTGATGTCAAAGATGATTACAGGCTTAGAACGATATGTGCTTGGCCAGAAAGATGGGCATGCCATCTTTCAGGAGTTGCAAATTTCTGTGAGAAGATACTGAGTTTCTTCTTGGATGATTTGAGTTTGAAGGGCTGGCAGGACTTCCAGGTAGGGATAATTAATTAGTTATACTGCTTGACTAAGGTTGGATTTCTATTGATTTAATAAACTTAATTAGACCCTTAAGTTCAGGTTGGAACATTTCAGTGGGACTCAATTACTTAGGAATGGAGAATTGCACCTTGTGTCCTCCTTATGGTTCTAAGGGAAGACTTTACTTCACACTGTTCTTATTATTTTTTATTATTATTATTATTATTATTATTATTATTATTTTGTAATAGAAACATCCAGTGGTCCTTGCTATCCTACAGGGTCTGATTTAATGGGATTGACAACCACTTATAGACATAGCCTGAAGTGATCACAAGTTTTGGCATCCTGTAGTAGCTGTGCTACTAGAATGGGAATTAAAATAGAAACAATGTTGTACTCACCAAATGTTTTTAAATACTGTCTATATAATTAATATTGAATTTAGCAATATCTCTCATAGTCATATGACATCTGCTTTACTGCTCACTCATGGTTGCTTCTTTGGTATTAGTGTATTTAAATGCTAAATACTGTTCATAGACTTACTCTTTAATTTGAGGCTTTTTAAATATTTTATAGTTTTATTGTACTCTTGAGAGTGGAGTTATGCATTTAGAATCTTGGGCTAGTATTCCAAGTGGAAGGTAACAGCAAAAATATGAATACACTATGATTTGAGCCTAGAGAATCTGGATGTACAGTTGACAGATAATGCTTTTGATTTTCAGTACCAGTTAACTTTGTCCATTTAGATTGGTGGTTCACTTACTTCTTTCACTTTGCATCAAAATTGCCTGGGGAGGCTCTTAAAATGCAGAATCCAAGATTCTACTTGAAGAGTAGATCTTAAACAGAACTTTGATATCTGAATTTTAAATGAACACCAAAAATGCCCCACAGATAACACTTTGCATTATCTAAAGTCTCCAAAGTCCTCATTTCTAATTCCTTTGACTTTTAAAAATTAAAATTGAAAAATAAATAAACATAAATAAAAACAAAAATAGCTCAAACAAAGGAGAGTTTTCTGAGATAGTTCCTCTAGCTGGTGTAATCTTTAGAGCAGGGTTTATAACCTGAAGTCCATGAATGGGCTTCAGAAGATCTATGAACCCTTGAAATTATATGTAAGAGCATATATATCCTTGTTTTTGGGGGGAGTTGATAAGCCAAACCCTTCAGAATTCTAAGAGTCCAGGACCCAACTCAGGTTAAGAAATACTTCCCCTGTCCCAGTGTACGGCATAATAAGAATGTAACTAATACCTAATTTCAAAAAGAGAAATAATTCTTTACTTGCTTCCCATCTATCTTTATTTTTACAAGTTTAGACATAATTATTCTCAGCCTGGAAGGAAAAGTGTAGTAACATTTGACTCCCAAAAAGGCCACCAGGAAAACCTGTTAATCAAGCTGTTTATGAAACGTACAGCAGTAAGAAAGAGACTTACCGCCATAGTCTTACCTGTGTCTTAGAAAGGGGATGTTAAGGGAGAATATTGATAGGGCTTTAGTGCATGGCTGTGTGATATTGAAGCAGGTCTTGCAAAATAAAGAACAGGTTAAGATTCTGCAGTGTTGTAGGTCAAAATAATGCTAAATAGCTTTGGATTGGCAAATACAGTGAAATGAAGGGATTGAAGAGAGTCTTGGTAAACAAGCTGTTATTCTTTTTGTTGAGCCTGTATCAATATCATCTGGAAAGCTTATTATAACAAAGATTGCAAGGCCCACGTCAAAAGTTTCTGATTTATAGATCTGGATGAACCTGAGAATCTGCATTTCTAACAAGTTTCTTGATAATGCCAGTGATGCTAATCTGGGGACCACGGTTTGAGAGCCATGACCACAGTTCTTACAAAATCCGGCTTTGGTACCATTTTACCAAATGATCAAGAAGTGACCCTAGATGCTATGGTTGTTGTTATTTTTAGTGCTGGTATTACTGCATTTTTTAACATTAAAAATCACCATTTACCTGTTGATTAAGATAGAATAATTATTTATGTAGATCTTCATGTCTGTTATTCGGTGAGTGGTTGATCTCAGGAGGCTGAATGGGGAAGAAACATTCATGGGCTTGCTTGTACTTAGTATTTGTAGAACTATGTCAATACCATATCCATACATATGCTCTGATTTTTAAACACAAAATAGCCCTTTTCTCTTTAACAACCTGTCAATATACAAATGGATATAGTATACAAATTCAAAGCTTTAATAGTAATTAATTTGATTTTTAAAATATATTAATTGATTTCATAAAAACATTGAACTTTAAAATAGTAAATGAATATCTCTCACTGTTTTTTAGTTCAGTGAAAAATAAAAGTAACATTTTTTAAATTTCAGGCTGTTTAAACCATGACCTGATTTATTTCTGAATGGGGGCAGGTCCTGGCCACCAAATTTTAGATGGTTCTGCTCCTTTGTAAAAGATACAGTTCCCTCTTAACCCTACATACTTAAATATTTTATTTTCCTCATCTCATTTTTGAAGGAAAGCAATGAGGAGTTAATACCAGGTCTTTTAACTTTGTTTTTGTTATAAGAGTACAAAAACAGCATCAGAGCCTCCTTTAGCTCCTCCTGTATCTGAAGAAGAAGATGAAGAAGAGGAAGAAGAAGAAGATGACAATGAGCCCCCACCAGTTATTGCACCAAGACCTGAGCATACAAAATCAGTAAGTCACAAGTGATTATTTCCAAATGATTCAAAAGATGTCCGTGGGAACAGTCACACAGTCAGAATCTAGTTAATCATCTAGTACCTATTGAACATCTTACTATGTTCCAAAACTTGGGATGCAAGATTAGCATGTGATAATTAGAGAATAATATCAAACAATATACAAATAAGTGTTAAATTATAAAACTCCTACAGACATTAAGATGGAGAAAAAAGTCCCTATGAATTAGTTACGAAGAGTGGCATAAGCAGAGGCACCAGTACCAGAATTAGCACAACATATATGGGGGTAGCAAAGGACTAGATCCTCAGAGCTTCTAAGGGCAGTGTACTTGAAGCAACTTAAAGTTCTTTTTTAATGGAAATCACTGTCTTTAAAAACTCATTGAGGGCTGAGGTGCAGGATAGGAGGAGGGGTGAGTGGGCAGAGCACAGACAATATTAACAGCAGTGAAAATACTCAGCATGTTACAATAATGATAGATAAATGTCTCTATACATTTGTCCAAACCCATAGAATGTAGTACACTCACAGTGAATGTATGTAAATTATGGAATTTGAGTGATTATGATGTCAATGTAGGTTCATCAGTTGTAACAATGCAGCAATCTGGTAAGGATATGTTGATGATATGTGAAGCTATGCATGAATGGGGTCAGGAGGTATATGGGAAATCTATGTACCTTCCCCTAAATTTTGCTGTGAACCTAAAGCTCCTTAAAATTTATCTTGATTTAAAAAACCTCAGTGATATGACAGTGACTTGACGTTATACCTTTTCCTTACCCTGCTGTTTTAATTATAGAACAATTTTTTCTTGCCTTTAAGATCTACACTCGTTCTGTGGTTGAATCCATTGCTTCACCAGCAGCACCAAATAAAGAAGTCACACCACCTTCCGCTGAGAACGCCAATTCTAGTACTTTGTATAGAAACACAGATCGACAAAGGAAAAAATCCAAGATGACAGATGAGGAAATTCTAGAGAAGCTAAGTGAGTCTTTTGCCATCATTACTTTATTCATGGAATGGTTTCTCATAAAGTAGAATGAGAATTGATCCTTTAGAAGTTTGAATCTGCTTGTATGAACTCCAGGCTCCCTGAAATCATGATTTAAAATTAGGGACTCACTGTGTATTTTAGATCATTCTCTACCTCACAATTTTAATTTCATAGGAACTAAATATTTTCACTTGAAAAAAATCATCTAAGCTGAAAACTTGACAAGATTAATTTAATAAGTTTTAGTTTAAGATTACACTTCCAAAAGGATCAAAATAGGCTGATGACATATCTCATGATCAAACCTCAAGGGTTCCAATTTGACTAATCAATCAAGACAAACAAGTCAATCAAAACCCAACATGGTCAATCAAAACTGGCAGCCACAATAATACAGCCCTTTTCCTTAATTTAGGAGCATGTCTCTGTGAAGAGGAGGCAGGGCCAACAAACACCAGCAGTTTCTTTGTCATAGTGTCATTAGTGTGTACATGCTTGTACATATACATTTATCCCAGTTTTCTAAAACACTCTTTCAGTTAGCTTTCTGGATCAAAGAGACCTAAAAAAAAAAACTTACTGCTGAAGAGTAAAGGTCTGTGAAATATACTCATATTTATTAAACTTAACATTACAAAAGCCTTTAACAAATTGCTAGGTATCCACCACAGTCAGTGCCCTCAATCTGACGCCTGCTTATCTTCAAAACTCAGCTCAAATGTTTCCTCCTCAGGAAATCCTTCCTTGTCTTTCCCAGTCTAAGTTCTCCTTTTCTTTGCTTCCTTTATGGCAGAAAATATCACATTATATTAGTCTACTTCCTTGCTTCACTTAGACTCTGAGCTCCTCAAAGACAGAGACAGTGTCTCCTTTCCCTTTATGTCTAGCTCTGATAAAGTGTCTGGTACAAAAAGCTCTTAACAAATGTTTCTTGAGTGAATGGATGAAAAAATAAGCAAACAAATATATCTTCACTGGGTTCTTCCTTGTCGGTTCTATGCCAGACTCTTTGGAGGAAACAATAGAAAAACAATTTCCTGCCATCAGGAAACTTACAATTTTATTTGTAAGATAAGGATTGAATGTAGGAGGTAGGGGTGGGTAGGGCAGAGGGGAGTAATGGGGGCAACTAAATGAACAACAATAAAAAAAGAAAGAAAGGTTTAATAGTGTTGTACAATTAGAGAATAGGAAGTCATTTTATTTCAAGCAAATGTCTGTCTAAAATACCTCAGAAAAAGAAAGAAAGCAGCTTAGGGGAGTTATAGGTCCTAAGAAGACTCTGCAGAGGTGGTCGTAGGGCCATTTTGCCTTCTGGTGGGCATTTGGGAATGTCTAGACTATGTTTATTGTCATGACACAGGGAGTGCTTCCAGCATCTAGTGGAATAGATTAGGGATGGTTCTAAATACTCTACAGTGTAAATGACAACATCCCTCCTTCCCCTCTGCAACAAAGAATAATTCAGCCCTAAATGTCAACAATGCTGTGGATGAGACATTCTGAGCACAAAGTATTTTAGAAAGGCAAAGGTTTGTGTTGTAGCTGTCTGTGAGCACTCAGAAGTGGAATTGCGGAACTTTAGCCAACTGAATTTACCAGACATGATTAAATATGTCCTAGTAATGCCAGCTATCTGTTGTAGTAACAATAGTAATTATTCCCATTTATTGAGCACTTTTTGTGGTGACCCCTTTACATACATTATCAAGTTTAAGTTTCACAATAATCCCTTGTAGTAGATTTTAATATCCTATCTTTCAGATCAGTGAAAGTATGTCTCAAAAAGTTAAAGTGACCTGCTCACCAAAGTAATGAGTGGCAGAGACAGAGTTTGAACTCAAATCTGTTTGCTTTTGAAGCTTACACTATTTCCATTACCGACTTTGTGTGCATGCCCCAACTGTGTATATGTGTAAAAGGGAAGGAAAAATGAAAGAATTGCCTGGATAATTTTAGTATTATTATCCAGAGAATTGCCTGTTTTTTCTTTCTTTTTTATTGCTGTTCAAGTACAGTTGTCTCCATTTTCACCCCACAATGGCCCCCACTTGTCATCCCTGCCCCCCACCCTCAAACCTACCCCCTTTGGCTTTGCCCATCTGTCCTTTATGCATGTTCCTTGATGGTCCTTTCCCTATTTTCCCCTATTATCCCTCTCCTCCCTCCCCTCTGGTTTCTGTCAGTTTGTTCTTTATTTCAATATCTATGGTTGTATTTTCCTTCCTTTTTTGTTTTGTTGATTAGGTTGCAGTTATAAGTAAGATCATATGATATTTCTCTTTCACTGCCTGTTTTATTTCACTTAACATAATGCTTTCCAGTTCCATCCATGCAGTCACAAAGGGTAGGAGCTCCTTCTTTCTTTCTGCTGCATAGTGTTCCATCATGTAAATGTACCACAGTTTTTGGGTCCACTCATTTACTGATGGGCACTTAGGTTGCTTCCAGCACTTGGCTATTGTAAATTGTGCTGCTATGAACATTGGAGTGCATAGGTTCTTTTGAATTGGTGTTTCAGGGTTCTTAGGGTATAATCCGAGCAGTGGAATTGCTGAGTCAAAAGGCATTTCCATTATTAGTTTTCTGAGGTAATTCTGTACTGTTTTCCACAGTGGCTGTACCAGTCTGCATTCCCTCTAACAATAAACTAGGGTTCCCTTTTCTCCACAACCTCTCTAGCACTTGTTTGTTGATTGATTTATGATGGCTACTCTCACTGGTGTGAAGTGGTATCTCATTATGGTTTTACTTTGCATCTCTCTGATGGCTAGTGATGCTGAGCATCTTTTCATGTCTCTGGGCCCTTCGTATATCCTTCTTGGAGAACTGTCTATTCAAGTCCTTTGCCCATTTTTAATTGGGTTGTTTGTCTTCCTGGAGTGGAGTCATGTGAGTTCTTTATATATTTTGGAGGTCAAGCCCTTGTCTGAGGTATTATTTACAGATATGTTTTCCCATACAGTTGGTTCTCTTTTTATTTTAATACTGTCTTCTTCAGATGCGCAGAAGCTTTTTATTTTTATGAGATCCCATTTGTTTATTCCTTCCTTTATGTCCCTTGCTTTAGGGGATATATCAGTAAAAATGTTGCTGCATGAAATATCTGAGATTTTCCTGCCTGTGTTCTTCTCCAGGACTTTAATCGTGTCATGACTTATATTTAAGTCTTTTATTCACTTTGAATTTATTTTTGTGTACAGTGTTAAGTTGGTGCTCAAGTTTCATTTTTTGCATGTAGCTGTCCAGTTCTCCCAACACCATTTGTTGAAGAGGCTATTTTTACTCCATTTTATGTTTCTGCCCCCTTTGTTGAATATTAATTGACTATAGAGACTTGGATTTATTTCCGGTCTTGTACGCGTAGACATAACCTATTGGATTATATTAGATGTTGAAAATCTAACAGCCTCATTTTAACAAAAATGACTGTTATTTGGTATCTGTTTTAGATTTATTATAATTAAAATGCATTTATAACTTTCTGAAGTTTAGTGACAGAGAAACAAGCATTATTTCCTTGGGCCAAAAACTTGCTTTGTTTGTAAACTGTAATGATACTGGAGCTGTAGACTTCATAATTTGTTCTTTACTCTGTTCTGCACTGGGCAACAAAATGAAGAGGAGAAAAGTACTTTTGATTGTATTTTAAATTATGAATTGTTTTCTTCTCTATTGGAGAAAGCTTGGGTCTAGAGAGAAGCATTTTCACTTTAGTCAGTTGGCCACCTATAATTTGCCAACCTTACCTTGTACTTACAAGGCCTTGGAAGGAAGAACCTGCAAAGAAATGGGAGATTGCTTCTCATGAATCGGATTCAGGCTGAGCTATACTGCATAGTCCGCAAAGTCAGTCTTTCCTACTCCTGCTCCATTAGCACTCTCCCCCTGCCACTTACTCACTATGTGGCCTTTGACAAGTTATTTAGCCCCTCTCAGCCTCAGTCTCTTATCTGACAAATTGGGATATAAATCATAACTACATATTAATATTCTGTCTATAACTGGATTTTATGTAGTTGTACCAGTGGCTGGAAGGACAGGTATTGGAATCAAGCCTAGATTTAAATTACAAGTCCATTGCTACCAGCTGTCTCACTTTTGGCAAGTTATTTAACTTTTCTGTGGCTCTTTTTCCTCATATAAAACATGGGGATAATAATAGTACTAAATTTATAGCATTATGATAATTAAATGAGAATAATGCATATAAAAACCTTATACAAAATGGTGTTCAATAAGTGGTAATAACTATTTTATTACATAAGTGTAAAGCATTATTGAGCTAATACAATGAGATAGGCTTTGAAATGAGTCATAAGTCAGTTTGAGTCGTAAACCTAGACTAGCTATGTGTCCTTTTTGGATACAAGTCTCTTTTCGGATGACAATGGCATGGAACTAGAAAACAACCTCAAGGAAAAAAACTCAAGAACTTTCAAATTCATGGAGACCAAATATTAAATAATGAGTGGGTTAATAATGAGGCAAGTCACTCACCTTTGAACTTCAGTTTCTTCATCTGAAAAATGGAGATAATAACAATACTGGTATAATAGGGATTTTGTAAGGACCAAATTAGGTGTGAAGTATGTAAGACACCTAGCACAATAAATAGTAGTATATTATTATCATGCTATTTTTCAAAGTGGGAGCAAGTGTATTTTTATATAGAAAATGGGGCATAAGGTCTTCCAGTGGAACAGATTCTTTGAAACCAGGAATAATTTCAGATATATTACCCCTGTACAGAAGTCCTTGAGAACCTTGCAATCAAGGCCCTCACTGGAGCTTGGAGAAGCAGTAGAAAAGCCTGTGTTGAGAGGTGATAGAAATGGGGAAGGGAGACAGGAAGGTAGAAGAATGGCTTATAGCCCATACCAGAGTGGACCCTCTGCCATAAGCAGAGGTGAAGGTGGCTATTCCTTCAGTCTCAGGGAT
Source organism: Anoura caudifer (assembly GCA_004027475.1). Taxonomy (NCBI): domain Eukaryota; kingdom Metazoa; phylum Chordata; class Mammalia; order Chiroptera; family Phyllostomidae; genus Anoura; species Anoura caudifer. The sequence goes on along the minus strand of PVKU01002911.1, from coordinate 89,620 downwards.
CCAATTACTATGAGGTAAAAAAGCTCAGATAAAAACCTCTTCAGGCTGTTTACCTTCCATGCAGATACTGATTCTAGGGGCTAGATCATGGATCAATAATGACTGAAATGGACAAGTAATGTTTTGGTTTTATATTGCACATACAGATAGCCTGGGTATGGCTTATTCATTGTGGTCTGTTTGAATATATTGGAAACATAAAGAAATCCCTACATTTCAGTGAGAATTTTCAAAAGGCACTGACTGTCAGCAAAATCATGCAATGTGGGAAATTTGTCTTTGGCCTTTCTCCTCTGGGCCCCACAATCACCACCTCCTCTTGTACCTCCCTTCCCCTAGCATTCCTCACTCAAAACTCATTCTAGTTTCCTTTCAGATAGAACTGAAATTAATTTAGAGAGTTCTTCTTCTTTTTCTCAAAAATCAAAACCTTCATTATACTAAAGAAATAATGTTTTAATAGTTAGAATTCAACTTAGTTTAAAATGGAAGAGAATATATTCATAGGCTTTTCTGTTACTGAAACCACATCATGAACCCTAGTTCCAAATACTAGTATTTAGTGATTTCTTAAATCCTTGTAGTTTAAAATGAATAGTTTGTTTCTTATTTAGGAAATTGCTCTGGTAGGAAATGGTTCTGGTATTGCTGTCAGGTTTTTTTTTTCCTCTTGATTTTGAGTTGCTGATTCTCATCACTTTTCCCTCATTGAATCACAATGATTTTTACCTTTTTTAAAAATATATAAAAGTGAATTATAATGGCTCTGATGGAAGAGGTCACTTTGAAAACTTGTTTTGTAATTTAGAATTCTAAATAAGACCTCCTGTGCACTTACCTAACATCAGTAGATGGCAGCAAACACTCTCCTGTGAAGGGTTATGGATGCAGGGATTCCATTTCATTTGAACAGCAGTTAAATTCAGAAACAGGGTCTCATCAAAATGGTAGTCTTTTGGTAATCCTCATGAAAGAGTTTATTTCTAGTTTATTTTACCATTCATACCATGGAAATAGAGGCTGAATAACTTACTATCATAAAACCTCATTAACTGAACCCTGCCAATTGGATTTGGTCATAATTTAAAAAGTGTTTTGGGCTGAAGCTTATTTGCCTTTGTTCATTATATTGAAAAGAGTTTACTCAGCAATTTAATAGTATAACTTTTTAAAAAGACTAGGAATTATTTAATAGAACTATGGTTTCAAGGAACTTTAAAATCATCATTTCCTTTAAAAATAAAGAAGAAGAAGTAGTCCAGGTTCTTACCCATTAATAGCTGTCTTGGATAAGGATAGTTCTCAGTGATGTAGAAATCTGTGAGACAATTGGAAAAATTGAAAAGCAACTCAGAAACTGTTAAATTGGTGGCATTAGATAAATACAACTCAAGTAAAATGCATTCTTCAATGTTTGTCCTAAAATATGGGGCATTTACCGAAGGTACATATACACAATGGAATACAAAAGAAAATGCATAATTTTATTTGAATTTAATTCAACAGATATTTATTGAATACCCAATATATACCATACACAGTGCTGTGAGAGGAGACACTGAAGATACAGAGGTGAATAAGACATGGCTTCTGTACTTAAGACACAGTCTATAAGGGGATGGCAAATAAATAGATATAGCTATGTGGTGTATTAAGCACGGAGAAAGAGAGCAAGGGGGAGAGAGAGAGAGAGAGAGAGAGAGAGAGAGAGAGAGAGCAGTAGTCCAGAGAAGGGATATTATTAACTTCATTCAAAAGAATCAGGGGAAGCTTCCTAGAACTGGCAAAAGTGAAACTGATTTGAAGCATGAATAGGTACTTGCCAGGAAGACAATTTAAGAAGGACATTACAGGCAGAGAATAGCATATAAAGAAGGTATGAAGACATATACCTGGGAACTTTAACTTATTCAATGTCACTTGAATATAGAATTGATTGCTGGTGGATGAAGGGACTAGAGTTTTAGCAGAGGGAGCTAAATTATTAAGCAGGAGCTGATCATGAGCTATAATTAATTGGTTATGGTCAAAGCATAGGGTTCTAGTGGGGAAGTGGTGAGATGAGATGTGAGAATAAAACAAGACCCAGATCATGAAAAACCTTACATTACATGCCAAGGAGTTTGAACTTGACCCTGTCAGTGTTGGGGAAGCATCAGTGACCCCTTGACCAAAGAATCATAAGATCAGTTCTACACTTAGAGCATCCTCACAGAGGTATGAAGCCTAGACTGAAGTGGACAGAGGCTGGAAATAGGAAGTCCAGTTAGGAGGCTTTTGAAATAGCCCAGAAAAAAAATAAGGAAAACCCAACTACAATAGTAATGGTGAGGGAGGGACAGATTCAAATAGTATCTAGGAGGTAAACAGATACAGGCCCAGGACCCAGTGAACAGTTGCATGTGAGGAGTGAAGGTAAAGGGTGAGTCAAAAATGCCTCACAGTTTTCTGACTCAGGCTACTGAATAGATGGATGGTAGTACAATTGACTGTGATTGAAAACTACAAGAGAAAAATAATTATTATAATAACTCACATATTGTACAAGTTTTAATTTAACCTAACTGAAACATGGAAAACATGTTTTTTTCCTATTACAAAAAACAAGCACCCACCAAAAAAAAAAAAAAAACCTGATTAACAATCCATAAGTGAAACATTTAATTATTTTTCAAGATATACTGTCTACTGGTAGCTTTAAACTAAGTTGTTCACTAGCTCAGAAAATGGACCATTGTCTAAATGAATGTGAGGCATTGTCTGAAGCACAGTTTAGTACTTGAAACATATTTTTCATTCTTAATTATTTAGCCAACAAATATTTGTTCACTGGAAGCCACTATTCTAAGCATTGAAGTTACAGGGAGGAAAATACAAGGTTCTTTCCCTCAAGAAGAAGCACATGAGTCTCATTAGAAGGATAAGAAAAGACTTCACAGAGAATGACTTGAGATTATATTTAAGTAGTAAATAGGAATTCATGGGTTAAATAGGAAAGGGAAAGGGGGAACATCTGCACAGACCTAAGCCTTGGATAGTAATAGTGTTACTAGGACATAAAGTTCGGGGGAATGAGAAAAGAGGAATATGAAACCAGACTGGTCATATAGGAGCTAGATGATACCTGATGGTAAGAAGCTTTCTATGGCAGACTAAGGAATTTGAACTTGATCCTTTAGTGAAGAGGAACTTTTGAAGAATGTAGAACAATGTATTGAAATCACTATGAATTAGGATGACCGTACATTTCAGTTTATACTGAACAGTCTCAAATTATGAATTTTATGTTACCCTATTTCAACAGCATTTTGAGAGAGGAATTAGAAAATGCAGAGTTTTGAGGTAGATAACAACCAGACCAATTGTTTGGAAAAGAGATGTTGAGGGCCTGAACAATGACAGTGGTCCTTGGCATGAACAGTAGGGAATGAATAAGAATGACAGTTAGAACACAGAATCTACAGACCTTCTCTTGATTAGTTCATGTGTGTAAATCCCATTTCACTAACTCTCTCTACTCTTCTTTGGGACAGGGGCCATGTTAATAAAATATAACTCAAAGATAATGATACTGATATGTTTGCTTCCAAAAAGAAAGAAGGAATGGCCAGAGACATCCAAATAAATGACTATCTTCAAAGCAGTCCCCTTGAGAAGCTGCACTCTTATACCCATTATGCTATGGCCAAGAATTGTTCTGCACCTGTTTGAGCACTGTATTGAAGAGTCAAATGTCACTTCCTCTGGATTTATTCTGAGTGGTGGAAAGTATTTATCTTCTGAGTGGTGGATTTGATATTTTCAAATAATAAAACCAATATTTTTCCAGATTGGAACATGATAAATTAATGTTTTTGTGTGTGTGAGTTATAAACTTACTCCATAAAGTTTGAAGCAATCTGTAGAAACAGAAAGATTAGTGGTTGCCTAGGAATCAATTGGAAATCTGAGGGGATATGAAAAGGGACTTATAACAGGTATAAGTTCTCTTTTTTGTATGATGAAAATGTTCTAATATTAGATCATGATAAAATTTAATAAATTTGTACAACTCTAAAAATTTACTAAAGGCCATTGAATTGTACATTTTAAATGGGTGAACTTTATTCTATGGAAATCATACCTCAATTAAATTGTTAAAGATGTTTGTAGTGCTCGTAGGTTCCTAGGTTCAGGGATATATATATATTTTTAAAGCATGAGTCTCATTATTTTATGATTAGATTTTCTTCCCATGCCCATCCGCATCTCCCATAGCACAGTACGGGGTTCATAGTAATTGTTAATAGTTATTTGTCCTGCATAATTGAATGTAGTGTGTTACTTGATTTCATTCCATTTCAGAGAAGATAGTGATTTTTTAAATTTTTATTTATTTATTTTTAGGGAGAGGGGAAGGGACCAAGAAAGAGAGGGAGAGAAGCATCAATGTGTGGTTTCCTCTTGTGTGCCCCCAATCAGGGACCTGGCCCACAACCCAGGCATGTGCCCTAGCTGGGAATCAAACCAGATACCCTTTGCTTCACCAGCAGGCACTCAATCCACTGAGTTACACCAGCCAGGGAGAAGATAATGATTTAATTAAATAGCATGTATAAGTTCTTAGATGTTTTTATGTCCTAATCTACAGTATCATTTTATGGGTACTTTTAATATATGTCTAGTTATGAGCAGTCCTTTCTGTTTCCAAACATAATCAATTTTGAATATAAACACCATAGTTATTACCAGTACCTTAATTAATATATTACTATTTGATACTTTAGTAAAATGTATCATTATCCATATAAATTATAGAAATCACATGAGAATGTTGTTCTGATATTTTGTCATTGACTGTGGCATCTTAATTTTTAGTATTACATAAAAGGATATCAGTCAATTTTAACCTCTCTCTCTCTCCCTCTCCTCCCCACCCTTACTCAGGAAGCATTGTGAGTGTTGGTGACCCAAAGAAAAAATACACGAGATTTGAAAAAATTGGTCAAGGGTAAGTGATTGTTATTTGAAATATCAAAACATATGTGCCAAAGATATACCTTGAAATTCAATAACAGCCTGGATTTCTGGTAAATTATGTTTCTCATTTCCTGGGTTATATTCATGTTTGCATACTCAATGTTGGCCTTTCTGGTTGGCTTTTATTAATAATTAACCAAGGAACATACTCTTCTGGAATCTTCACTATTGTTGGGCTGACACTGAATGTTTTAGGGACATTTTGATACAGTATATTTTGATGATTCAAACAGATTTCTCTAGAAAAGTGGTAAGGTTATTAAAAACCTGTAGTTTGTATGAAAACCCCCTTTATCCCTGTCCCCCTACATCTGTATGAATATTGTGTGTAAGATCCTATTTCCTTGTCAGACTAGAAAGTGACAGAGTGAGGGTAGGGAAAGTTCTTAATGAATGATCCAGAGGTGGGCAGAAATGACTATTCAAGTAAGGAGGAAACCAATCAATAATCCCTAAAAGAAATAGAGAGCATCATTTTCATCTATTATGCTTGTTAAGAATAAAGATTCCCAGGCCCCACTGTCAGAGACTTAATTTAGAAATATGGAGTGGGGACCAGGAAAATGAATTTTGGAAAAGTTCTTCAGATAATCCTGACCATTAGTTAGACCTACAAACCACAGGGCTAGATCATTTACCAGAGCTAAAGATAGGAGTTATCAGTTCTACAAGTCAGCTGTAATTACATATGTTTCTCAGCCCTCAATGTGAAAGTAAGGAGGGGGGCTTGAGTAGGCAACAGTATTTGAAACAGGAAAAAGTTTTGTTTAAAGAGAAATGAAGTGTTCTTAAGGGCTGTCCTAAAATGAAGAATGGGACAAGATATTTGGGTGTATCAATTAACTGTATGCCAGGAACCAATTTAGTACCTCAGAAGTCTCCTGGATGGGATAAGGAACTGAGAAGGAAAGAATATTCTAATGTGTTTGCAAAATTTTGCTAGCCCCTCAGCCAATAGAGTTTGTTTTTTGATAAGGGAATGTAGGATTTCTTCAAGGAATTCATTGCTGTTCCTGGAATTCTTAGATTCAAAAAATTGTATATTGTATATAAGCTTGACTATTTTTCATAATTTTTATATTTTATTTATTTCCCCCTAGCTTTTGAACTAAAGTTTCTTTTGAAATTGCCAAGTTATCTTGGGGAATATGGGAAGCATTCATTACATTTTAGCTAGAGGGTAAGAGGGATATATCTTACCCCCTAATTTGTGGCGACTGTGATTTGTGGGAATCAAGGTAAGAAAACCCTGAGAGGGAGGCATAAATTTAGGGAGAAATGTATAGCCAACCTTCTTCCATTAAAAACCATAATGGTGTGACATTTCTAGGAGGCTAAAATATATACCTGTTTGTGCTTTTGCTTCTTTCTTTTTCTTTTGATATCAGTGGTATTCTCACTTGTTCATAAAAAAAAGTGTTTTGTGGTCTCTAGGGAACCCCTATCACTTAAACAATCAGTATATCTGCCCATTTCTCTGTAACAGTGCTGTCCAATAAAACTTTCTGTGATGATGGAGATGTAGTATATCTGTACCATCCTATATGGTAGACACTAGCATGTGTGGCTGTAGAGCACTTAAAATATGTCTAACGCAAATGAGAAACTATTTATTTGAATAATTTATTTTTCAACACACACATAGATGGGTATTGATGGTGTGAGCCCTTGAGGAACTTAAAGTCTACAATGATAAATGTTTGACAGAGGGCTACATAGACTGCAATGAGAATATCAAGACAAAGCTACTAAATTCAGCAGCAGAGCTGGCTTTTATAGCCATTATTTCCCATCTGGAGTTTTCCTTCTTCACCTCTGGTGGAGTGGTTTTTGTACTTAGGCAAGGAAGCCATACCTTCTCATTTCCATATGCCAGCCTCAAATAGCTTTTCTCATGCCCCAAGATAAATTCTACAAGGTAGATTGCAAAAACACAATATTATGTATTAAGAAGGTTCAGAAAGTAAAAGTTGGCTCTTAGATTTTATTTAAATCAGGTGGGTATTAGGTGGGACTAACAATAGGAAAGCATAGACAATCCATAAAGAGGTAGCATTCTAGATCTTTGCTGCCCAATACAATACCCATGTAGCTACTGAGCCCTTGGCATGTGGTTGGTCCAGACTGAGATATGCCATGAGTATAAAATACGTACCTGATATCAAAAAGTTAAAAACAAAAAATGGTACAAAATATTAATACATTTTATATTGGTTATATGTTGAAATAATATTTTATATACATTGTTTAAAATATATTAAGATTAATCTCACCATTTAGACTTTTAAAATATAGCTCTCATAAATTTGAAAATATAGCTCACATTCTATTTCTAATGAACATCACTGATCTAGCTGTAGGTTTAAATATGAGAGTTATTTATTTATTTATTCATGAAGTAGATATTTTAGAGTTGTCTTTTGGGGAGTGAAAAGTAGAAGATGTTACTATTTTGTTTTGATTATTCCCACTAAGACCCAACTGAGCCAAAAATAGCATTTATTTTTAAAAAAGAAAAAAAGAAGTGATGGTTTTAAATATCTCTCAGATACTAGATAATGAAGGAAGACTGATTTCTCCTAAAGAACAAAGATTAGGCTAACAAAGGACTTTGCATAGCAGAGTTTTCCCCTCTTGGTTGATATTTATGCTTCTGATCTCTGAAGGTGCAAAACAAAAATTCTCTTTTTCAGCATACCTTTGTAAAGCCTTCATAATCTAAAATGAAAAATTAAAGCAGAGATACTGCTTGTTGCTGCAGAAAGTTCTGTTTTAAATTTTAGCGAGTTCCTCATTTTAAAGAGTAATGAAACCAGCAGATGGTTTACTCAGAGGCCCAATTCAACTTTTAAGTAAGTCCTGAGAAGGGAGGGAAGTCTATTTTATTCCTCATTTTGTCTCTTTGTGTCTAGCACAGTGCTTTTATACTTAGTAGCCATCCCCCAAATAAAACAACCTTGTACAATTTTGGTCCACAGCAATAGTTTACTTGGCCAAGGTCAAAGTCTTACAGAACTTCCCCTGTCTGACTCCCCATCTCTCTGGATCTGTTTTTGCCTCAATAAATATTTGTTGAACTAACTGAGAATGTTTGTCTTTCTAGCTCTCTCTTTCCTCTATGTCTGTGTTTTCATATATACACTAGGTCTGCCAGTAATAATGCCCCTTTTTTATTACAAAATATTACAAAATCATAAGCATATAATTCTGTGACATAATAATATCACACTCAAGCACACCATATCACATGTTAGGTGAAATGTGCAAATTGCTGTCCATCTCATGTGAGACATTTACGTATCCTGCCAATCATACTCAAGCAAGCCTTACTTCTGCCAGACCCTATATTTCTTGCTCCTTGCTCTTTCTATATCTGTCTCTGCATCTCTCTCTTTTTCTCCATTGGTCTTCATCTCTGTTTCTCATATTGACTTGATCAGATGTGACTCACCACATCTGATTCTTTCTCTTTTGTGTATATTTGTGCACACAACACATCTGTCTTTTCCATTAATCTTCACTCACTACTCCTCATTTTCACACACATGCACACACAACTAAAATGGTCAAACTATAAATCAAGATGTATTTTAAATAGCTTTTAAGATCAATGTATTAACTTGAATCTATTTACTGTAATTTTATAATTTATTTAATTTACTAAATTCTTGGTTTTAGATTTTTGTTCTCTGTTCTTAATTTTTTTAAACTCCTTTTTTTGAAGATTTTGTTTATTTATTTTTAGAGAGGGGGAAGGGAAGGAGGAAGACGGGGAGGGAAACATCAGTGTGTGGTTTCTTCTCACACACCCCTTCCTGGGGACATGGCCTGCAAACTAGACATGTGCCCTGACTGGGAATGGAATCAGTGATCCTTTGGTTTGCAGGCATGCACTCAATCCACTGAACTACACCAGCCAGGTGTTCTTAATTTTTTAAGTGATCAAAATATTTATTTTTTTCTCTGTAAACCAAAAACCCCACTTAACTCCCCTTTTACTTAAATCATTCTCAGTGCATTTTTTCATGAATTATTGGCCTAAGTTAGGCAAACTAGCCTGTATTCTCAATATATGGAGTGTTTATTTTCTTTTCATTAATTCTGTGTTTTTTATTCTCTTGCATTACCTATTATAATGGTGACATTCAAACCTATGTCAGTAATCATTTGGTGTTAGAAATAATCAGCCCCAGTATTCAATTTTCAGCTTCAGGGAGCACAACAGCTCATTATTGGGAGCCAGATTTGAGAATAACCTCTCCATTAATCACCCTCGTCTACTTGGAAAACAAAATTTTTCCAGTGTGGGTTTCTGCCACCAGCATTTAGGCCTGGGGCCAGAGGAATGGGCTGCGTCCTCCATAAATGAAATTCAGAATTGCATGTCTAATCATTTGAGGCCATAGCTATGTCAAAAGTTAAAAATGGCATTATTTCACCATGTTTGCTGTGAAAAGTGTTCTGTAATTGGTTGCCAAATGTAGATATTTTGAGCAGATGTATGCAAAGCTTTAAAAACAGGAGGGAAAAGGCCTGGTACCTTCCAAATTATCATTAACTCAACAACATTTGTTTATCAGATATATATCTGGTGGAGACTTAAGAATCTTCACTTTCTAGGACAGTTATACAGCAGAACTGGTTTAATAAGTGGAGTAGGGTGAGCTTACAAAATCAAATATTTATTTTCACTAACAGCTATCATTGACAAACCTGTGTAATTCCTGAATAAGCAATAGCTGTGAAACAGAGGAATGGATTTTCTCATGTTGGTAGTTGTCCTCACAGATCCATTTTTAAAAATTTTGTTGTTGTTCAATTACAGTTGCCCCTATTTTTCTCCACTGCTCTCTCTTCCCTGCCCACCACCCTCCCACATTCAATGCTCCCCAAAACCTGTTGTACCTGATAATGGGTTCTTTATAAATGGTCCTTGATCCTATCCCTTCTTTCCCCTTTATCCCCTCCTCCCTCCCCTCTGGTCACTGTCAACTCATTGTTTATTTCCAGGTCTCTGGTTCTATTTTGCTCACTTGTTTGTATTGTTGATCAGGTTCCATTTATAGGTGAGATCATATGGTATTGGTCTTTCCCCACCTGGCTTATTTAACTTAGCATAATGCTCTCCAGTTCTATCCATGCTGTTAAGGAAGGCTAGGAGCTCCTTCTTTCTTTCTGCTGTACAATATTCCATTGTATAAATGTACCACTGTTTTTGAATCCACTCATTTAGTGATGGAAACTTAGGCTGTTTCCAGCGCTTGGATATTGTAAATAATGCTGCTTTGAACATTGGGGTGCCTAGGTTTTTCTGAATTGGTGTTTCAGGATATTAGGGTATAATCCTACGAGTGAAATTGCTGGGTCTAAAGGCAGTTCCATTTTTAGTTTTATTGAGGAAATTCCAAACTGTTTTCCATAGTGGCCACACCAGTCTGCCTTCCCACCAAAAGTGGACTAGGGTTTCCTTTTCTCCACAACCTCTCTAGCACTTATTGTTTGCTGATTTCTTTATAATGGCTTTTCTTTTTCTTATTGTTGCTCAAGTACAGTTGTCTCTATTTTTCCCCCAACACTTCCCCACAACCCAGCCATCCCAACCCCCACCCTTGATCCTACAGCCCTTTGGTTTTGTCCATGTGTCCTTTATACATAACCTGAAAACCCATCCCCCTTTTCTCCCCTTTATCTCCTCCCACCTCCCCTCTGGCAACTGTCAGTTTTGTTCTTAATTTCAATGTCTCTGGTTATATTTTGCTCGCTTGCTTGTTTTGTTGATTAGGTTCCACTTATAGGTGAGATAATATGATATTTGTCTTTCATGGACTAGCTTGTTTCACTTAGCATAATGGTCTCCAGTACCATCCATGCTGTTGCAAAGGGTAGGAGCTCCTTCTTTCTTTCTGCTGCATAGTATTCCATTGTGCAAATGTGCCACTGTTTTTTGATCCACTCATTTACTGATGGGCACTTAGGTTGCTTCCAGTGCTTGGCTATTGTAAATTGCACTGCTATGAACATTGGAGAGTGGCAGACCCTTCTGCCTGGCGTGGGCCCAGCTCCCACTTGGAGATGCACAGGACCCACACCCACAGATAGGTTCTTTTGTGGGTAATCAGATTTGCAATATACTTAGGTTGTTTTTGTGATTTGCTCCTTGCCTAAAATCCCCTCACCCTGCAAGTACTTTGCAGGCCCAGTGTAACTGCCTGCCTATTCATTTGTTAATGTCCTTCTTCTGTGATGTGATGAGGGGCATTGGCTCCTTTGTGGTAACCAGGATAGGAAGAACCATCTTGGAATGTGAGGAGATATTATTAGAATAAAGGCCTGTCATGGTGGAGGCTGCTGCTTTGGCTCCTCTTGAGAGAAAAGCCTGTCGGTTATCGTTATTCCTCCACCAGATTCAGTAGTCTGTGTGTATGTTTTAATTCATCCATAATGACATGGACACTGCTGGTGTCCGCATCACTGGAGTGCATAGGTTCTTTGAATTGGTGTTTCAGAGTTCTTAGGGTATAATCCCAGCAGTGGAATTGCTGAGTCAAAAGGCAGTTCCATTTTTAGTTTTCTGAGGAAATTCCATACTGTTTTCCCTAGTGGCTGCAGCAGTCTGCATTTCCACCAACAGTGCAATAGAGTTCCCTTTTCTCTGCATCCTCTCCAACACTTGTTTGTTGATTGGTTTATGATAACCATTCTGACTGGTATGAAGTGGCATCTCATTGTGGCTTTACTTTGCATCTCTCTAATGGCTAGGGATGCTGAGCATTTTTTTTAATATGCCTCTGGGCCCTTTGTATGTCCTCCTTGGAGAAGTATCTTTTCAGGTCCTTTACCCATTTCTTAATTGGGTTGTTTGTCTTCCTGGACGGGAGTTGTGTGAGTTCTTTACATATTTTGGAGATGAAATCCTTGTTCAAGGTATCATTGGCAAATATATTTCCCTGTATGGTTGGTCCCCTTTTGATCTTGCTGATGTTTTCTTTAGCCATGCAAAAAGTTTTTAATTTGATATAGTCCCATTCATTTACCTTTCCTTTATACACCTTGCTCTAGGGGAAATAGTGGTGAAACTATCAGTGCATGGGATATATGAAATTTTCCTGCCTGTGTTCTCTTCCAGTACTTCTATGGTGTCACAACTTATATTTAAGTCTGTTATCCCTCATGAGTTTATTTTTGTGAATGGTGTAAGTTGGTAGTCTACTTTCATTTATTTGCATGTAGTTGTCCACATCTCCCAACACCATTTGTTGAAGATGTTACTTTTACTCCATTTTATTCTTCTCCCCCTCTTTGTCAAATATTGATTAGCCTTGTAGACATGGGTTTATTTCTAGGCTCTGTATTCTGTTCTGTTGATCTATGTATATGTTATTATGGCAGTGTCAGACTGTTTGTATTACAGTGGCCTTGTAATCAAAGACCACTAGATTGCAGTTGTAATCTAATTTGATATGAGGTGTGGTAATCCCTCCTACTTTGTTCGTCTTTCTAAAAATTGCTGAGGGTATTCGAGGTCATTTATGGTTCCTAATAAATTTTTGAAATATTTGTTGTTTACCTATGAAATATATCATTGGTATTTTAATAAGGATTACATTGCATATATAAATTGTTCTGGGTTTATGGACATTATAATGATGTTGATTCTTCCAATCAATGAACATGGTATATGCTTCCATTTATTTCTGTCTTCCTTAATTTTTTCTTTGATATTATGTAGTTTTCTGAGTATAGGTCTTTTACTTCTTTTGATAAGTTTATTCCTAGGTAATTTATTTTTCTTGTCGCTATAGTAATGGGATTTTTCCTAATTTTCATTTCTGATATTTCATTCTTGGTGTACAAAAATACTTTCAATTTCTGAGTATTGACTTTGTATCCCACTGTTTTTCCAAATTCACTTGTTAGGTCCAGTAGTTTTTTGGTAGAGTCTATAGAGTTTTATATGCATACTATCATGGCATCTGCAAACAATGACACTTTTATGTCCTTCTTTCCAATTCGAATGACTTTTATTACTATTTCTTTTTTAAATTGTGTTATTGTTGTTCAGTTAGAGTTGTCTGCATATTCCCACCACCACTCTCCCCACCCAGTGAAACCCACCTCCCTCCCTTGCTTCCACCTTCCCACTTGGTTTTGTCTATGTGTCCTTTACAGTAGTTCCTGAAAACCCTTTCCCCCATTGTTCCCTCCCCTCTCCCCTCTGGTTAATGTTAGATTGTTCTTAATTTCAATATCTCTGGTTGTATTTTGTTTGCATTTTTCTTTTGATGATTATTTTCCAGTTAAAGGTGGTATTTGTTCCTCACCATCTGGCTTGTTTGACTTATGATACTGCTCTCTGTTTCCATCCATGCTGTTGCAAAGGTTAGGAGCTCCTTCTTTCTCTCTGTTGCATAGTATTCCATTGTGTAAATGTACCATTTTTTTTTATCCACTCATTTACTGATGGGTACTTAGGTTGCTTCCAGCACTTGGGAATTATGATTTGTGCTGCTGTGAACATGGGGTACATATGTTCTTCTGGATTGGTGTTTCAGGGTTCATAGGATATAATCCCAGCAGTGGAATTGCTGAGTCAAAAGGCAGTTCCAGTTTTAGTTTTCTGAGGAAATTCCATACTGTTTTCCCTAGTGGCTGCACCAGTCTGCATTTCCACCAACAGTGCAGTAGGGTTCCCTTTTCTCTGCATCCTCTCCAACACTGTTTGTTGATTGGTTTATGATGGCCATTCTGACTGGTGTGAAGTAGTATCTCCTTGTGGTTTTACTTTGCATCTCTCTGATGGCTAGTTTTGCTGAGTATCTTTTCATTTGTCTCTGGGCCCTCTGTATGTCCTCTTTGGAGAAGTGTCTATTCATGACATTTGTCCATTTTTTAATTGGGATGTTTGTCTTCCTGGAGTGGAGTCATGTGAGTTCTTTATATATTTTGGAGATCAAATCCCTGTCCAAGGTATTATTGGCAAATACGTTTTCCCGTATACTTGGTTCTCTTTTGATTTTAATGCTGTTTTCTTTGGCCATGCAAAAGCTTTTTAATTTGATGAGGTCCCTTTTGTTTATTCTTTCCTTTATGTCTCTTGCTTTAGGGGACATATTAGTGAAGATGTTGCTGCATTGAATATCTGAAATTTTCCTGCCCATGTTTTCCTCTAAGACTTTTATGGTGTCACAATTACACTTACATCTTTTATTCACCATGAATTTATTTTTGTGTAAGGTGTCATTTGGTGGCTGAGTTCCTTTTTTTTTTTTCTTTTAGCAAAAAAAAAAAAAAAAAAAAAAAAAAGAACTAGGGCATGCCCAGTTCTCCCTATACCATTTGTTGAAGAGCCTATTTTTACTCCATTTTATGCTTCTTCCCCCTTTGTCAAATATTAATTGACCATAGAGACTTGGGTTTATTTCTGGGCTCCCTCTTTTGATCCATTGTTCTATGTGCTTGTTCTTATGCCAGTACCAGGCTGTTTGGTTTACAGTGGCCTTGTAGTACAGTTTGATATCAGGTATTGTGATCCCTCCTACTTTCTTCCTTCTTTCTCAAAATTGCTGCAACTATTCGGGGTCAATTCTAGTTCTATATAAATTTCTAAAATGTTTATTCTATTTCTGTGAAATATGATATTGGTTCTTTAATAGGGATTGTCTTGAATCTATAAATTGCTTTGGGTAGTATGGCCATTTTGATGGTGTTGATTCTTCCGATCCATGAACATGGTACATGCTTCCATTTGGTTGTGTCTTCCTCAGTTCCATTCTTCAGTGTTGTATAGTTTTCTGTGTACAGGTCTTTTACCTCCTTGGTTAGTTTTATTCCAAGGTACTTTATTTTTCTTGTTGCTATATCAAATGGGATTTTTTTCTTTATTTCTGTTTCTGATATTTCATTGTTGGTGTACAAAAATGTCTTTGATTTCTGAATATTGACTTTGTATCCTACTGTTTTGCCAAATTCACTTAATACGTTGAGTAGGTTTTTGGTGGAGTCCACCAAATTTTCTGCATACACTATCATGTTGTCTGCACACAATGACAGTTTTGTTTCCTCCCTCCAATGTAGATGCTATTTATTTATTTATTTATTTATTTATTTATTTATTGTCTGATTGGTGTGGCTAGGACTTCCAGTACTATGTTGAATAGGAGTGGTGAAAGGAAGCAACTTTGTCTTGTTCCTGATCTTAGTGGGAAAGCTCTAAATTTTTACTGATTGAGTATCATGTTGGCTGTAGGTCTCTCCTATGTGGCCTTTATTATGTTGAGGAATGCTCCCTCTATTCCCACTTTGCTGAGTGTTTTTATCATAAATGGGTTCTGTACCTTATCGAATGCTTTTTCCACATCTATTGATCTGATCTTGTGATTTTTGCCTTTCATTTGGTTTATGTGGTGTATCACGTTTATTGAATTGCGAATATTTTACCATCCATTCATCCCTGGGATGAATCCCACTTGATCATGGTGTATGATCTTTTTAATGTGTTGCAAGATGTGGTTTGCCAATATTTTGGTGAGGATTTTAGCATCTATGTTTATCAGCAATATTGGCCTGAAGTTTTCTTTCTTTGTTATGTCTTTATCTGGTTTAGGGATTAGGATGATGCTGGCTTCATAAAAAGAGTTTGGAAGTCTTCCATCTTCTTGCATTTTTTTTGAAAGATCTGTGAGGGATAGGGATTAGCTCTTTCTTAAATGCTCTGTAAAATTCTCCTGTGCAACTGTGTAATACAGGGCTTTTGTGTGTTGGAAGCTTTTTGATTACCTCTTCAATTTTGTCAGCTATTATTGGTCTGTGCAGGCTTTCTGCTTTTTCATTCAGTTTTGGGAGATTATATATTTCTAGAAATTTGTCCATTTCACCTAGGTTTTCAAATTGCTCAGTGTATAGTTCTCATCATAGTAATTTCTTACACTCCTTTATATTTCTGTGGTATCAGTTGTAATCTTTCCTCTTTCATTTCTGATTATGTTTATTTGAGTCCTCTCTTTTTTTTTCTCGATGAGTCTGCTTAAGGCTTGTTGAATTTGTTTATCTTTTCAAAGAACCAGCTTGTGGATTCATTGATCCTTAGAATTGTGCTTTTAGTCTCTATGTCATCTAATTCTGCTCTGATCTTGGTTATTTCCTTCTTTGTACTTGCTCTAGGCTGCCTTTTTATTGTTGTTCCTCGAGTTCTTGTTGATGTAGGGTTAGGTTGTTTATTTGAAATACTTCTATCTTTTGTAGGTAGGCCTGTATCACTTTGAACTTTCCTGTCAGAACTGCCTTCACTGTGTCTCATAAGGTTTGGATCATCATGAGTTCACGTTCATTTTTTTCCAGAAACTTTTTGATTTCTTCCCTAATCTCATTCTTTACCCACTGATTGTTTAATAGCAAGCTATTCAATCTCCATGAATTTGAGTGTTTTTTGTTTTTTCTTGATGTTGGTTTCTAGTTTCAGTCCTTCATGATCAGAGAAAATGCTTGACATCATTTATATTTTCTTGAATTTGTTGAAGCTTCTTTTGTGTCCTATCATGTGTTCTATGTTTGAAAATGTTCAATGTACATTTGAAAGGAAAGTGTATTTTGCTTCTTTAGGGTGAAAGTCTCTATGTGCATCACTTAAGTCCATTTCATCTAGGGCATTGTTCAATGCCCAATATCTTTGTTGATATTTTGTTTGGAAGAGATGTCCATTTTTGACAATGGGGTGTTAAAATTGCCTATTATAATTTTGTTGCTGTCAATATCTTTCTTGAAGTCCTCCAAAATTTTCTTTATGTATTTGTGTGTTTTTATGTTGGGTACATATATATTTACAATGTTTATGACTTCTTGATGGATTCTTCCCTTGAGTCTTACAAAGTGACCTTCTGGGTCTCTTTTTATGACTCTTTTTTTGAAGTTTATTTTGTCTAATATGAGTATTGCTACCCCAGCTTTTTTTTTTTTTTCCTGTCTGTTTGCCTGGAATATATGTTTCCAGCCCTTCACTTAGTCTGTGAAGTTCTTTTGTTTTGAGGTGGGTCTTTTGTAGGCAGCATATGTGTGGGTCATGATTTCTTATCCATTTCGCTATTGTATGTCTTTTGATTGGAATATTTAATCCATTTATGTGTAAGGTTATTATTGATAGGTACTTATTCATTGCCATTTTTTCTTACCTGTATTACTCTCTCTCTCACTGTTTTCCTTCCTGTTCTTAAAAAATCTCTTGCAGAGCTGGTTTGGAGGAAGTATGTTGTTTGAGGCTTCTTTTGTCTGGGAAGCTCCATATTTTGCCTTCCATTTTGAGAGCCTTGCTGAATAACATAGCCTTGGTTCCAGGCCTCTGGTTTTCATTAATTGAAATATTTTTTGCTCTTCCCCTCTGGCTTGGAGTGTTTCCTTTGAAAAGTCAGCTGCTAGTCTTATCAGGGCTCCCTTGTATGTTACTTACTGTTTCTCCCTTGCTGCCTTTAAGACTCTTTATCTTGGAATTTTGCCATTTTAATTATGATGTGTCTTGAACTGGGCATCTTTGGTTTCCCCTTGATTGGGACTCTGTATTTCCTGGATTTGTGTGACTTTTTCTCTCATCAAATTAGGGAAGTTTTCTATCATTACTTTTCCAAATGGGTTTTCTATCCGTTGCTCTTCTATTTCTCCTTCTGGTATCCCTATTATGTGGATATGATTATATATCATGTTGTCCTGTGTTTCTCTTAACCCCTCTTCATTCTTTCTGAACCTCTTTTCCTGTTTTTGCTCTTTCTGGGTGTTTTTTTTCTACCTTTTCCTCTAGCTCGCTGATTCAATCCTCTGTTCATCTAGCCTGCTTTTGATTCCTTGTACTGTGTTCTTCAGTTCAGAAATTGTATTCTTCATTTCACCTTGGCCCTTGTTGATAGTTTTTATTTCCTTTCTCATGTTGGTGTAGGTTGCAGTGAGTTCATTGTAGTTTCCCCACAGTTTTTGGTTATTCTCTGTGAGCTCATTGAGCTGCTTTATCACTATTGCTTTGAACTTAATATCTTATAGTTGACTTGCCTCTGCTTCATTTAGTGTTCTTTCTGAGGCTTCCAGCTTTCCTTTCATTTGGGGATTGTTTCTTTGTCTTCCCATTGTTTGTGCAACTCTTCTTGTTAGCCTCTGCTTCTTAAATTTATCTGTTCTGACTCCCTGGGTTTATGGTATGAACTTCAATGGTAGAAGACCTGTGAGATTTAGTGGTGCTTTCTCCTTGATCTCCTGAGCTGATTGGTCTTGTGCTGTAATTTTCGTTGGCTCTCTGTATGTGTTTGGGTTTTGATTGTTGTTGGGTGTTTCTTTGGTGGGTCCTTCCCTCCAGCTGGTTAACTGAGGGTCACTGTGTCCACCACATCTTGTATTCTGTTGTGCAGGTGTGGACAGGTTGTGTGAAGTTGGTTTTTCCATGTGTTCAAGGTTTTCAGGATTCTCTCTTGCTCTTGTTCAGTTGTTTGTTCTGAGTAACTTCTCCACCATTTAGTTGTATTTCCAGATAGACCCTGGGTTGAGTCAGTGTGGCTTCCACTGTCTCCTTTACCTTCTTCTGTTGTTATCTGTTGTTGATTCCTTTGTTAGTGGGTTTCCTCTTCCATCAGCTATACTGGTGTTCACAGCTCCTACCTACTCTTTTTTTTGTGATCAGTTGGAGGGGGAAGGTAAAATGGTTTAAGACACTGGGAGTGTATTCTATGGTACTTAAAGTGCGTACCCATAGAGAAGAGATAGGAGATCCTTTGGATATGTATAGTGTTAACCATGATATTTCACCCATATAGCCACTTTTTATAAAGTGTGGAAAAAAGATAAGACCCTTATTAGGAGGGAGAAGGATTGTGAGCTAGATCTAGAAAGCAGTGAGCTTGTGGGAGGCCAGATTATTAGGTAAAGTGAGATAGTAAAGGATAGAAAATAGGTGTGGTGTGAAGGAGAATAGAGGTAACCACAACAGTAATAAAATTCCAGAAACAGTGAAGTGCGCTAAGATCCAGCAGGGTTGCTGTGTAGTATTTACATTTGTATAGAACGGCAATTATTTACAATAGTAATGGAGCAACAATCATGTGACAGGATCTTTGTGATGTGAATAACAAGAATAGCATGTACAGGACCTGAATTAATCTGCTGTTGGCACACGAATGAAGTGAAAGACAGAAAATTAAAAATACAGTATGAAAGAGAACAAGTTAAACCAAACAATGCAATTTAACAAATCAAGCAAAGAAGACTAAACAGAAAGAAGATATATAAAAAATACAAATAAAAGATGTAAGAATAATGAAAAATAATAATAATACAAATATACAATAAGTTGCATGTTCTCTGGAGTAGCAAAGTGAAATTTGTCTCACTGCTTCAATTGTTGGGATGATTCCTCTTTGGGTATAATTCTGGTCCTTTCACAGCTCCAGGTTTTTTTGTCTCACTTGTGGGAATGTAAAAAAAAATAAAAAATAATAGTAAAAAAGAAGGAAGGAAGAAGGAATAAAAAAGAAAGAAGGAAAGAAAGGAAGAAGGAATTTAAAAAAGAAAGAAAAAGAAGGGCCTCCTGCTGGCTTTAAACTGGCCAAGTCAGTTCTGCTGATTTTCCAGGCTGCAGCAGGCTGAGGGGGAATTGGTTTCCTTGTTCTCCGTTCCTGAGCCCACTCTTCACAGTTGCCCATCCTCCAGTAGAGTTCCTCAGTTCTCTGCAGGTCCCCCAGTGCCCTTCTGAGCCCAGCCTACTATTCAGTCCACCAGTTGTGCTGCCCTTGAGATGCACCAGTCAGGGGCAACTCACATACCACCTTCTTTCTCTTTGCTGTCCTAGATGCCAGGGTCTCTCAGAGTCTCTTTAGGGTAGTTCAGCTCTGTTAGAGTTAAGTCTTTCTGGAGATTGCTGACTCCTTGAGCCCTGCAGGTCTCCTCTGCTGGGGCATCTCTGCCTTCATTTTAGAGAGTCAGTCAGCCCTGCAGGGTAGGGGTGCTGCTGTGACTGCCATGGCAGATGTGCTCGTGCACCTTCCTTGCTGCTGTACTGGGGCACTGGGGTTGGGAGCAAGGTGCCTCTGAGCAGCGGGGTCTGGCACACTCCGTCCCTGGGGCTGTGGGCGTGAATACTCAGCCTCTGCTGCTTGGGTGGGATGGGCAGCCCCTGTGCTGAGGGTTCAGGTGAGCACCATCCTGGGGCTACGGGTGTGAGCGCATGGCCTCTGCTGCTGCAGGAGCACAGCCACTGTGGCCATCCACAGTCTCCGTGGGTGCACACTACTTCTGTGTGTTTGCTACTTCATCCTTATTCCCCACCCCCACCGTGACTTCAAGCATCCAGGTCCCTCCTGGTGCTGCTCAAACCTTGTTTGGCAGGGAAGGGAGCCATTGACTTGCTCTCTCCCAAGAATCTTGCAGCAGACCTGGAGGGTGCTGGGCCTGGGCTGCAGCCACCCTGGTCCCTACATTGGTGTCAGGGACCTTATTGTCCTGACTATATGATTTTTCAATGTCCTCTACACTTTTTGGTCTCCAATCTTCATATATGCTGGGATACCGTTGGCTGTTCACTGTGTTCCTCAAAAGATCGGCTAGGTTTCATTGGTGCTCAGGGGGAAGTGGACTCTGCTCACACCTATCTCATCACTGTCTTCCCTGTTTTATCTTTTATTTTAAAAGTATCTTTATAAACTCATAGGCTTTTATATTTTTAATTTGTTTCATTCAATTGCATTCATTATTGTTTTTGGTGGTCCAACTGTCCTATCTTTGGGTAATATGATCCCTTTCCACAGTATTAATTTAGAACATGACCTATAAAAACTTGTCCATGTTAATCTAACACTTGCAGATAATACCTTCAGAAATAATTTATATACATCCTTTTATTCCAATTCTTACAGGTACTCTCTATGAGCATCCCAAACCAACATTGATTGAGAATATTTCAAACTAATATGTCTTTCCCAAACAGTACTTTATAGATAAAAATAAATGAATATGGAGAATTACCACATTATATGAGAAGGATTTGAATATAAAGCAATTTTTTTGTCCTGAGGAAAAAAATTATGAAAAAAATACCCCTTGTATTTGAGCATATATTGTACATTTCTCTGTGTGTGCAGTGGGTATGTTTTTAACACAAGTGGTAACAAACTATCTCATTTTCTGTTATGTCTTAAAGTTTACATGTTAGTACCTTATTCTTTTTAACAGATGCAGTGTTTTGTCATTTGGATGTACCATACTTTATTTAATCAGGCCACCATTGATAGACATTTAGTGTGTTTCAAATATATTGCTATTATAAACAAGGCTTCAGTGAAGATCCTTACAAATAAGCTGTTTCATATACATATGCAAATTTATTATTAGAATAAATTCCTGAAAGTGGAATTATTACATAGAAGGATATGTGCATGTTTTAAATTATATTTTATTGTTTGTGCTCTTACAGTTGTCCAAATTTTCTCCCTTTGCCCTCATCCACCCAGCTCTGCCCCCCCCAGTACATCAGGGAATTCCCCACACCATTGTCCATGTCCATGGGTCATGTAAGTATGTTCCTTGGCTACTCTATTCTCTATGCTGTACTTTAGATCCCCATCACTATTCTGTAACTACCAATTTGTACTTCTTAATCTCTTCACCATTTTCACCCATCTCCCCAAAACCCCTTCCAACTGGCAACCATTAAAACATTCTCTGTGTCTATGATATTGTTTTTGTTCTGCTTGTTTGTTTATTTTGTTTTTTAGATTCAATTGTTGATAGATATATATTTATTACCATTTTATTGTTCACATTTTTTATCCTCTTCTTGTTAAAGAAGACCCTTTAACGTCTCATGTAATATTGGTTTGGTGGGGATGAACTCCTTTAGCTTTCTCTTGTCTGGGAAACTCTTTATGAGTCCTTCAATTCTAAATGGTAGCTTTGTTGGGTAGAGCAATCTTGGCTTTAGGTCCCTGCTTTTAATGACTTTGAATATTTCTTGCCAACCCCTTATAGCCTGCAAAGTTTCTTTTGAGAAAACAGCTGACAGTCTTATGGGAGCTCCCTTGTAGGTAACTAACTGTTTTGCTCTTGCTGCATTTAAGATTCTCTCTTTATCTTTAAACTTTGGCATTTTAATTATAATGTGTCTTGGTGTGTGCCTCTTTGGGTTCATCTTGTTTGGGACTCTCTGCTCTTCCTGGACTCATATGTCTATTTCCTTCACCAAGTTAGGGAAATTTTCTGCCATTATTTTTTTCAAATAGCTTTCCAAGTTCTTGCTCTTTCTCTTCTCCTTCTGGGACCCCCATGATGTGAATGTTGGTACACTTGAAGTTGTCCCAAAGGCTCCTTACACTTTAATCATTTTCTTACATACTTTTTTCTTCTTGCTGTTTTGAATGATTGTTTTTACTTCCTTATGTTCCAAATCACTGATTTAATGCTCAGCTTCATGCACTGTACTGTTGATTTCATGTAAATTGTTCTTTATTTCAATTAATGTATCCTTCATTTCTGACTAGATCTTTTTTTTATGCTGTTGGTCCAGAGTAAGTTCCTTGAGCATCCTTACTACCAGTGTTTTGAACTCTGCATCTAGTAGATTGCTTGTCTCCATTAAGTTTAGTTTTACTTTCTGGAGTTTTGTTCTTTTCTTTCATTTGAACCATGCTTCTTGGTCTCCTCATTTTGACAGGCCCTCTTTGTTTCTATGTATTAGGTAGAGCTGCTATGTATGCCAAGCTTGATAGAATAGCCTAAGGTAGTAGGCGTCCTATAGGGTCCAGTGGCACAGCCTCCCCTATTACCCAAGCTGGGTACTCAAGGAACACCCACTGTGTGGGCTGTATACAGCATCCTCTTACAGTTGAGCCTTGATTGCTGTTGGCACGTCCAAGGTCAGGCACCACCAGTGTTCTGTCCAGTGTCACACAGCATAAGCTACGAATTGATCTGCAAATGGCTGCTACTTTTGCTGGGCTTGGAGATACCCAGGACAAGCCCAGCTATGAGGCAGGGCCAGCTGCTTCCAGTGCCAGGCCTGGAGAAACTTAGTGAGAGGTACTGATGGCAGATGCTGCTTGTTTGAGAGAAGTTAGGAAAATCTGAAGCATGATCCAAGACAAGCCATTGATATCGAAAAGCCACTGGAAACAGCTTGGGTGGACCAGACATTTGGGTGGGACAGAGCCACAGGGAATTACCAGGGTGGGGCACACAGAGTGAGTCTGGTTGATGGAATCTCAAACATGGCGGCTGCCAGTTCTAATGGCTCCATGTGGGGAGGGCTCAGTTAAGGAACAATGGCTTCTGCCAGCACTCTGCCTAGGAGAAAGCTGCCCTCCAGCTCTCGCCCTGGTATCAGACAATTCAATTTCTCCCTGTATGTTTCTGATGCCTTTCAATCTGCTGCCCCAGTGCTGGAGCTCAGAGGGAGTGAGTCCAAGTAAATCTGTGTTTAGGCCCTTTAAGAGGAACTGCCTGTGTTTCCAGCAGTTTCTGTCTTCCACAGACTCAATCCCTGCTGGTTTTTGCAGCCAGAAGTTATGAAGACTTGTCTTCTTGGCACTGGAACCTGGGCTGGGGGGACTGATGTGGGGCTGGGACCCATCACTCCTGAGATATTCCTCCCAATATTTATCTACCACATGTGGGTGTGGGATCAGCCCATTCTGTGACTTTGCCCCTCCTACTAGTCTTGATGTGGTTTCTTCTTTATTTCTGTATTTTATTTCTTCTTTAATTCCATAGTTATATGACTTTTATTCAGTTCAATTTTTCACAGTCCTGAATAATGGTTATTCTGTAGTTTATTTGTCATTTTGATGTGGTTGTGTGAGGAGGTGATCTATGTTTACCTTTAATGTCCAGTATGTGCATATTTTAATTACTAAATTGCCCTTCATTCAGGTTGTTCCATTTCACACTCCCATCAAGGTATAAGAATGCCTGTTTTTCAACACACTGACCAAAATAGCTGTATTCATTTATTTTGGACTATAAGTCTGTAATTAATACACATCCCTGCACTGATTTTCAAAAGGAAAAAATGTTTGTAAAAGCAACTCTAACAAGAAATTCTATGACCAATAAAGGCTATCCTGAAAAATCCATTGGCCAGTATAGATCATGTCTGCATTATGCCAAAGATATACATATTAGTTGTATATCACATCTCTTTGTAGATTAGACCAGCTATGTGGCTAAATTTGTCAGAAAATGAAAAGGGCAGTATCTCTTGAAATTATTATTCTCCTATGCATAAAAATAGATTATACATTTAGCTAAAGTAATTTTGTCAAATATCTGGATCTTTGACAATTGTATAATTATATAGAATGATAATGTGATCAATCCATCAATGATTGCAAACAACTTTTTTTTTTTGCAAGCCCTCAATCCCTGTCCCTCTAAATTAGTTTTAAGGCTTGAGAAAATAAATATATCATGTTAGGTATTTTTCAGACTTTGCTACCCAATGAGGAGCCTTTTCCTTGCTCTAACTTGAAGTTCCCATATTGAAGTTGAATAGTTTTGAAACTTATTTCTTAAAGGACTTGGTGAATAACAGTTTGGTTAAAGAACCTGACAAAGCAGTGTACACCATGGAACTCAGGGACAAGTGCTGAGAATAAAACCTCTGACTTGTTTTTCTTTGTTTAAGAAACTATGGGCAGGAGTAGAAGTGGTGTCCAGTGTGCTTACAGAGTAATTAAGTATTTGCTTCCTCATTGGATCCATTTTGGCCCATATATGGTAGAACACTGCTATGAAGCACTAAATAAATGTAGTCTGAGCTTTATAATAGGCTTTGTGATTAAGGAGATTGGACATATATTAACATTTCTGAAGAACAGTGTTTATGGTGCAACAGAAGATGCTCTTTATTCTCTTAACTGCACTGAGTTGTGTGCTGTCCCTTGTAGAGAAAGTTGGTGACACTCAGTCAACCAACATTATCAGAATTTGCACTTTAAGTTGTTTTTTGCAGCCACAGTAATGAGCTTGTATTAAGCAATCTGCCCCCCCGCCCCGCCTTCCCTGTCCAGGCCCTCTTGAAGCCAACGGTGCACATGGTAGAACAGCTGCTTAAACTTAATGTTGGAGTGGATAAGTTTAGAGTTATCCAACCTTTCCAGGGATTAAGCCCTATAATTGTGACCTCATTATCACTGGACTGTACAACCCAGGGAACTCCCTGGCCTCATATCCATAATGTGTTAAAGCTCTATTTAAAATTAAATGACTATGAATACTCTGGGAAATGTCATACCCTAGCTGAAGAACAAAAAAATTTCCTATTCAGATTTATAATCCTCATAGTTAAAAACTATATCACATGGCCCTGGCTACATTCTGTGTACTTAGAAAAAGACAGTTGATATGACTTTTACAAAATTTATTTTTTTTAATTTAGTAGTACATTTTTGAGAAGCAAATCACAGAAAAGAAAGCACTGTTAAAATCTCTCTCTCTGAAAGTTATCATGTGTAAATGGTAACACTGTTCACTTCCATTCCTGATTCCTAAAGGTCTGTGTCCCAACAAAACAATCAATATACAGTGGGTAGTTTATATAATGTGACATCTATGTGTTTTTTATGTCAGGTGCATCAATATACCAAGACAATCTCTAAACAGGGGTCTAAAAGTGGTGACTGTGTCTTAAATACTCAGCAGAAGATAAAGTCCAATTCTAAGAACTAATCCTTAAACCAGTCCACTCTTGCCACATGACCAAACTGTAACTGAGTCAGAAGACAGAAGAACCATCTTGTATAGTTATGCCAAAGTGATCAAATGTACCATGTCCAGGGACAAACTAAATGGCTTTCAAGGGACACATGGACTATGTGAGCAGAAAATTAGAGACAAGAGAAACACAGGGTTTTATAGCTGTTCATACAATAATATAATAATAAAATAATTAATAAATAATAATACAAGAATAAACTATATGTTTCACCTACTCAAAACTTTAAACCTACTTTGCTCACTCCCGTGTTTTAGGTAGGCAGTTTAGCATAGTAGATACAAATGCAGACTTTGGGAAGAACCACACTTGTACTTGGCATTGATATAAAAATGCTGAATATAATGGATCATCAAATGGTGGTTAATAACATGGGCTGTGGAGTCAAACTAATGTATTTTTTTCCTTATCTGTTGACTAACATGTAAGTTTGGACTTACATTTACATTTCCCTGTTTTGCCTCCCTCATTTGTAAAATGAAGATGCTAGAACTTGCCTCATAGGGTTGTTAGGGTGAGCATTAGGTGAAATTATTCATATATCTACAGAGAACAAGCAGAAAGTAAGGCTCAATAAATGATATAGACTTTTCTAGCAGCAGCAACAACAGTAGAACTAGGTATAGGTGTCAAAAATAACCATCCTAAATGTGGATTAAATCCCTGACTTTGACCTCATTAACATTATATTTATACTTGTAAAACTTAAATGTGAATATTGCCCTATCCTTCTGGCTCCCTCATACTTATTCCCAGGAAGCTCTCCTCAGACCACATTGAACTCTCTAGTCCTCTTGCCCTTTTATTTTTCTCCAAGTCCATGAGCTTCCTACTGGCCTCATTTCCTTGCCCTTCTTTCCCTGCTCTAATTCATTTCTATGCTGGAATCAGAGTGATATATCTAAATTATAAGTCCTACCATGTTGCCACTTTGGCAATGACTCATGATGATGGTTTGACATTGGCTCTTAGGAGGAAACATCAAAACCTGGTGAAAATTGCTGATAATTAAACCAACTAGTCTTGTGAGGATAAGGGAGAAATGGTTTATTGTGTGTTTATTTCTAGATCCTTTAGGATAGATGCCAATGTTTTCATTTGAGTAATGAGTGCTTGGCGAGGTCAAGGAGAAACTGTTGACAAAGCATCTAATGTAATTCCAAGAACCCAGCAAAACATATCACACTGTAATTAATGATGAGGCTCAAAGGTTAAACAATGGTTGGTTTAATATTCTTGAAACATAGTATAGGTTAACTGAAAATCTTTAGGAGACTTTTCTTACTAGCTGTGTCGTATTGGATGATCTCTATTTTTCCTTGAGTTGTGATAATGCTTGATTTTTTAATGCTATCTGAATGGTTGAGTCTTGTAATAAATTTTAAAAAGCCCCATCATAAACAAATGTTCTTTTTACAGCAATTTGGCTTCAATATAATTGAAAAGGATGGATAATAGGGGTGAATGTAATTAAATGTCATTAAAACAAAATCGTAGTCCGTGGATGATGATGGAAATTGATGATGATGATGTCAGTGATGTTTGCTAATATTTGTAGACAATTACTACATACCAGGACTGGTTTTAAACACTGTGTACATGTGATCCTGTAATCCTAAGCCACGGAGAGGCTAAATTACTTACCTATGTCTACATAACTAGGAACTGGTAGGATATGAACCTGGAGAGATTTGAGTAGATGGGGATGAGCACTACTGTTCTTAACCCATCAGTGAGCAAAATGAGTGCTTTAATAGATGAATAAAAGAAGGGGAGATATTCACATTTATACCAATTGGAATATGGAAAGGCATCAGAACTGGAGTGCAGAGAGACGTTAGAGGTGTTAAGATGGAACTGGAAACAAGGCAGTAAGTTTTACTCTGAAGGTTAGTACTTGACTATGTGCCTTTGAGTTAGGGATTCTACACAGGCTGGAAGTTGGGCCAACCAATAACTTACTACTGGTCAGAACAGTGAATTCCAAATGCCTGAAAACATGTTTGGTGTGGGTGTCAGGTGTAGAAAGTGGGACAGAGTAGGATATCACTATTTTAAAATTAGGGATAAGAGTTGGGGGGAGAAAATGGCTCCCACTAGACAGCTGCATGTATACAATAAGGTGGAGGAAAAAGAAGTGAGAAGGCTCATTTTTGAGTTAATAACTGATGTCCTAGATTTTCACGGTCTTAAACCTCTGTGGAGTAGGGATTTGGGGCAATTGTATACAGAGAATGCCCAAAACCCCAAAATATTGTGATTCTATGGTTAGAACTCTAGCAATTTTAAGATAATAAAGTGCTAAAGGAGCTGGGGGAGGCACAAAAAAACACAAGGATTGAAAGGTAAAGCTCTGTTGATGTTAAACACTAATACCTCTTGCACTCCAACTCAATTACAGTTTTAGCCCCCCGGACAGTGGAAATGGGATTAGGGAATGGAGAACGGGGTCTGTAAAAGGGGAAGGCCACCTGGGCAGGAATTTGGGGACAGGAATTTTGGTCCTCCCTCCCTAGGCTTTAACTGGAACAGCTCCCATTTTATATTATGGTTTCTGCATATTATAATGATTTCTTCATTTGATAAAGGCATTCCAACCTTAAAGAAAAAAAAAACTATTTAAGTAAGGGAAAAAAAGGACATGGAATTTCTAAAAAGTATTTTGCTAGTCCTTGTCCTTTTTGAAAATAGTTGTGGATGATAAGAAGAATGCTTTGGCTGGGAGATTGGGGAGAGCCAACTAACAACTCAGCAAATCAGTGACCATCTACTATGAAGCTAATGGTGGCAGCAGCAAAATAATGATAATAGCAGTTACTATATTAAACATCAGCTCTGATTAAACATAGCACAGGGCTAAATGTTTAAGCAAATTGTACCATTTAGTTCTCTGTAGTTTTATGAGATAGATACTTTCATTACCTAATTTTGCAGATATCATCACCTTTTTGTACCTGAAAGAATTGAGCAAGTGGTCTACATATATAAAATTAAACCAAGTGAAGGTGTTTTTAAATTTCATTCAACATATAGATTTAAATAGTTGCTCAGGGCTTATGCAGCTGAAATACATACCAGGTTCAGATGATCTATTATTCCTTTAAATTCAGGCAATTCTGGATTTGGAAGGTCAAATCACAAACTGGCCGCTAATATTAGGAATGTCTGGTACTTTTTTGCAAGAGGGAGGAGTTTTATGTAGATTTAAGTAGAAGAAGAAATGTTTCCTTCAGAAAAATGCAAGGTTATATTACAATTGAATGTTTGCTTGAAAAGACTTTTATTAATTTGTTTATTCAACAAATACTCATTGAACACCAACTAAATGCTCTGAGCCCAGAATCTAAAACATACAAAATTAAGAGACCAATTTGATTAATGTAATCTAAGAAATTTCTGAAATTACCAAATTCTGGTTTAGATGGCACCTATTGATTAAGCATGATTTCTCAGTTTAATTCCAATAGAATTTAAATACCCATGCAAAGTGGCAAGAACAGTTTGTAAATTCTAGATCATGGAATGAAAGAACTTTAAAAGTAAAGTAACCCATTTCCCATATTTTGCAGGTCAGAGGGACAGGCTTAGAAATTATAAAGTCTATAACATTGGACAGATTTCTTAACCTCTCTGAATCTCAGATTCCTTATATATAACATGGGGCTAATAGCACTTGCATTATAGAAATATGGTAAGGATTACATAAAATAGGTTATATGAGGTTTTTAGTGCAGTGTCTGACACACACAACATGCTCAATACATGTTTACTGTTATTGTGATCATTATTTTCCAAGTGAAGGGACTGAAATAGAGAAGGAAAATGAAATAGCCCAAATGAGTAGCCCAAGGTCATGTAGTTTAATGATAGGGCAAATGTTAGAACTCAAATCTCTATTAGTACTCAGATGTTCCTTTTACTATACCACTCATTTAATTCCTAGGAGTAGGTGATGTAAACTTCTTAGGCCTATGATAAATATTTTAGCTCATCCAAATAGAAGAATGATGAAGAAATGGCTGACATAACAAGAGAATTCCTACACTTAAAAAACAAAACAGCAAAGGATAAATACAGAACAAATGAGAAACAATAATTGCCAGAAAGTTTAGATAACAATGTTGGAGCATTATTATGTCTGGAGAGTCACAGAACTGATCTCTATCCTAGTTCCTTTATTCACCACAAACATTTCTACAAAAAATGACTAGGTTTTTCTTTTTCTTGGAAATGAAGGTGGGGAGGTGCTTCATAATGCATGAGTGTTTCACAAAACCTTACCATGAATTTAGCTTTGCTGGACAATTTCTATTTGCAAAGCAAAGGAACCCTGTAATTGAAGTTAGAATGCAAACATGAATGCCACCAAGAACCAATAAATGGTAGATTTTAAAAGGATAGTGGACTGGAATGTAAGCTCATAGTAGAAATTGTTGAGAACTTTAGCAGAAAGAAAAAAAATGGCTCAACAGTAAAGCCATGTTGTTATTGGCTAGTGTAGTACACAGATAAGTACAGCACTGAAGTGTTTGATTTGTTAAATGAAGATATTCTTAAGAATTAAAAATATATTTTAAAAGCCACTCTGTCCATATGTTAAAAGAAGCAACTAATTTACAGTTTGCTAAGCAAAAAAAAAAAAAAAGGATATATTCTTTCCGAAACTGTATTTTAGTTTAATTACAGAACTGCAGTGTTGGTTGTTGCAGTATCCAAGGAGTATTTAAAATGTTCCAGGAGATTCCTAACAAGAGGAAGGACATTTTGCTCAAATTGTTACTGTGAGTGCCATGGCACACGGACTGCTGCCAGGAAGTCTGACTGGAGTTCCTAGTCCACCAAAGGAATATGTCATGATTATTTAAAGTGCAGTTATTATTCAAAACAGTTGTTACTCTTTTTTAACTTCATCCTTTAATCTTGAGTTGATTGATATGCCTCTCCTAAAAATAATTATATTTATTTAAAAGAAAATATATTGACAGTATTTTGCTTATTCAGTCGATAATTTTCTCCTCCACAGGGCATCAGGTACTGTTTATACAGCACTAGACATTGCAACAGGACAAGAGGTAAGTGTTAACATTCAACGTTGATTTTTATTTTCCTTTATTCATATTGATCAGATTTCCTCTTTAATAGCACCTATGCCTAAAAACAATGGGCAGCACTGGCTTAATGTTGGAGTTTTCTTTTTTTTGGCGTCCAAAGTATCTGAAGGGGATAGTTTATTCATGATTAACCACAGAAAGGGGAATGGGTGTGTTGCAGCAAGTAAAACTTACTAAAATAAAGAATTTGTATACCCCAAAATGTGGGTGTTTGGTTTTAGTCTAATAATTATAATTCATTCTTGTATTTTAATCATCATTCAGGTAGCCATAAAGCAGATGAACCTTCAACAGCAGCCCAAAAAAGAATTAATTATTAATGAAATTCTAGTCATGAGGGAAAATAAGAACCCCAATATTGTTAATTATTTGGATAGGTAAGTGTTTTCTCTCATTATGCACTTGTTTTCTTTATGGTATGTCATTTTCTTGACAGATTATTTTATTTAGGATCTATTCATTTAGTATTCATTCTATAAATATTTCTCGAATGCTACAAAATAGTAGAATATCAGAGCTATTGCATCTAAACTTGTATCCACTTATCTTTGACCATCCATCAAACATTGGAAGACATTTTATAGTGTTGCTTTTAAACATAAGCAGTTTGTATAATTTCCTGTCTGGGATCATGACTTTGCCTCAGCAAGAAATAGCCTATTACATATAGGAGAGGGCTGTGGTGCATTAAACATTTATTTCATCAAGTGTTTGTTTGAAGCCAGTGCAGTCTCTGGGTGTCTAAATAAGGAAGGCTGTCTACAATAGCCCTGCTTTAATGGGTGTTTTGTAATTAACTGATAATGAAGCCTAGAGAATTGAGACTTTAATCTCAAACCTTTTTCCTAGACCAGGTAATTAATGTCTCTTTCATCAGTGGTATTAGCAACTGGTTTATAAATAGACATTTAAAGACAACATCAGCTCTTCACTTGTGGTTAACTCCTGTCTCATTCAATTTCAGTAAGTGTTTGTTTAGCTCCACTGTGCTATGTACTCTGTGGTTGGGATACAAAAGAAATAATACTAGATCTACAACCTCAATGAGCTTAAAAGATCTTTCTTTCTGTGTTTTGAGCCAGGTATACCCATGGTACAGAAGGAGAAAAAAGGGAGGTGAAAATAGAAGGGTCAAATTTTACAGTAGAAATCACTGTTTCATAAAGTGTTACATTTGACTTCTATCAGAACTGGTACCTCAGCACAGTAAATCCATTGCAAATATGAATCATTTGATTTAGTGACTGCTGGAAAACATTTCAGTAATCAGTTCAGGAGAATGAAAAATAACACCAAGATCTGAATAAAGAGCCTAAAAATCTGTATGTCTGGGGCCACTACAGTCCAAGAAGTCAACATTATGGCTAGAGTTATGCAAAAGGGCAATTCATTGATCCTGCTCATTGAAACTAGCTTTTACAAGCAATGTGGTAGTCAGTTACCAGAGGCCTCCTTGCTCTTTTCCTATCTCCATGGCACACAGTCATATCTGATGAAACCATATGAATGGTTTCCATGCATATTCTCTTCTAACGTTAAGCAAGTATCTCATTACCATCATCACTGGTATTCTCTTTTTGTTATGTAATATAATCAAATGCAGAAAGACTGTTTGCAAATCGCCTTCTTAATAGGAATATGGAAGAATTTCCACTTTCTCAGGCCCAAGTCAATGTCTTTTTCTTCTCTTGTTATAGCTACTTAGTGGGTGATGAACTGTGGGTAGTCATGGAATACTTGGCTGGTGGCTCTTTGACGGATGTGGTCACAGAGACCTGTATGGATGAAGGACAGATAGCAGCTGTCTGCAGAGAGGTAAGAAAATAGAGCATTTCTAGATGATGAGAACACCAAAATGGGAAGTTCTTTCTTTATCTCTGACTACTCAGAATATTTATAACATCAAAGTAATAATAGTGCATTTTTTCTACTGAAAAAATGGAGAGCCTAAATTCAGTTTAAATCCTAATATAATAGCACTCCCCTTCCCATTCCTCTGCAGCCCCTTGTTTATTTTAATTATTTTGATATGGATCTTTTGAGTTCCATTATGCCATTCAAAAGGTACATTTAAGCCTACATGCTTTTAACTTTCAGTGAACATGGAAAACAGTAATGTTGGCATAGAACTTCTTTCTGATTTGAAGGAATTTTTACATGGTAGTTATTTTGTCTTGGATGTGCAAATGAGCCATGTGAAAATATAAACCATATTATAATCCCATCTTTTTCTAGAACATAATTTAACCCAGGACTTCCCTCAGCCCAAAAAGTAGTTATGTCCACAGTACAAATTTGGACATCCCTCATAGCCCTCTAGTGAATCAAAGTATTTACCTCTTTTCCAATAATAGTGGTGTATACCTATTTTCAAGCTAAAGCAAGAATATTTTATTTTATTGTGTTATTTTTTCAATATTAAAAACACTCTCCATTGGAATTTTATGTTGGGCATTACCATCTACTCCATTCATTGTGGTGAGGTTTTCTATGGATATATTAGGAATCCTGACCCACTGAAACTTAAAAAACAGTGACAGAAAAATAAAACCAAATAATTCCAGCTGGTCTTTGCTTGATTTTATCTTAAATTTTCACTTAAATTTCTTCTTTGCTTGCTCTCCTCTCACTTTCATTTTCTCCTCCCCAAACATACACACATATCCACTAAACACATATATTTTCTATTCATGTAATATATCAAACTTATAATATTTAGGGGAATATTTGACCCTGAGTCTATTTGTTTCATCTTCTAGTAATGCAATGCAAAGCCATTTTCAAACAAGTACCTATAGTTACTTCATAGTGGTCCCCAAACTTGGATGTCCATCAGAAATAGCTTGGGGTACTTGTTTTAAATGCAGGTTCCTGGGCCCCATTCCAGATCTACTGAATCAAATCATACCATTGAAGCAGAAGCTTACTACATCTGTTTAAGACCAAGCTGAATCCATACCCTCTAGATAACTAGGTCAAAGTATGATTATATTGGTTAGTTTGACTATATTAATGACTTAGTGCTATTCATCACACTATCACTCTTCATGTCCTAGTCTGACTCAGGAGTTTCATATGTATAAACTAAATTGCATCACTGATGTAAATGGTAATGCGATTTCAAAATGGTGTTAAAGCACTTCATAATTTATTTCACTTGACAAAATAAAATTATACTCCTTCCCAAAATTTATCTAGATTAAACTTAGTTTTAAAAATTATTTGTGATATAATTAGAACTTTTTTTCCTGATCCAATAGTGCCTCCAAGCTTTGGATTTCTTGCACTCAAACCAGGTGATCCATAGAGACATAAAGAGTGACAATATTCTCCTTGGGATGGATGGCTCTGTTAAATTGAGTAGGTATTTTGGTTCTGATGGTGTTTGAGAGTGTATCGGGGGATTTCTGCTCTTTCACTGTCTATGTTGAGAAGAAAATGGCTATTGAAAGCAATTGGTTTGAAAGCATTTAGAGTCCAGTTTTAAGTAAAGAATTGTTTAATACTGTGTTACTGTAGATTGTGGCCAAATTTTGGGTGGGGGGTAACATTTCAGAATTTCTAGTGACTTCCATTTGCCGGGTGACATATAATAAGAAGACTGAAGGGTTCTGTAAGTTGGAGGGAACCAGACTGACATCACTTTAGTTAGCTATTTCAGACCCTTTTAAAATCAGGACCAGCTGAGAGATCAGACAACAAAGGCAATATGAGCTTGACAGTTGTAGAAGCTCAGTGTCTCACAAAGCAAAGTACAGCCATATATGAATATGAGCTATTATAAAAGAAAAATAATTTGAGCTGGTTTTAAGGGACTTTTCTTCTCTGCAGCTGATTTTGGGTTCTGTGCCCAGATCACCCCTGAGCAAAGTAAACGAAGCACTATGGTGGGAACTCCCTATTGGATGGCGCCTGAGGTGGTGACTCGAAAAGCTTATGGTCCAAAAGTTGATATCTGGTCTCTGGGAATTATGGCAATTGAAATGGTGGAAGGTGAACCCCCTTACCTTAATGAAAATCCACTCAGGGTAAGTGAAAGAAAACTCAGGTACTTCATCTTCTGGTAAGGGAAAAGGTGAAATGTCATTTCTTGTCTTCACCAGAATTGGCCAGAATGGGTTCTTTCCTGGGACAAGTGACATGGAAGCTTCAAGTTATAATTTTCAAAATTGCTAGGAGTTTTTTTTTAGTTTCTTTTAAGATATTCCAACAGTTTTTTCCAGTGCTTCCACATCAGTATTTCTAATGGCAGGGATCCTTAAAAGTTTTTAGTTTAGCTTTCTGCTATTAAAAAGACTTTTTTTTTTTTTTAAAAAGCAAGATGTGGGAGGAAAAGAGTCATTTTATTACATGCTATGGTTAAATGATCTGTCTAGAAAACACTTGCTTTATAATTACTTTAACAAAGTAAATAAATGCATTTCAAGAACAGCTATAATTTTTAATATTAGATTTTGTTTCATTATCAGTAATGATTTTTTGAACAACAACAGCTTGATAGGTAGTGAATGGAACATAGGATAGACACAATGCCTGCCTGATGAAATCACAAACTTAATTAGACTGTCAAGTAGAAAATGAATGGAAATAGTTTATGTTGGGTAACTCAGTTTGCTACTGCAGAATTAGAGGCTTGATCCTTACATAGTCTCGTTACATTGCAAAGAGAAAAGCTCCATTTCATAGCTTAACACTACCATCTTGACTCAGATATGCTGTTGATCATGAGAGGAAAAGACAAAGGAATATGGAAGAAATGCTTTCTCACTACAAAAGTCAGCCAGTAGCTATTTCATTCTATATAGCCAAAGGGTGAACTAGAAGCTGTGTTGTATATATAAAGATTATCACACTAATGAAAAAAAGAAATATGCACAGATTCAAATTCTACTCTCAAAATGTAATCAGTCTGTTTAATAGACCTATAATGCCAAAGGCATCTTGAAAATTGTTTGCATCATTACTACTAAGAATCTAACATTGAATTTTATTCTTAGTATATAAAAACCATTGTCTTTAGTAAATAATTAAGTGTTCCAGGGGTATCAAACCTGTGGCCCAGAATGGCTGTGAATACAGCTCAACACGAAACCATAAATTTATTTAAAACATTATGATATTTTTTGTGATTACATGTAGCATTGTATTTAATATGTGGCCCAAGACAATTCTTCTTCCAGTATGGCACGCAGATGCCAAAAGTTTCGACGTCCCTGGCACATTAAGTTTATATTCAAGCCAAATATATGTAGCTTTCTCTACATGTAAAGAAACCTACAAACTAATTGTCTTGTTGCTTTTGCAGTTGAACATTTTGTAATTTAGACCTGCATTCCCTATGTATGGAGGAGAGAGGGAAAGCCTCCTCTTTTCCCCTCCTAATTCCTTTCTGCTACTTGTCCTCTTGTCCTAGTCCCATCACTGATTAGAAAACAACAGATTGGAGTGAATTCCCTAATGAGTGCTATGGGCTATTGCTCTGGTCTCAATCTGGAAGTGAAATGTGCATGTTGATTAGCTGCCTGCAGGGCTGAGTGGAAAAGAAGGGGCATTTTCCCACATTTATAGGTCAGCCCTCCATGAATTTAATCAAATCCACCCCTGACCTGTGGACCAGCACATCAGGATAATTGCTTGGGCTTGTCCTCATTGTTTAACCACCTTTGCTTGTTAAGAAATAGCAGCGAGAAAACACATCAGGCCTATTGTTTCCAAGGTTTCTTGTTCTAATTCTTTGGAGTTTGAAGGCACTAAACAGGACTGTGGCTGTTTTGCTTTCTGCCTTCTAATGAGTAATTTATAACCTGCAAAATTTAAGGATTAACTAGATGACTCTAAAGCAACTGGTCACAATCATGCAGTTAGTACCTTCTTCAGTTCCCCGTTACAATTGATCTCTCTTTTGCTAGGCTGTTAACTAGGAAAAAAAGGAAACAAAATTTAATCTTTATAGCCATCTTCTAGCCAGGGATTAGAACCCTTAATTAACACCTTGTCTCTTAGAATCCACAACCTTGTATCTAAACAAGTACTTTCAGATTAAAAAAACACCAGGTTCAGGAAGCCTACATTAAGGCTATAAAACAAAAAGACCTGTCAGAGAGACCACCCTGTTGAAGTCCACTGATAAGGATTTAGTCTAACTTTAGTCATTACTTCCCTCGTGTTTTCAACCTCCAATGAAATAATCAACAAATCCTTGAGCCAGCCCTCTATCTCTTTGTTGGTCACCACAAGTATTTTCTTAGTTTTTATTTTCAGTATGTTATGCTCATGCTCTCTTAAAGAAAACACAATGTTTCAGGCTATATGCTCTTATTTCAGATTGTTAAGAAAAATGTTGTCACTGAAATTGTGAAGAGATTGCGGAGAAAAACATAACATAAGCCTGTAGAAAGCCTATGTTTTCTTGGACACTGGTCACCAGGCCATGTGTGGGGAAATACAAAATCACACACCTTCAGAATTATAAAGGAAAACTAGGTTAGTCCTTCTTTCTTTAAAAATCCTTCCAGTACTATCACCCATCCACCACTTTAGGCTTTGAGGAGGAATAATAAAATAAGTGGAAGGAAGACAGAGTGGTAGAGTAGGGGGTAGCATGTCAATGTAAAAAAATTGGCCCATGTAGTCAGGCAGATATAGATATGTCCTGGCCCACAACCTATAAGCTCTGTGGCCTTGTGCAAATCACATAAAACTTTTATATGCTGGGTCCTTTGTGTAAAATGGGGACAATATCTATCTTGCAGAATTAGTATGAAAGCTAAATGAAATAATGCATGTAAATCACCTAGCAGTGTCTAGCTCAGTGTAGGAAATATATTAGACACATATATGAATAAAAATGTGAGAGAGGAAAATGAGAGAAAGGATTCTTAGTATGCTTTTTACTCCAAGAGGGGTGATTAGATATCCCACTTTCTCCAAATCTTCCTCTCCACACTGGCTATACTCCTTTTTTCTCAAGGAGTAGAGGGTTAACACAATTCAGTTAATTTGTCATAAACAGGTAACACTGAACAGGAAAGGTTAAAGGTGAACTCTGGGGCTATACATTTGAATGTTGTTTGCATTTCACTGTGGGTTTTTTGTGTCTTTGTTGTGTCAGTTGCAACTGAGCATGCTCTATGAATATTGCTTGTTAACACACCATTGATGCAAGGAATTAGCTACTACCCACCAACCCTAGTTATAAAGTGGTTAGAATTTCTTAAAAAGTAAATTAATATGTACTAATTGACTTAATTTGTTTATAAAATTCCTTTTGAAGGTTAGAGAGTTATTAACTATACTAATGTTATGAAGTTGGTACCCTTCCAGTAATAAAGAGGAGACAAGCTTCTTCTTCTTTCTCCCACTGCCTGAAGTCTTTGTACTCAATATAATTGACCTTGGACGTGTTGTTATGTAGCCATGGACATCTTCAATAATTACATGTATTGTTCATTCTGCTTATGAAAGTGACTGGGGTTAAAATCAAACTTTTCCTCGATGTGCAAATCAAATGTTGGTGTTCTACTCATCAACCTGGCTTGTTTTTGTTAATTATAAATATAATTTTTAACCCTGGCTGGTGTGGCTCTGTAGATTGAGCATAAGCCTGTGAAACAAAGAGTCACTGGTTCAATTCCCAGTCAGGGCACACGCCTGGGTTGTGGGCCAGGTCCCCAGTAGGGGGTGTGCAAAAGGCAACCACACATTGATGCTTCTCTCCCTCTCTTTCCTTCCCTTCCCCTCTCTCTAAAAATAAATAATAAAGAAAGAAAATATAAATTTTAAAATCTGTGATTGGTCAGTGATCCAAGGTGGCAGAGGAATAAGTGGAAGCTACACTAACCTCTTCCCAGGACCAATCTGGAATTATAACTAAGTTGTAGAGAAACATCCTGAATGACAAAATGAACACTAGGTAGAGAGAATCCTTATAACCATAGACAGAGAGAAAAAACTACTTCACTATAATGAAACTGGTAGGGAGTGTGGAGGAGGCATGAGAGGGCTGACTGGGCTTCCACAGGTAGCAGCTGAAGATCCAGAGGGATATTTAAGTGTCCAGGGGGTTTCCCCTGAGAAGTGTGGGGTCTAAACCCCAAGCTGGGCTCCCCAGCCGATAGCAACAGAGCCAGAAAAGGAACCCAGAAAACATCCAGCCATGAGAAGCAGCAGGATTTCTGTCTGCCAGAGAGAGGTGGCTGGAGATACAGAGAGCCTCTTAAAGGGTGAATGCACAAATTTCATTTGTAGCCACTTCACCTGGGCTCCAGCAGAGGGAAGGAAGAGAGGACCAGAGATGCTTAGGGGAGTCTGAAGTTGGTAGATCTGGGGAGGGAACTGAAAGAACAGTCACCAGGATCCCTGTGCTGAGTCATCACCCATACCGCAGGAGCCAGCTTTCATAGGCAGAGCATTCATCTCTGAATGGCATCAACATGAGGGGAAGGAATATCCCAGCCCACAAGAATTACTCTGCCCTGCCCTGTGGTGCTGAAGCCGAGCTGCTGATTACAGTTTGAAGCTATATCATTAATTAGTTTAACAACTAAGGCAGATCTCAGGGAGCTCTGTGAGACTTCAGATGACCCTTCCAAGGGCTGGGTGGTAATAAAAGCTGGCCTTGGTATGCAGCCTGGTTCTTTCAGCACACACTCAGGCTCATTAGAGGGAGCTACACACTGTGAAACACTGATAGCTCCAAACAGGTTGAATAGGGCCAGTCACAAGCAGTGTCTTACAAAGGCCTATACCAGAGTCTTTACAGATCTATTTCATAGAAGCAAATACACAGAAACAGCCAAACTGGAAAAACAAAGAAACAGACTGAA
Source organism: Anoura caudifer (assembly GCA_004027475.1). NCBI lineage: Eukaryota > Metazoa > Chordata > Mammalia > Chiroptera > Phyllostomidae > Anoura > Anoura caudifer. The sequence goes on along the minus strand of PVKU01002911.1, from coordinate 49,937 downwards.
AAATGGAAGAACAGGAGAATTCTCCAAAAGAAGAGCTAGATAGAATGGAGGTAAGCAATTTATCAGAGAGTTTAGAGTGATGATTATAAGGATACTCAACACCATGAAAAAAAGACATAGAGACCATACAAAAGGTCTAGTCAGACCTGACAAACTCTTCTCCAAGGACATACAGAGGGCCCATAGACATAAGAAAGGATGCTCAGCATCACTAGCCATCAGAGAGATGCAAATTAAAACTTCAGTGAGATACCACTTCACACCAGTGAATGGCTATCATAAACAAATCAAAAAACAAGTGCTGGTGAGGTTGTGGAGAAAAGGAAACCCTAGTCCACTGTTGGTGGGGATGAAGACTGGTGCAGCCACTGTGGAAAACATTATAGAATTTCTCAAAAAACTAAAAATGAAACTACCTTTTGACCCAGTAATTCCACTGCTGGGATTATACCCTAAGAGCCCTGAAACACCAATTCAAAAGAACCTATGCATCCCAATGTTCATAGCAGAATTAATGAAAATAGCCAAGTGCTGGAAACACCCTAAGTGCCCATCAGTAAAGGAGTAGATTCAAAAACTGTGATACATTTACACAATGGAATTCTACACAGCAGAAAGAAAGAAGGAACTCCTGCCCTTCACAAAAGCATGGATGAAACTGGAGAGTATTATGCAAAGTGAAATAAGCCAGGTGGTGAAAGACAAATACCATATGATCTCACCTTTAAGTGGAATCTAATCAACAAAACAAACAAGTGAGCAAAATAGAACCAGAGACATAGAAATAAAGAACATGTTGACAATGACCAGAAGTGAGGGGGGAGGAGAATAATGGGAAAAAGGGGGAAGGGTGAAGTCAAGAAACATGTGTAAAGGATCCATTGACAAAGACAACGAGAGGGATGACTGAATGTGGGAGGGATGGATACACAGGGCAGAGGAGAATGAAGGGGGGGATTGGGACAACTGTAATTGAATAACAATACATTTTTAATTAAAAAAAAAAGGAAAGACAATACTAGAGGAATAAAGAACCAGTCAGAAATAAAGACTGGAATATCTGGAATAAAATATAAACTATATATTGGAAGGAATAAAGAGTAGGTTAGATGAAACAGAGGATTGAATCAGTGATTTGGAAGTCAGGGTAGAAAGAAACACCCAGGCTAAGCAGCAAAAAGAAAAAAAATTAAAAATAAGGACAGCTTAAGAAACATTGTGGACAACATGAAGCAAAACAACATCCACACCATGGGAATACCAGAGGAAGAAGAGAGCAAAGGATCAAGAACCTATTTGTAGAAATAATGGCTGAAAACTTCCTTAATCTGATGAAGGAAAAAGACCCACAAGTACAGGAAGTTCAAAGAGTCCCAAATAGCCCTGGCTGGTGCACCTCAGTGGACTGAGTGCATTCTGTGAACCAAAGCGTTGCTGGTTCAATTCCCAGTCAGGGCACATGCCTCAGTTTTGGGCCAGGTCCCCAGTAGGGGGCATGTGAGAGGCAACCACACCTTGATATTTCTCTCCCTCCCTTCCTCTTCCCCCTCTCTCTGAAAATAAATTTAAAAAAAAAAGAGTCCCAAACAAGTTGGACCTAAAGAGGCCTACACTGAAACCCATCATAGTTAAAATGCAAGGCTGAAAAACAAGGAGAAAATCTTAAAAGCTGGAAGAGAAAGGCAGGTAGTTATATGAAAGGGAGCACCGATTTGACTGTCATGTGCTTTCTCAACAGAAACATTTCAGACCAGAAAGGAGTGGCATGAAATATTCAAGGTAATGAAATGCAAAGACCTAAAACCAAAGCAACTTACCCAGCAAGTCTATCATTTAAAATCAAAGGAGAAATAAGGAAATTTCTGGACAATAAAAAGCTAAAGTAGTTTGTTAACACAAAACCAATACTGTAACAAATGTTAAATTCCTTGCTTTAAGAAGAAAAAGAAGAAAAACAGTAAGAAAAAAAGAGGAAAATAATCTAACAATAAAATGGCACTAAAAACATAACAATCATCTTAAATGTAAATGGCTTAAATTTACATTTACAAAAGACAGAGGGTAGCTGAATGGATAAGAAAAGAAGACCAATATACATGCTACCTCGAAGAGACACAACTCAGGTTGAAAGATATGCAGAGACTAAAAGTAAAGGGACAGGAAAAGATATTTCATGCAAATGGAAAAGAAAAAAAGCTGGGGAGGCAATACTTATATTCGACAAAATAGACTTTAAAACCAAGGCTATAGTAAGAGATAAAGAAGGACACTACATAATGATAAAGGGGACAATCCAACAAGACTATATAACCCTAGTAAACATTTACACATCCAACAGATGAGCACCTGTATATGAAACAAATCTTGATGGACATAAAAGGAGACATCAACAGAAATACAGTCAACACCCATTAATATTAATAGATAGATATTCCAGGCAGAAAGTCAACAAGGAGACAGCAGCCTTAAATGACTCACTGGATCAAATGGATCTAATTGACATGTTCAAAACATTTCACCTCAAAGCATCAGAATATACATACTTTTCAAGTGCACATGGAATGTTTTCTAGGATAGACCACATTTTAGGAAATAAAACAAGTTTCAATAAATTTAAGATTAAAATCATATCAAGCATCTTCCCTGACCACAATGCTATGAAACTAGAAATCAACCAGAAGAAGAACACTGAGAAACATGCAAAGACATGAAAACTAAATAATGTGTTATTAAACAATGAATGGGTCAACAATGAGATCAAGGAAGAAATCAAAAGATAACTTGAAACAAGGAAAATGAGGACACAACAATCTAAAATCTGTGGCACACTGGGAAAGCAGTCCTAAGAGGGAAATATATAGCATTATTAGGCTATCTCAAAAAAAAAAAAAAAAAGCTCAAATAAACAAATCAAACTTCACACTTAAACGTACTTGAAAAGAACAACCAACAAAGCCCCAAGTGAGTAGAATTGAGGGAATATTAAAGATCAGGGCATAAATAAATGAAAAAGAGTCTAAAGAATGATACAAAGGATCAATGAATCCATGAGATAATTCTATGAAAAGATAAACAAGATTGGCAAACCTTTAACCAGACTCATGAAGATAAAAGAGAGAGTACCCAAATAAATAAAATCAGAAATGAAAGGGGAGAAATAACAACTGACACCAGAGAAATACAAAGAATTGTAAGAAAATATTATAAATAACAATATGACAACAAACTCAACAACCTGGATGAAATGGATAAATTCCTGGAAACATGCAATCTTCCAAAAAATCAGGGAGAATCAGAGAATCTGAATAGTCACCTTACACCTAGTGAAACTGAAACAATAATGAAAAAAAATTCCAACAAACAAAAGCCCTGTATAAGATGGCTTCACAGGTGAATTTTACCAAATATTCCGAGAAGAACTAACACCTCCCTTTTCAAGCTATTTCATAAAATTCAAGAGGAGGGAAGAGTCTCAAAATGATTTTATGAGTCCGGCATTATCCTAATTCCAAAACCAGATAAAGATACTGCAAAAAAGAAAATTATAGGCCAATATCACTGATGAACATGGACATTAAAATCCTCAACAAAATATTAGCAAACTGAGACTGTCAGTCAAGATTGCAGCATAGGTAAACATGGCTCTCCTCCTTGCACAACCACATCAAAATTACAACCAAATTATAGAACAACCATCACTCAGGACCATGAGAAATCAAGTTGAATGGAAGTCTGACAACTACGGGATTAAAGAAACCACAACCATTCAGACTTTTAGAAGGAGCAGAGACATGGAAGACCTGGCCCCACATTCACATATGGTGGATAAATATTTGGGAGGGATATCTCTGGAGCAAAGATTCTAAGCCCCAGCCCACAGTTCCAGTGGCAGGAATATAAGTCCCCATATCTTCTGGCTGCAAAAACCAGTGGGGTTGAGGTGGCGGAAGAAACTTCTGGAGTCCCAACTAGTTCCTCTTAATGAACCCACACACAGACTTACTCAGATTCATTCCCTCTGAGCTCCAGCACTGGGGTAGCACCTTGAAAGACACCAGTGGCACATAGACAGAAACTGAAGTGTCTGTCATCAAGGTAAGAGCTGGGGGACACCTTTCTCCCAGACAGAAAGGCAGGCAGAGAGCATTGCCACTTTTCTGAACCCTCCCTTTTGGTGCCACAGAAGTGGCAGGCAGATGCCATATATTAGACTCTGTCAACCTGGCTAACCCTCTTTGCCCTGCCCTGGAGGTCCACTAGGGTTCTGTCCCTCCCAATTTAGAGCTATTAACAGTGATATTTCCATATGAATGGCTGGTCTTAGCTCATGTTTCACAACTTTCTAAATTCTTTCAAACAAGCGACATCTACCCTCAGTGAGCCCCAAGTCCCCGTATTTCTTGCTAAGTGTCCCCAGGCATGGTATTAGCAGCAACCAGCCTAGATTCACAGCTTGGCTTTGCCTGGGTATCTCGAAACCCAGTACAAGTAGCAGCCATCTCAGATTGCTCTGTAGTACAGACAGAGTGGCCCTGGACAAAACACAGGTGGAAACTGACCTTGGCCTGCAACACCCAGGAAATATCAGGACCTGCATACCCAGTGGACAGCTACAGACCACATTAGAGCACCATCACCCTGCCTCTGCACAGCTGATCTTCCATGGTGGTTATAGGATGGTGGTCAGTGGTCATAGCCAATCATTGCAGTTGACTAGCCTGGGTAAATCTCCCCACCATTGACCTGCCAACAGCAACAACTCAACTATTAGAGGAAGGTGTACTAAGCCCACACAAAGGGCATAACTTGATCACCCAGCTTGGATGATAGGGGAGGCTGTGCCACAGAACCCTACAGGACACCTACTACATTAGGCCATGTTACCAAGACAGAGTCAAAGCAGTTCTACCTAATACATAGAAACAACCACAGAGAGGCTGCCCAAATGAAGAGACAAAGAAACATGGCCCAAATGAAAGCATAGATCAAAACTCCAGAAAAAGAGCTAAACAAAATGTAGATAAGCAATCTATGAGATGCGGAGTTCAAAATACTGGTTATAAGGATACTCAAGTAACTTTGTGGGGACTGTGACTGCATAAAAGCAATCCAGTCAGAAATGAAGGATACACTAATTAAAATTAAGAACAATTTACAAGGAAACAACAGTAGACTGGATGAAGGTGAGAATCAAATCAATTTTTGGAACATAAAGAAGCAGAAAACAACCAATCAGAACAACAAGAAGGAAAAAGATTTAAAAAACTGAGGATATTGTAAACAGCCTCTGGAACAACTTCAAGCATTCCAGCATTTGCATCCTAGGTGTGCCAGAAGGAGAAGAGCAAGAACAAGGAATTGGAAATCTATCTGAAAAAAATAATGACAGAAAACTTCCCTAATTTGGTGAAGGAAATAGAGATGCAAGTCCAGAAAATGCAGAGTCCCAAACAAAATGGACGCAAATAGGGATAACATACATCATAATTAAAATGCCAAAGGTTAAAGTTAAAGAGAGAATCTTAAAAGCAGCAAGAGAAGAGCAGTTAGTTACCTACAGGGAAGTTCCCTTAAGACTGTCTGCTGATTTGTCAAAGGAAACTTTTCAGGTTAGAAGGGATTGGCAAGAAATATTCAAAGTCGTGAAAAGCAGGGACCTACAGTCAAGATTGCCCTATGGAGCAACAATATCACTTAGAATCAAAGGGCAGATAAAGAATGCCCCAGATAAGAAAAAGCTAAAGGAGTTCATCATCACCAAACCGTTTATTATACGAAGTATTGTAAGGACTTATTTAAAAAAATGAAGATCAAAACTATGAAGAATAAAATGGAAATAAATACATATCTATGGACAATTGAATCTAAAAGGTAATTGAACCAAACAAGAACAAAGACAGAATCATGAATACAGGGAACATTTTGATGGCGGCAAGATGGGAGGGGCTGTGGCAGATTGGGTGAAGAGGTGAGGAGTTAAGAAGTATGAATAGAAAGAAGGAGCTCTGACCCTTTGCATGGATGGAGCTGGAGAGCATTATGCTAAGTGAAATAAACCAGGCACTGAAAGACATATACCATATGATCTCACCATTAATAGGAACCTAATCAAAATGAATAAGCAAGCAAAGTATAGACAAAGACATTGAAATTAAGAACAGGCTGGTAGTGACCAGAGGGGAGAGGGGAGGGGATAATGGGGGGAAAAGGGTGAAAGATTTACAGGAACATTATAAAGGACATATGAACAATAACAAGGGGGGTTGGAAATGGGGAAGAAGGTGGGGAGGGGTGAAAGGAAAGGCAGAAAACTGCACTTGAACAACGATAAATAAATGTTTAAAAAAGTACAAATAGGTAGTTAGAGAATAGCCACGAGGTTGTAAAGTACAGTATAGGAAATGGAGTAGCCAAACAAATTATACCCATGACCTATGGACAGAACAATGGGAGGGGATTGCCCAAAGGAGTGGTGGTTGCTGGGTGGAGAGCAGCAAAGGGGGTAAATCAGGACTATTGTAAATATAATCTATAAAATTTAATTAAAAAATAAAAAGATTAGCACAACTAATACAGTGACACATCATAAAGATCATATACCATGATCAAGTGGGATTTATTCTGGGAAAGCAAGGATGGTACAGCATTCGAAAAAGCAATAAATTGATTAACTACATAAACAAAATGAAGGATAAGAACTACATGACCATATGAATAGATGAAGAAAAATCATTTGATAAAATCCAATTTATGTTAAAAACTCTCAGCAAACTGGGATTAGAGGAAACATAACTAATCATATTAAAGGCCCTATATGACAAACCCACTGCCAGTTTCATACTCAATGGGCTAAAACTAAAAGTGTTCCCCTTAAGATTGGGAGCAAGACAGGGATGTCCACTTTCTACTTTTTTATTCAATATAGTAGTGGAAGTCCTAGCTACAGCAATCAGACAAGAAGAAAAAAATAAAAGGCATCCAAATGGAAAGGAAGAAGTAAAACTATCATTACTTGCAGATGACATGATAGTGTACATAGAGAACCCTAAAGTCTCCACCAAGAAATTTCTAGAACTGACAAATGAATTCAGCAATGTAGCAGGATACAAAATTAACATAGAGAAATAAGTTGCATTTTATATGCCAATAATGAACTGACAGAAGGGGGAATTGAGGAATCAATCCCATTCACAATTGCTACAAAAGGAACAGAGAACATAGCAATAACTCTAACCAAGGATGTAAAAGATCTATACTCTGCAAATTATATGACACTGAAGAAAGAAATTGAAGAAGGTACAAGTAAGTGGAAGTACCTACAATGTTCATGGATAGGAAGAATTACTGTCATTAAAATGCCCATACTGTCCAGGGCAATCAGTAGATTCAACACAATTCCTATCAACATTCCGATGATGTATTTCAAAGAACTAGAACGAATATTTCAAAATTTTCTCTGGAACTATAAAAGGCCCCCCATAATAACAATGATGATGAGAAAGAAGAACAAAGTTGGAGAAATTGCAGTAACTAATATCAAACTGTAATGTAAGGCCATAATAATAAAAATGGTGTGGCACTGGCATAAAAAGAGAAACATAGATCAATGGACCAGAATAGAGAGCCTAGAAATAAACCCACACCTTTACAATCAGTTAATATTCTACAGAGGAAGCAAGCGATACAATGGGCTAAAAATAGTCTCTTTCATGATGGTGTTGGGAAAATTGGACAGATATGTGCAGAAAAATGAAACTCAACCACATTCTTATACCACATACAAGAGCAAATTCAGGAACTACTATAAAGGACACATAGACAAAACCAAGGGGGAGGGTGGAAGCAAGGGAGGGAGGTGGGTTTGGATGGGATGGAGGCAGTGGGGGGAGAAAATGCAGACAGCTGTAATTGAAAAACAATAATTTGTGAAACACCAAAAATAAATAAAAAATAAAACACACACAAATAAATTCAAAATGGATCAAAGACTTGAGTCTTAGACCCAGAAACATAAAAATTGTAGAAGAAAACATAGGCAGCAAAGTCTTGGACGTTGCTCATAGCAAGATTTTATTAGCTATAACTCCCCAGCAAAGGAAACAGGAAAAGGGAGAAATCAGTGCAACTACATCAAACTGAAGATTTTTTTTTGTATGGCAAAGGAAATCATCAATAGGATAAAGGGACAACCCTCAGAATAGGAGAAATATTCACCAATACATCTGATGAGGTGTTAATGTCCAAAATTTATAAAGAACTTATAAAACTTAACACCAAAAAATCAAACAACTCAAATAAACAATGGGCAAAGTACCTGAATAGACACCTCTCCAAAGAGGACATACGGATGGCCAATAGACACATGAAAAGATGCTCAACATCACTAATCATCAGAGAAATGCCATTTAAAACCACAATGAGATATCATCTCTACCTGTCAGAATGGTTATCAATAAATCAACAAACAACAAGTGCTGGTGAGGATGTGGAGAAAGGGGAACCCTTTTGCACCGTTGGTGGGTACATGGATTGTTGTTGCAACTATAGAAAGCAGTATGGCTATACATTAAAAAATTAAAAATGTATCTGCCTTTTGACCCAGTGATCCCACTTCCTGGATTATATCAAAAGAAACCCAAAACAGTAATCTGAAAGAACATAAGCACTCCTGTGTTTGTTGCAGTTTTTTTTTGCAATTGGTGAGATGTGGAAGCAGCCCAATTGTCCATCAGTAGATGAGCAGATAAGAAAACTGTATTTGAACAATTAAAATGTTTTAAAAAGAATAATAAACAGCTTCAAATGCAAAAAAAAAAACAACTTTGGGATATTTACACAATGGAATATTACTCAGCCATAAAGAAGAAGAAAATTTTGCCCTTTGCAACAGTATGGATGGACCTGGAGAATATTATGTTACGTGAAATAAGCCTGTCACAGAAAGACATACAATGTGATTTCACTCATATGTGGAATCTAATGAACAACCTGAACTAACAAGGAAAATGGGGACAGACTCATAAGTGGGGAGCTGGATGGCAGCTGGGGGTGGGGATGTTAGGAGGTAGAGGGATTGAGCAGAAAGATAAAAGGACTCACGGGCATGGACAACAGTGTGGTGACTGCTGGTGGGGAGGAGGTATAAGGGGAATAAATGGTAATGGAAAAAAGTATAGTTAATATTAAATTTTAAAATATCTGTGGTTATAATGACCTGATTCTTAATAAGGAAGCACAGTAATTTCCATATAACAAGTCTTTGTTTTTTTTTCTCAACAGCAAAAATGTGCTTCTTTATTAATATTGTGTTCACACATATAAGAGGACCATTCTTGTTAATGGGTTCTAATGGATTTTGGTATTTATGAAATGTCTCGGTAACACTGAGTTGAGGGCCTCACTGGACCCTATGGGGAGAACCCTTTTTATGTGTAATTTTCCAAACCTTCATCCTAATTGAGATGAAATTTTAATTGTTCTTGTTCTACCCTTGCTTTAAGCATCTGTGAAACTGTATCAAACACTGGATCTTTGGAAGATAGTTATTGGTGTCAATGAGACATGCAAATGCTAAAAACAATATGTAGTATAGTATGCAAACCATTGATCCTATAATAGTGGTCCTCCAAGTTGGCTGCACATTGAATTCACCTGTGGAGCTTTAGGAACCAATGATATCAGGATTCTATACTGGGACTAAACCAAATAAAGGCAAAGCTCTGTGGAAAGCCCTTTATAGAACCCTGTCTAGATTGCAAAACATCTTTTTTAAAAATATATTTTATTGATTATGCTATTACAGTTGTCCCATTTCTCCCCCATCATTTCCCTCCACCTTGCACACCCCCTCCCACCCACATCCCCCCTTTATTTCATGTCCATGTGTCATAAGTTCTTTAGCTTCTACATTTCCCACACTATTCTTGCCCTCCCCCTATTTTCTACCTATGGTCTATGCTACTTATTCTCTGTACCTTTTCCCTTTCTCTCCTCCTCCCACACCCCTGTTGCTAACCCTCCATGTGATCTCCATTTCTGTGGTTCTGTTCTTCTAGTTGTTTGCTTAGTTTGCCTTTGTTTTAGGTGTGGTTGTTAATACCTATGAGTTTGCTGTCCTTTTACTGTCATATTTTATCTTCTGTTTCTTAGATAAGTCCCTCTAACATTTCATATAATAAGGGCTTGGTGATGATGAACTCCTTGAACTTGACATTATCTGAGAAGCACTTTATCTTCCCTTCTATTCTAAATGAAAGCTTTGTTGGACAGAGCAATCTTGGATGTAGGTCCTTGACTTTCAAGACTTCAATACTTCTTTCCAGCCCCTTCCTACCTGTAAGGTCTCTTGAGAAACCAGCTGACAGTCTGATGGGAACTCTTTTGTAGGTGACTGTCTCCTTATCCCTTGCTGCTTCTAGAATTCTCTCCTTCATTTTAATCTTGGCTAGTGTAATTATGATGTGCCTCGGTGTGTTCCTCCTTGGGTCCAACTTCTTTAGGACTCTCTGAGCTTCCTGGACTTCCTGGTAGTCTGTTTCCTTTGCCAGATTGGGGAAGTTGTCCTTTATTATTTGTTCAAATAAGTTTTCCACTTGTTGCTCTTCTTCTTCCCCTTCTGATACCACTATAATTTGGATGTTGGGATGTTTAAAGATGTCCTGGAGGTTCCTAAGCCTCTCCTCATTTTTTTGAATTCTTGTTTCTTCCTTCTTTTCTGCTTGGTTGTTTCTTTCTTCCTTCTGGTCCATTCCATTGATTTGAGTCCCAGTTTTCCTCCCATCTCTGTTGGTTCCCTGTGCATTTTCCTTCATTTCACTTATTGTAGCCTCCATTTTTTCATCTAATTTGTGAGCAAAATCAACCAATTCTGTGAGCATCCTGATCACCAGGGCTTTGAACTGTGCATCTGATAGGCTGGCTATCTCTTGGTTGCCTAGATAAATTGCCTCTGAGGCTTTGATTTGTTCTCCCATTTGAGCCATTTTGTTTTTTTTTTTGTTTTGTTTGTTTGTTTGTTTTTGTCTGGTTGCAGCTGTTATGTAGTAAGAGGTGGAGCCTTAGGTGTTCCCCAGGGCAGGACAGACCAGTTACTGGTTTGTGACGCTGTATGTGGGAGTGGGGTCTGAGAGGGAACAATGGCACTTCCTCCACTCTCTCTGGGATTCCAGTGCCTTCTGCCACTTCCCCTTCACCTCACTTATCTGCATGTGAATGTGGGACCACCTGATCAGCCAGCCACCTTGTGCAGCCTCACTGGGTCTGCACCATTGCCACCCTGTACCTGGGGTCTGCTAGCCGCCACCTGTGCACCTGCAGTCTTCTAGCTGCCACCTGAATGCCTGGAGTCTGCCAGCTGCTGCTACCTGTGCACCCCAGTCCACCAACCTCCACTTTTTCCTGCCACGACTCCTCCCCTCTTACCGGTCTGGATGAATGGTTGTTGGACTTCCGTACAGTTCAATTTTCTATCAGTTCTGGTTGTTTTCTTGTTTCTAAATCTTTGTTGTCTTTAATTTTCATTGTGTGAGGAGGCACAGTGTGTCTACCTACACCTCCATCTTGGCCAGAAGTCTGCAAAACATATCTTAATCAGCCCTCTTGAGCATGGTTATTCAGTCAGAAAGAAGCACACTCTCCTTGTTCTCCAACTTCCTCATTTCATCTAAAAAGTGTCATTAGTAACTCTTTCAATACCTTCTTGAAATCCTGATGCACTCCATGGCATTCTGATTCACTAGTCCAGTAATACTATCAAAAAAGAAATGACATTAGTTCAGCATATACCTTCATAATATTTCATTTTCTTTTTCAATTTTGTTTCTCTTGAAAATGGAGTTCATCATTAAATTGTGCTAGCTTCTGAGTACATAGCACATACTACTGATAATACAACCATCAATCTGACTACTCATAATTAGGAGTGCATATTCTCTATAACCAGGGAGAAGAAAGGGCAGAAATCTAAATTCATATCTGTTGTCTGCACTAGGAGCTTCATTACTCCCCCTTTTCTTACACTTAATGCACTATATAAGTATTATTCTGGTTAGGGAAATTCTGGTTAGCTTGCATTTCTTGAAAAGAGAGCAAAAGTAGAAGAGAATCTCTAGCAACTAAAAAAATAGCAACTAAGGACAAGGTGCTTCTAGCTTCCTCTAGCCACTGGTACCTGTATTGTGGATTGGAATATCTGGGTTTGAAGGTGTTTGCTCATTTGGAATTAAAGTCAGACATAAACTTACTGATCTCAAGAGAAGTAAGCATACTTTGCTAGCACTTGGTCAATATTGTTTTGAATGTATTTTAGGAAGAGCTGGGAGCATTCCCTTTTTCCATAAGCCACTATATAGAACAGCAAGGTTTACTGATGGTTTGTTGACACTCCTATACTGAGGGCAAACCTATGCCTAAAAGCAGAGGATAGTTAGGACAACTGCAGCTAAAATAATTATAGAACAGTAATGGGATTTCTTTTTAATCACAAAAAACAGTGCCTATCAAAAGATAGACAACTTTCATGAATCATTTGTTGTCAGTAATTTAACATACAAAAGTGGGATCTAAGTGTAGGAAAGGTGCAAGTATCATTTAGATTGTAATTTGGAAGCAAATGCCTCAAAGTTGTGAGTTATGACCCAGAAGACAGGCAAAGGAGAAATTGATTTCACAACAAACTAAAATCTAAGAGACTCTGACTAGATGAAGAGGTAGGAAAGAAAGATCAAAAATTGATTGGAGACCTAATTTGGCCAAGAATGATATTCCCTTATCCTACTCTTATCATTCCTCAGTGTCCTTAAAGCATGGTTTGGGAATAAGCCAAGGATATATCATCCTTATCGTCCTAATAAGTTGTTGTTACATGCTGTCCTCAGTCTCCTGGTGACCTTATAAATAAATAAACAGTCTCATCATAAGGTTTTCAAAGTAAGAAAATTAAGAAAGATAAAGAAATAAATATTGAGAAAACAACATGCACTGATTTACCATTGCTTTCTGCTGCATAGGCCCTGATGGGTATAAACAGACATAACTAAGGAGTTAAATCCCTCAAAATCAAAATTTATTCTAAACATGCAAATCATGGAGTGTGGAGGATAGGTATTTGCTCACTGAAATTCTTACATGTTTTAGTCAATGGCATTCTAAATCTGTGTTTTTGCTAACGAAAAATGACTTCACCAAGAAAGTCAGGGTTTACCTGATAACTAAGAACATTTCTGACCTTTGAAATATATCTTGAAATATACCTTTTCCAAAGTGGTTGTGACATTATTTTAGAAGATCCTTTGTATTGTGACAAAAGGATACTCTGAGATGTCTTACATAAGTCTCTCCGCAGAGAAAGTTAACCTGAGTAAAGCAGTTTTAGCTCTGTAGATAGGAGAGCCAATGTTCTAACATTACCAAAACCTGGATGACTCTGACACTCTCTCTCTCTCTCTCTCCCCCAACTCTCTAACCCACCTTCTCTGTCCCCCCCTCTCTCTTTGTCATTCTTTCTGCTCTTACTTTGCCTCCTTCTCCTCCTTTTTCCTTTTTCTTCTTCCTCTTCTTCTTCTTCTTCTTCTTCTTCTTCTTCTTCTTCTTCTTCTTCTTCTTCTTCTTCTTCTTCTTCTTCTTCTTCCTTCTTCCTTCTTCCTTCTTTCTTCTTTCTTTCTTCTTTCTTCTTTTCTTTTTTGAAGTGAAGAACTGCCCAGCACTAGCCCTGGCTGGTGTGGCTCAGTGTGTTGAGTACTGTCCTGCAAAGCAAACTGTCACTGGTACAATTCCCAGTCAGGGCACATGCCTGGGTTGCAGGCCAGGTCCCCAGTAGGGGACGCATGAGAAACAACCACACATGGATGTTTCTCTCGCTCTCTTTCTCTCTCCCTTTCCCTCTAAAAATAAATTAATAAAATCTTTTATAAAACTGCCTCTAAAAAAAGAATTGCCCAGTGCTTAAATAGAAAAATTCATCAGTATTTTTCATTAGGCATGGCCAATGAATGTGAGGGTACCAGACAAGGAACTAGTTAGTGTCACTACCAACTATGCATTATGAATTTAACAGTGAATTATCTTCACAAGTCTGCCAATCAGGAGCTCCATAACCTTGTATAGATTACTTTGTGCTGGGTTTCCATTTCCTTATGGCTTCAAACAAGTGGAATTTGATGATATTGATTACCAGTAAACTCCAGAATTCCTTAGGCTTTATGGGAGCCAAAGGGGAGGTCACGTGATTCTTGATTCCACCAGAATAGTTCTTTTTAATTTGTTTCCTCTATGGGGCTTCCAAATGACATTCACTTAAATGAAAGGGGAAGTTCATGGATCTTTTGCTCTGATTCTGTTTTCTTAGGCTGTGGATAGGAGGACCATGGTTTGAGTGTATGTTACCTTTAGATGTACTTAAAAAAGAAATGATGTTCAGAAAGTGCCTCAGATTTGTCTCATCACCTCCTAACAAAATCTGTACCTCATGAAATGTAAAGATTTCCCTTTTCTTACCAAGCAAAGGAACTTGATCATGAGGTGAAGCATGTTACATGTGAAATTGGGGCAACCTTACTCTGACAGGAATCATGGGGAAAAGCCAGAGAAGAGCACTGCACTGATAAACCTGCTGTAGGGACCCATGGTCTATACTTTGTGCAGCGATGGGAAGAATTATATGTTATTGTGTGTAGAGATGCTCAGCTGATTAACTGCATATAAAATTGAAGTTGAAACCAGTTTATGTAACCAAAAATTCATGTTTTGCAGATAATATCACAATTTGACTGTTTTATCCTAATATGGTTATATAGAAAAGCTCAACAGAATCAGGGAGTTAGTCCCTTCCTGCTCTAATATTCTGAAATGAGATATAAACAAATGTATAATGTTAAATGATACCTCAGAAATTGAAATTAGATGTGGGTTAAAGAGAAAAATAGGAGGTAAGGAAGTCAAATATACCAAATATAGACAATATTTTGAGATGTTTTGTGTGAAAAAAGGCCAGAGATATGAAGCATTAGCAGAGTAGAACCTAGGATTATGTCCCTTTGACCTCACTGATTTTCTAGTCTTTATCTTCATTTTTCTTCCGCTTCATTCCACCAGCCACCTTCTCTCCCCATTGTCCTTTGGCCCCTGTCTTTGCTCCCTCTGCTCACAACTACTCTCCTCTACCTCCTGCTTCATTTTGCTTTCCTTCATTTTTTATCTCTATACTTACCCCCACCCCAACTTCCAAATCCCCTGTGATTTGAAACCTTGGGTTATGCTGCCAAGGATTGCTTTCTGAGTATACAAAGCCTCCATGTTTGTTGATAAGCACTATTAATCCTGAGAGATTAGAATGAGCAAATGCATTGTCAAAGTCATCTGATATTTAATTTCTTGCAGTGGCCAGTCCTTAATGCTTGAAGGGAGCACTCTAAAGCTAGACCAACACCTAATCAATCAGTGGTAACTAATTACCTTTTACCATTAACCTATAAGGGGATTAAAAAACAACAAAATCCACCCCCATACATAATTTGGTGACAGATGAGAACTACTATGCAAGACAAGTAGGGAGCTAAATTACACCACACTGCTTATTCAGTTATCACATTCAACTGTTGGCTTGAATAAATCAAAGTATGGAATATAATATTAGTTATACACGGTAATTTGTTTGGAGGTTTGGCCCCATCTACTCTGTTCTTACAAAGAAAAAAAAAATGTGCCCTGGATGGTGTGGCTGAGTGGATTAAGCACCAGACTGCAAACCAAAGGGTTGTCTGTTTGATTCCCAGTCAGGGCACTTGCCTGGGTTGTGGGTCAGGTCCCCCAGTAGGGGACACATGAGAGACAACCACACATTGATGTTTCTCTCCCTCTCTTTCTCCTTTCCTTCCCCTCTCTCTAAAAATAAATAAATAAAAATTTTAAAAAAGAAATGTCAGGGCTTTTTATGAAATCCATAAACACTTAAGAGACAGCAATATATTCTGGCCTTTAACCTCTGACATACAAGGTCATGAGTAAACTAAAGTATCAAATCACTTATTGCTAAATCTCTCTTATGAAACACTCAAAGGAAGTTGAAAATTCTAAAATGAGAAAGGAACCAGGGCAGAAGTAGCTTTCTGGTAAAAGCTGTTTATAAACTCTCAATGTATATATAGACACTGGTAAATACAGTGTAAAGCTCTTCTAACTCATACCTACTCTTTGTTTCCCATTTCCAAGCAAGTGGAAAACAACTTCAAGGGGCCTGTTTCTTCTGTAAAGGTAGAGGTGTAGCTGTTCATGCTCAATGTGCCTCATTTTTTGAAGAGCCCTTGTCTGCCTCTGGTAGGGGAATTCTTACCTCAGAGACTGGGAACTGTGGGAGGTGATATTGTGCAGTGATCAAGAGCATGGACTCTGGACTTACACTCCTTGGATTCAAATATTCATTCTTTTATTACTAGTTGTGTGATATTAGACAATATATTTATATTATATTAACACCAAAGGCCTTGGTTTCTTTATCTGTCAATTGGGAATCATAATTCAGTCTACCTCAATGGGTTTTATGGATTAAGTGAGCTAATAGTAATCATTCAATGAATGTTAGATGTTAATACTTCCCATGGACATAGTATTTATATAGATATTGCAGTGTAAATGAATAGCCTACCTAATGGTCATGTAGTTAAACTGCATTGTATGAACTAAGCTGGGAGCCTGCTCACCATTTATAACAGAATATCCATGGGAAAAAAATGTGTTTTGAGTCTCAAGTAGTCAACTTAGAGGAAATGTTTGTACCATAGTCTATCCTCTTTTTATCAGTGCTGGGATCTCTCATGGTTTTCTCTGAGTACTTAGGTGTATTTAGTTGCACATTGGGATCAGTGAAAACTGTGATCTTTGTGTGTTATTGCCAAGAGATTTGAATCACTAAGAATTCCAGAACATCACAAGCTTCTAGTATATCACAATGAAGAGGGCCACTATTTTTTAGGCCAAAGGTTGTCTTTCTAAGATTATAAATAAGATCATAGGTCCTATATTACCTTACCTTAGAAATTAAACAGACCTTGTTCAATGATATAACAGAAGACTAATCAAAAGCACCTTCTCTGTTCAAGATCAGTCAGAGAAGACTAAGTTTCTGAACTATGTTCCAGGTTCCAGAGAGCACTTGTTCTTCCTCTTCCTGTTGTGGTCATCTTTTTCCAGTTTTCCCTCCTTTTAATGGCATCTCCTTACATCACTGTTCATGGAGCCCTCTTCCTTAGCCCACACTGTGGAGTGGTTAGTCAGAAGTTATCACATGCCAGTCCTTTTCAACTACAAAAAGTTCCCTTTGTTATTCTCTGTGTATTTTATTATATGTTTAAAGTTTACTTTAATACTTTGCTTTCATACTTTGTATATCTTCTGTTATATTCCCAACTCAGTTACATTTATTTATATATTTTGTCTCTCATTTCATTCAGCAACAAAATATTTATTGTACAACTATTTTGAGTCCATTGCCATGAAATCCATAGGTGATAAAGACACAATTTCCACCTTTGCATCCCAGGATGTCAGACCTAAAGAGATGTAACAAGTATTCACAATATAGTATGAAAATGGGCATAGAAACAAGGGACTCTGGTAACTCAAGGGAGGGAGTGGCTAACTCTATCTGTAGGGTGACCAATTATCTTGCTTTGCTTGGTATTGAGGGACACAGGACCTTCACTGTTAAAACCTAGGATAGTCCTCAGAAAACTGAGGAGGTTGATCACCATGTCTATCAGGGACAGATTGAGAAGACTATAGAAAGGAAGTGCCATTTGAAATAAAGCTTAAAAACAAGTATAATTTCACCAGGCACCTAAGGGAAATAGGGATAGAATTTTAGTCAGATATGAAAGAACACTTCCTATTATGGGAATGATGAACAAATTGGTGTGTATAGCTTTGGGCAACAGGCAGGTGTGTGAGGTTGAGGTAAGAAGGGTTCCACTGTGAGAAGAAAACAGATAAGGGTGGGAAGGGTGGGCAGGTGCCAAATCACGAAGGACATTGTATACCTTGCTAAAGAATCTTTACTATATCCTGAGGACCAGTGGTTTTCAAATGACTATGGTGTTTCCTTGGTTCAAATGAAGTTTTGCTTGGATGCATAAATAAAAAAAGAAAAATATATATTTCTCACATTGAAACAGATATGTGTGGGCACAGGGTCCTAGAACCTCTACATCTATTTCCCTCTCCCACCTTTTTTTTCTTCTTAGCTGCCTTTAAAGAGAATTTTGGGGAAAACAATTTGAAAAACACTTCTATGGATCATGGGGAGTCACCAAAATTTTTCAAAGCAGAGAGATGGATAACATAATGAGATCTCTGATGGGTTACATTCGTAAGGAGAATGGAATGAAGAATAAAAAGGCTTGAGTAAAGAAAACCAATCAGCAAACTATGGAACAGTCTGAGAGAAGCTCAGCCTTAAGCAGAGATGGTGGATATAGAGAGAAATGGTTGAGTATGAAAGACATTTCTATAGGTTGCAGTAACAGAAGTTAGTGGTTACAGTAAGAGTGAAGGAGGGACAGGTTGTTGGATGAGGAAGTTGAACTCAAGTGGGTTTCTTACAAAGCAACCAACTAAAAAGGAAATCTCTAGTCTAATTTCTAATAATCATCTCACTTTCTTTGAGTTTCCACTAACTCAGATAAAACCAAAATGTGTTCACTTATGACTTAGATATATTTTCCTCAATCTTTCTTCAACTAAGACAACTTTGCTAGTAAAATCCTTTTTTTCTGTGATTGTTATATTGGCTACAGTTGTATTTGTCTTTCATTAGCATGGCCATTGACAACAATTTTCTTTTTACAGCTAACACACATGATGTATTACAGAAGTTCATTTTTAAGTTAATTACTTGAAACTCAGAGTGCATGTTCCCATAGAACATGCATATGCATAGTGAGTTTGTTCCCAGGCAAGTCCACAAAAGCCAGTGCAGCCCATAATAATAATTGAAAGTGAGGATTTTTATGATGGAAATTAGTTGAAAAGTAATACTGTCTTGATTAAAACAAAAACAATAGTTGAAAAAGAAATCGTCTGAGCTTTTCTTTCCTTCAAGGGGTAGTACTTGATGAAAAGCAGATTTAATCCTAGGAACACAAAGAGAAAAAAAAAATAAGGAATTTTGTGTAAATTGGACAGCACAGCCTTTTACCTTCATTTTTAAGTGATGTTTTAGAGAGTTTTTAAAAATAACAAAAGCAGCCATGTTCATTGTAGAATATTTGGAAAATTGAAATATATGTTTCAAAGATTAATCCTACCACCCAGAGGGAACCACTGTTAACATATTGGTGTTTCCTTTCAACCTTTTTCTTAGTACATGCATTTAAAATCAGTCCAACAATATTAACTATAGTACATCCCCATATTGAACTATTATGCAGTTCTTAAAATTATACTTCTGGAGCAATTTTAAAAACAACAAACAATATTTATGATACTATGTTAAGTAAAAGGCAGACTTGCATTTGATACCTATGTTAGGGACACTATTTACCCTGCAGGAATCACGTGCTATGCTGCCAACCAAGACCCTTTCCCCCCCACCATCAGTCCCATCCCCCAACAAAAACCACAGCCATTCTTTTTATAGAAATTCAGAAGACGGCACATGCATTCTTTTAAGTTCTGCAGCAGTTCATAGCACTAGTTCCTTACTGTTGATTCTCCTTCGAATTACAGGGCAATTCTTCTCCCTTGCTGCATTGTATCACTAAGACCATTCAGGCTTCACAACTATTAGCAGGGTCATTTTTTATTCATAAATAGAATGGAAAAGAGGCATGCATTTCCTGAGGTAATTAGGCAGGGATTGAAGAGAGGTGAGAAGAACTTGGGTAGAGAAGTGTCTGTACTTGTGAGGAACAATATTATATAGAGTAGAATGTATTGAGCTGAGAATACTGAATGAAAAGTGAGAAAATGAAACAGTACGACATGCAAAGAGATCTAGGCAGAGTGGAAAGAAGAAAAAGAGATGTGTTTGTTTAGGACTGGGCTTGGCTACAGAGCAGAGAGAAAGGAAGCAAAGGCCAGAGAGTGTGGCAGAATTGTGGCCCATCAAAATAAGAGAGTTTTGGGAGGAGGCAGTGAGTGTAATTTGCACTAACCAGTTTTCTTTTAATAAAGGAACTAAAATGGTTTGTGAGAACATGTACTTCAAGCACTAATTATCCAAGGACTAAAAGCACTCTGAACTTAAATTTATTGCTATGATTGTGCACCATTTGATTTTAGTCCAATTCATGATTTCCTAAAAGCATTCTTTTTCTATACTAGCTCCTTTTAGTCAAGACTAGATTTGATACTGGCCTGTGTTTTGGCATGGAAGTGCTAATAGCTACCACCTGCATTTGCTGTTCATCAATTTGAAATTATGAATTTAAAAGAATTTAAAATTAGGAAGGGTGAGGGAAAGGAAGTTATTTGTTTAGAGGAGGGTGTATTTACATCTGGGTTTCTTTAATGTTTTGGGGAGAAAAAAAGAAAGTTTCATCTCATTCTATAGAGACATGTGGTATTGTAATTCTCACTCATTACAATGCAAGAGAATCCCCCTCTATAAGATTTTGTGGCTCTCATCTTCATTGTAGTTATGATACAGAGATTCTGAGTTATTAAGTGGGCTGCAAGTCCTTGGCCAGTGGTTCTCAATGTTTGCTGTAAATTGTAATCTTCTGGAGAGCTTAAGAAATTACCAATGCCTGGGTTCCATGCTGATAATTTTACTTAATTGGCCTGAGTTGAGAAGTGGGCATGGGGAATCTTTTAAAAAATCTACCCAAGTGATTGTGGGAACCTCCAGTTTATCCCATTGCTTAATTAGCTGGGTGTATTAAACCAGTTCTCAAAGTGTGATCCTGGAACCAGAAGCTTCTGCATCAAAAAGGGATCTTGTTAGAACAAAAATTCTTGGGGCCCTCTCCAGATTTCCTGAATCTGATTTACAGTAGGGTGGCCCAGGAATCTGTGTTTTAACAAGCTCTCTAGGTGATTCTAGTGCATGCTATAGGTTGGCAGCCACTGGATTAAACACTTTCCTAACCCTTTATAAAGTACATCTGTGGAGGTTTCTTGAAAGGAGAGATCGTCTTACCATCTGATGAAAACTGGCTTGGGAAAGGACTTTAATAAAAAAATACTTTTAATAGTACTATTAGGATCCATGCTGGGGATAAGGAAGGGTTGTTGATAATTTGCTGCAAAGCCCAAGCAAGTTAAGGAGGGAATGTGTCTGTGTAATAGTTAGGGTGTTGGTTGCATAGGCAGGCATAACCCTCCTGGTGGCAGTACCTGCAGGAAAACCCCTACTTAATCTTCAAGATACTATTCAAATGCCAATGTCTTATGTGAAGCTGTCTCTTAGCACTGGTGTAAATTGCTTCATCCTTGTGTTTACTTAGCACTTGCTATGTTCCTTGATTAGGTCTTGTCTCACTGTCTTGAAGCTATGTCTCTCTCCCTCACTAAACTGTGTGATCTTTGAAAGTAGAACATTCTCTATATATTGGGTTGGCCAAAAAGTTCATTTTTTTTTTTTTTTTGGTAAGATGGCTCTATTAGCACTTAGTTGTTTTTAACTTCATTCAAAACAATTGTGTTTGATTGTATTGTGACAGCTGGCATGTCAGCGTGCATTTTTTAAAAACATCAAAATTGGTGAATGTTTGTGAAATCATTTTCATATTGAAGATGGAAGAAAATATGCAACATTTTCAGCATATTATGCTTTATTATTTCAAGAAAGGTAAAAATGCAACTGAAACACACAAAAAAGATTTTCACAGTGTATGGTGAAGGTGCTGTGACTGATCAAACATGTCAAAAGTGATTTGCAAAGTTTCATGCTGAGATTTCTCACTGGATGATGCTCCATGTTCGAGTGACCAGTTGAAGTTGATAGCACTCAACTCAAGACATTAATTGAAAACAGTCAACATTCTACCACACAGGAGTGAGGCCAACACACTCAAAATATCCAAATCAATAAAGTTATTGGTGAAAATGAAAAATATGTCTTTTATTTTACAGAAAAAAAACTAAATGGACTTTTTGGCCAACACAATATCTTTAGATCTTTCAATGTCTAAAAATTGCTGAAGCATACTAAATGCTCTAGAACTGTTTGCTTAGAGGAGTCATAAGGAATGGCCATCTTTTTTTGGCTATCAAGAGTCTTTGAATGATAGAATTTGTGAATTAATCATGGTCTCAGGCCCAACTCTCTGCCTTGAAGACTAGGTCCCTTGGTTTTTCCAGCACACCATGATTAGATAGATACCTCTGGTAGCCTTATACAATGGTGATTTCAATGATACAGTAGCAACTTATTATTTTACAGTAGGATACATAATTGTCAGATTCCAGGGCTACTAACATGAACTTTTCTCATAGGTAGACCTTCATGGGAAATCTAATTAAAATCTACAGAGAAACATCTGACACAGTATAAATGTACTTGACTTTTTGGGCCTTACAGGTTATCTCTCATCCAGGCACTGCCATCTTCTGTTTTTTATACTTCTCTAATTCTATAATGGACTCTGTTCATCCCTGGGTTGCTCACAAGTATTTTCTAAATGAGATGGATGGAACTGGAGAGCATTATGCTAAGCAAAATAAGCAAGGCAGTGAAAGACAAATACCATATGATCTCACCTTTAACAGGAACCTAATCAACAAAACAAACAAACAAGCATAATATAACCAAAGACACTGAAATTGAGAAGGGGCTGATAGTCACCAGAGGGGAGAGGGGAGGGAATTTCAGGGGGAAAGGGGAAAGGTTTGGAGCAACAAGTATAAAGGACATGTGGACAAAAACTAGTGGGGGTGGAAATGGGAGGGAGGTGGGGAGGGCTGGGGCAGTGGGCTGGAATGGGAGTAAAAGACAGACAACTGTACAAGAACAACAATTAAAATAAAAAATAAATGAGATAAACACTTAATAAATTACAATATCCTTTGCAACCATGTCTTTCAGGGGCTATACATAGTTGGATAAACATGATTTGATGTATATGTTTCCTAACTCTTCAGAATCACAGATTTACAGGCAATTCTTGGTTTAATTTCCTAGGTGGTTAATCACACACTCATTATAGCATATGGATTTTTACTGGTTTAACTTTCAGAGGACAAACATAACCTTATTTCTAAATTTTGTGGGGTGGAACATCTTGATATCTTGTCACTTACTATCAACAGTAATAACTGAAGGTTATAGAAACTTTGAAATACATGTCAATGTCATTCTTTATACTGGAATTTTTAAGACCTACTGAATAAAGCAGAAGAAACTGGATTTGTAACTTCTATGCTGGTTCATAATCTTAATATGTATGTGCTGAATAGATTTCTCTAATTTTGTTTCCTATAGGCATTATATCTGATAGCTACCAATGGAACCCCAGAGCTCCAGAATCCTGAAAGACTGTCAGCTGTATTCCGTGACTTTTTAAATCGCTGTCTTGAGATGGATGTGGATAGGCGAGGATCTGCCAAGGAGCTTTTACAGGTGAAAATAAAGTAGGACAATTACAAAGAGTCATTATATTGAACTTTTCCACCTCAGTGTGTGACATCAAGAGAGCTCTATCAAGAGATGTCTAGTGAGAGTTAAGCTATAACCATGTGATTTTAGACCACAGGCACATTAAATATAGACATGCATCTGATACATGATTCATTGACACGTTGCTGTTGGGTTCTAAACTTCATTTGTGCCCCTGGATGTTGTATGCAGGTACTCTTAGCTGAAGGCAATTCTCTACATAACTATGCAATTATTTCCATGGCATTTGCTACTCTAATACTTTACTGATCAAAGCCCCTTTGCTTGTGATGCCATATGGCAGGTACCTGCTTGTCTGGATGAGTGACATCCAGTGCTGAGGGCCTCTGTAACCATTTGTCCTTTGCATGTCTCTCAGGAATTAGCATACACAAGGGTAATTATTAGTACCATGATGTACCAAATTCTTTACATACATTATCTCATTTAATTCTTACAACAACTCTATAGGCCAAGTGTTATTATCCCATGTTACAGATGTAAAAATTGAGGCTTGCCATTGAGTTGTAGAACTGGAATTTGAGTCCTGGACTGTCTGACTTTCCACCACACAAACACACAAACCAGTTCAGGGTAAAAGATGAACAGCAAAGAGATAATGCACGTTTGTTTCCAGACCACTGCAATAAAGCCAATATAGCAATAAAATGAGTCACTATGTTGGCAGCAAGAGCAGCACCAGGTGTTAGATTGGTGGAGTCAGACCAGACTTTGGCTCAACAACCTCAGTACTGGAGTTCTGGCTAGGAAAGAAGTCAGAGCCAAGACTCAAACTGTAAGAGATAGTTTATTTAGAAAGTCACAGAGGTAGAAGAATTGAGCAGTAGAAAAAATGACCCAGAAAACAAATTACAGAGGCAAAACAAGGGGGATCTTGAAGTTTAGGAGAGAGAAGGGTAAAGGTAACATGCCTGGGGAGAAGGGGAGGGGAAAGGTGCAGGTGTGCTCCTAAGAGGGAGAACACCCTGGGTCCTCTGTCCTAAGGGCTTTCAAGGGTGGAGATTTTATGGGAGGTCCCAGGGGAGGATCTCAGTAGAATACTCATCAGCATTCCAGGTGTGTCCTTTCAGGGTTATGGTCTCCAATGATTAGTTGGCACCAGGGCAGGGGAACATTTGCCAATATTGCCGGTCCTGAGGCAGCCTTGGCATAGCTTGTCTGGTTTTGCTGCTTTCCTGGGTCTACAGCAGAAACACAACTACAGCCTAGATGTATTTGATGCAGGTCAGAGCCTCATTGTCCTGGGGGCTTAGTGCTTAAGGGGTGTTCTCTGGTCCCCTTGTTTGCTCCCCCTCTACGGGTGTCTAACCCACATGACTAGCAACATGCCAGGAGAGGAAAGGTCAAGGGAGGGTCCAAACTGCATGACCAGCAATATGAAAGGTCAGGGTGTCTATACCACATGACCAGTAATATGCTAGGGGAGGAAAGGTCATCCTGGAGGTCTTTGTTTTCCCAGTTTTGCCTGTTGCTAGGCACCCAGGGCTTCCTGCCCTGCTGAGCATCTGTACCTAGCCCATTGTCCTTGCCCTGTTCATGTCTATCTAACTGACTACTACAATAATCATTTTGTTGGTGGGGGGGGTCTTGCCTTCAATTTGTGAAAAATGCAACATCCATGAAGTGCAATAAAGTGAAGGGCAATGAAACAAGGTATACCTTTATTTATATTGATAAAGCAACACAAGTCCAGTATTACACATGTAGCTTCATTGCTGGGAACTGTTCCTCAGGGACATGTATCAAGCTCTGTAATATTCAAGAACAGTGATTGATTGTTCTTTCTGTGACTTTGAACACACAATCAAGTTAAACAAAAGGCACAACCACAGACTCAGTCAATTCTAGGCAAAATAAATAAATAAATAAAATAAAAACTGTTTCCATTGCTTCTAAACTCCCTCCTGACTGAGAGCCACCACCAGGCAAAAAATATCCCCCAACCCAAATCACAGCAGGGATAACCCTATTTGGAGGAATTGAAGAAGCTACACCTTCTCTTTTATGCTACATATGAGCATTTCACAGGCTCTTCTAGGACCCTAAAATGTCAAATCTGTAATGGCCCTTTATCAATCCTCTGGTTAATCTTATCTCAAATTACAGATGAAAAACCTGAACTTTTAAGTTCTTCACTTCCACATCTTTTTGCTCCTCTCACCACTCCACATACACATACTGATGCATGTTCCAAGGATAAATGAAGATAGTGGTTTCCATAATGTAGCTATATGGTCACATAGATAATTGAATCAATTATCTAGTTCATTCCTCATAGTACTTTTATCTGAACCAGTGAGATAACTGATGCAAAACTATATTGGGTCTAAATTGAATAGTTTGTTGCATCTCTTCATTTTATTTATATTAACAATAACCCATATTATCACCTTAAGTCCATATGACTTCATTCTCTGACTTTAGTTTATCAATGCCCAGTTTAGAGGTTAGAAAGTAAAGAGATGTATGACATTCATACCACTGGAAGGCTTGAGAAAAGACACAGGTATTGAATATTTGTGTGACTTTCTATATGGCCTAAGCCAGTTCTCTGTCCATTAATTGATATTTATTGAGCAACTCCTTTTTGCAAGGCTTAAGTGCAGTGTGTGATACAAACCTCTTAAAGGCATGATGATTCCTCCTTTCCAGAAGTTTGTCATCTCTTGGGTACATAAAAAATGCAAGTTTGTTTAGAGACTCATTCAAACCAAGTGACTGTTCAAACAGTAAGTGCCATGATTCAATAGACAATCAGAAAATGTCTACAAAGAGGAAGGAGTTCTGCTGGGTGCTGAAGGACAGATCAGTTTAAAATGGGTTGAAGAAAAGGGGAGAAGGAATTACAGATGCAGAACTATAGTATGACCGAAGTCATGTAAGCAAGGTTTAAGAGAACAGAAAATAGAAAGTATAGCTGAAGAGTTCAAGTAGGAAGTTGCAAGAGATAAGACCATGGACGGCCTTGAACACCAGGATAAAGAATTAGGGATATAGGCAGTGGGGAAATATTGAGATATCTGAGGGAATCACATGATGAAAGCTTTGTTTAAAAAAGTAATCTGGTAGCATGAGATAAGAATTAGCAACAGGAAAAAAATTAAGGCAGGAAGATGAAGGGGAAATTATTGTTATAGTTCGGAATTAAACTTGATTAGGCCTGAACTAGGGAAGGCAATAGATCATTTTGAGAGACACTGAGAAGGAAGTACTTGGTAGCTGATTCCATGTAGAGCATAAAACAGAGGAAGATAAAAGAGACTTCAGAATATAAAACCACTGGTAGCATTCAGTAAAAGAAAAGTGATAGAGAATAATACAGTGACAGCATTTCTTTGCTTCTATGTAGTCTACAAGGAAGTGGCATTTACCTTACCTGGTTTAACTATTGTAATAAGCAGAGAGAATTGAATTTAAGTGCTCTTACTCCAAAGCCTTTGTGGTTTACATCACACAAGAGGACCCTGGTGGGAGTGTTTAACATGTTTTTAAATGCTGAACTCAAGGTGACAGAAGGACATTTAAAAGGAAATATCCAGCAGGCAATTGAAGAAATAGAACCAAAATTAAGGAAAGAGATCAGGTTACACAATATAGATTTGGGAGTCATCCCCATAAAGCTGATGAGTGGTTGAAACCATGAAAGTAAGGAGCTCTCAAAGGAATTAACTTAGAAAAAGAAGGTGATAAGAGACTAGTACTGGTATGTGGGAAATGGGAGGAGGTGAAACCAGGGAAGAAGATGGGAGAGAGTAGTCAGTGAACATGCTTGTGGAAGAGAACCAAGACAGTAGAATGTCACAGGCCCCAAAAGAGAAAACCATTTCAAATAAGGAAGAGATATTCACTTGTATTAAGTACTGCAGAGGAGCCAAAAGTGAAATGATGGAGGCACAGCTGTTGGCTTTAGCAGTTAGGAAGCCATTGGTTTCAGGGTCAAGGTCAAAGACATTTTTCCAAGCATAAGAGCAGCTCCAGATAAAATCATCAGTCTTAAGAAATTCAAAAAGTTAGACTGTTGTAAACAGTGAGATTTTACAAGACCCCAACTCAAATTTCTAGCTCTGTCAGTCAGTCAACTTCCAGAAGGTTTCATAAAACTGAAGGACAAAAGCTGGCACTATTTTAATAAAATATTTAATTGGGTGCTCAAAATACATGTTAATGAAAAAAGGACTGCTTGAAAGTGTAAAGTATTATATTTGTTGCAGGAAATAATTCAAGTAATTCCTCTTTTTTTGCAGCATCCATTTTTAAAATTAGCCAAACCTCTCTCCAGCCTGACTCCTCTGATTATTGCTGCAAAGGAAGCAATTAAGAACAGCAGCCGCTAGGACTGCAAGACTTACCCCACACCATCTCCCTCGTGAGTAAGACTGAAATAAAACTCTGCTGCAGGAAAAATAGAAGAAAGACAGTCAAATGGGGTGAGGGTTCTTCAACTTTCAAATGAATGGAAACTTCTTATAAGCCTTTTTCCTACTCCTTCAGATTATGTAATTTATTTGTAAGCCTGAATCGCAGCCCAAACAGGGCAGCAATGTCGAAGTGTCCATAAAGTGGTCACTTCCACCGTGAAGCGAAAGAGCCAGTAGTGAATCCCCTCATTTTGTGCATTCACTTTGAAGAAGAAGGTTTCTCAAAGGTGCACACTCCCTCTTCATAGTGTTGTGTTTGTTTTTTAAGTTAGAGAATAGTCCCTCTTGCATTCGAGCCTCCTTCAAAATTCCTTACCTAATGTGATGTTTTTCACTTGCATTGTCATTAGATGTTCAGAAGAAAATGTCAAAATGTTTTTTTTTTAAAGAAAGCCAAAAACACACACACAAAAAAAACAAAAACAAACAAATGAACAAAAAAAAAAAAGCAAGTACTGTGTGAACATGTGGAAGTCCATGCCCTAATAGAGTTGCAATTTTTTTCTTCTTCTTCTATAGTGGTGGCTTGGTTTGTGTACCTGTTTTACTGCACTTGCATTGGAAAAGGTGTCTTTTAAGATACTTTCCAAAAGCAAGGAGAAATATGTGTGTTCAGGAAAGGCTATCAAAACTGTATATCCATATAAAGCTCTAATGGTGAAATCCTGTCACATTTTCATAATACTGCTTAAAAGGTAGTTGATTTAACATTTATATAAATTAGTTTGTTCAAGTTCATGATAACTGAAAAAGGATATGCCAAAACTATTGCATTCCTGTTGCAACAGTTGAGTGAGTCCAGGTACTAAACCTAGGAAGTCTTCATAGGAGAAACCATACTTAAGCAAAGATGAGACTCTCTCTGAGAGCCAAAAGGAAAATAAGCATTAAGTACTGAAATTCTTGTTGGACAGTAAGTAAACAAAGATAAAAAATACCTAGTTTAATCCTCTCTTGTGCTTGTGAAACATGTGCACTGTAAAATAAACACATCAAAAGGAAACAGACCCATTAACCAACATTTGCTTATGAAAAAATTATTTATTTTGACAACTTATAACATTTAAAAATTTTAAAAGGTCTGGAGAACAGAGATATTTTTGTATGCATTCAACTCTGTAAGAAATGGAAGGTCAGTGAAAATTATATACCAATCACCAGTGGCTGTAAGAATTTGTTCCCATTTTCCCTATATGCCACTAATTTCTGTTTCAAGTTATAGTGTGTTCATACTTAGTCTTTTGGGCTTTTGAATTTGAGAAACATGCTCATAAAGATCTGGAAGTTCTCCAGTGAAAATAATTAGGGTGTATAATCATATGTCCCAAGAAACATAAGTCCAACTGAATTCCTTTTGTGGCTTGGAGAAGATATGAAAATTTGACTATCATTTGCCATGTAGCTATTTATCAAAAAATCAACAATTAGAACTTCCTGAATCTTTTGAGAGTAGAAAAATATCTGGAGAGTGTTTGCATAGAAAAGGATATGCTTCTCTTTTCAATGATTGTCAAACTTTATAAATTCTGCAAAGTTGTTTCTCTAAGCCTTTGGAAAGTTAGCAATTTGTTGTAGAAATCTTCTTGATTAGTAGTATATCAAGAATATGAATATAGCCTATCTATATGCAGCAAGAGGGAGAAAGAGATCAGTGCCTTGGGCCTCTCTCCTTTGCCAAGGTGGTACATCCATCCATCTAACCATTTTCTATTCCTTAAAGTGGAAGCACTTTTATTAGAAAGTTTCTGCTAACCATATAGTGCATGTTTATATTTAGGAAATGACACCATTGGTGGATTTCCTATTTTCCTATTGTTTTCTCTGACTATAAAATTTGGGATGGGCTTGAACCCCCGAGAAACACCCACAGTGGAATAAAACAACAAATGTGAAAAGAAAATCAAATGAAAATATGAATTTGAAGCATACCACATTATACTTTGCAAAATCATGGCTGGACCTGAATATTTTAATGCCATGCTGTCCTAATGAGAGAAAGGGGGATAATTTTTATTTCATTTAAAATTAAGTATTTTTAATTTTTTTCCATTCATAGTGCAAGGGAATTCAGTGAAATAATACCTGGGATACAGATAGAATTCAGAACATTGATAACTATGCCCTTCCAATGGAAAGAGCCCCAAACCTGGTTGGACATTCCTAGTTGACAATTAGCATCTCTTTTATGTCATAAAGGTCTTTTGTGGTGAGGGAGACCTGGAGCCCTGATCCTTCAGCTCACTGTAAGCAAATAAATGGCTGTTCTTTAATGCTTTTAATTCAGCATATTAACCAGGAGGAGCCAGGTACTTCTTTGTCACATTCCACTGTACCAAAATTTTATAATATATTCCAATAGGCTTTACTCTTACAAATTTATATCTATGTAAAATTTAAAATAAAAACAGTTTCTGGAGACCCTTCCCTGTGTTGGAGAGTTATGTATATTTCTAGTAAGTATTAGAGAGAAGCTGTTTCTCCTGCCAAAATGATGCTGAAGAATTCACATTTGGTACACTTAAACAACTTGGATTCCAGATGGTTAATCGTTTATTCCCTTACCCTGGATTTTTTTTAATGCTCATCTTGACACAGGTGAGTCTATCCAGATCTTTCAAGTTGCTAGTATGCCCTGAGATAATAGGACACATCGTCGAATGTTGATTGCAAAATGTCCTGAGATAGGGATAGGGCAGTGGGAAAGTCAGGGAAGGGTGAGAAGCACAGAAGAGATTATTTATTTAAGAAAAAAAGAACATTAATGTTGTAACAATGATCCAGTGAGTTGTACTAATCCCCTGAGGATTTTTGGATGACATAATCTTCTCAAATCAGTCAGCTTGCTGGGTAATGACTTCGTTCTTGCTGATCTTGTCTGTGTGTCATTGTAAATACTTGTGTGCCCATGTTCCATTTTGGCTACTGGATGGCCAAGTCACGTAAGAAGATTTAACTCTAGTATTTATTCTTTAATCATGTTATTCAGATTTCTTTCAGGCTTGTGAATTGTGCCCCATCATTTGAGTTTAACCAGCTGATTCCCACATCTATCCCTCCCCTGTGAAGCACATTCCATTGCTAAAACAAAAAGAAATATTAAATTACTTCCTGTTGTCTATATATATATGTTTTGGTAGTTTGAGAAGTTTGTCTATAAAGGATATATCTCAGCTCAAAGATCATGTAAATAATTATATTCTGTTAATGGGTTATTTATTTCTAACAAGGCTGCAAGTTCTCACAGAGACTCTGTAAATCACTTTTAAAAACATAAGCAGGAATTACAGCTATGTAAAAATAAGTGAGCTTATGGACAAAGACTGAGAACATAGAGAATTGAAATCAGTTAAGGTGATAGGATTATGCAAATTTTTCTGTAAAAAATTTATTTGATATTGTTATAATATTGCTTTATAACAAACATCAGAAAGGGGACAATAGAAAAATAGAAAAGATGTCAGAAACAGATGCCAGAAGCAAGAGCCCAGAGCATGCAGGGCCCAGATATCTGCTTGTTACAATTATTCCATAGGTTTTATATTTGCTTGGGAGCTGATGTTGCCACACACTCAGTATGGCATTTCCTTTCTTAGGGGATTATTATCTCTGAGTTAAAGCTATGGAGATGTCACTATTACAACTCCAAACACATCCTTCTGCTTTAAAACTGGCTGCTCTCCACTTTGGTATGACTTCAAGGTTTCCATTTTGGTTACTTTATTGGAGAGGTGACATTTGATTAACCTCCCTTGATAATAAGTATTTCAGGTATCACCTTTCTGGATCATTTTTAGCAGAGTTTCAAGTTGAATTTTGGAGAATAGAAGGACAAAATTTCCAAATCCCAATATTTCCTTGTGTGACAGGATATTATATCATTCAGGTAAAATTTTTCTTTGCAATCCCATTGATTGCAATAGAAGTTTTATGACTTGCAATTAAAAGCTAACTATGAAAAAAATTAAGACAAATATTTAGAACTGCTTTTGCCTGTTGGCATTCAGTCACAGTCCTGTTAGCTTTGGTCTGAGATGGCCTACATGTACTTACTGTACTGCTTGATTATAGGTTGTATGCAGTAGTTATCATTGTTAAAGAGAAAAGGGAGACTATCTACCAAAAGAGGGGAATTTCCTTATAACACACCAAAGAAATTTTAGGTGAGGTCTTTTATAATGAGGTAGTAACCTCAGATGTTATTCAGTTTCATCAAGAGTAGACCTTGTACCTAGAGAACCACAGGCTTTGCACTGACCATTCTCAATATACAGAAGTCTTAACCCCGCTACCCCCAGTTGAATGCATTGGTCCTTTTCTAAGCTACTTGAAGTAAATATTCAGTTAATTAAAGGCATGGCCAGTGATGAAAGCTTCTCCTAATCTCTGAGCAAGAGGACTACATTTCAGCATTTGTAAATTGACATTCTAATAGGCCTTGGATTTTGAGTGAACTTAACACACAATTCTGAACATATATTTTGCATGTGGATTAGAATGGAAATATGGGGCCTTGGAAATAATAGGAACATTTTTACGAAGAAAGAATTTTTTTTTGTAAGAGATTTGTTAATGATATATAATCATCTAGTTGCTTAGCTTTAATTTTTGTCTCTCCTTTCTTATCTCACACTCCGTTAGTAACTAAATGAATATAACCCAACTCCTCATGCATTGAGAATGTCTGTTTAATATTAAACAATATCTAACTGAATCTGAAAATGTGGGAACTGAAATATCACCTCCATGTGCACACTTCTGTGTACAAGTATACTATAATACAAATAACATTTACTGCCATGTAATACAGTTGAACTTACAAGATAAATTTATAGAAACTGGTTAGTGCCATCAGAGTCTCCTTTAGAAGCTGCCATCAGGTAACTGCTATCCCATAATACCAACAGTAAGGCAGTTGCCATGTTCACCTCATTTAGTACCTAAGAGGAAAGGAACAGCAGTTGTAGAGAATGTCAGATGTAATGGAAGGAGTTTTTGTCTAGGAGTAAGGAGATGTGGATTCTGTTACTTATTGTGTGATCTTTGGCAAGTCACTTAACCTTGTCAGGGCTATTTCTTTATCTGTAAAATAAGAGTATTGGACTAGATGATCTCTAGGGTCTTTCCAAAAGTTCTAACATTCTGTGATATTATAGGTGCCTTGTAAATTCAACCTGCTTAAAGTGATGGCAAATATCACACGTTTAAGCCTGGATCTCTTATGTGGCAGTTAAATAATAGCACTATGAAAGTTGATGAAAAACTCAAGTAAATCAGGTTAATATTACTAGGGAATGTTGATAAAACTTGTGGCGGCCTTCCAATTCCTTCACGTTGTTTTGTTTTGTCTTGGTTTGACTTTAATGTCCCCTTTTCTGTTGAGTGTTCCCAGTTTTCATTTTATGTACAATCTGTATGTAAGGTCTGGTTTTTATTAAGCCGTAGCCAGTATTTGTGACTACAACAAAAATACACTGTCACACTTGCTAGAATAAAACTATACTTGAGCCTCTTCTTTCCAATGAAGCAATGCTGGGCTTTATAGAATTTATTTCATAAGTGGCACAAGATGGCAGAAGCCATGTATTGTAATGATTGGGACTATTACTAAGAGTAGACTTACACACTTGAAGGTTGCAAAGAGAGGGATAAAAATGTAATTACGTGCTATCAACATTAAGGAATGTTGACAAATCTACTTGTTGGGAAGCAAAGATAGCATTTCTGATTATAATTCCCACAAGGATTGGCCATTTATATGAGCATGCTGCTGGAAAGAGGGTAAACTGGACAGTAGTTAGCAGACAGTCCCAATTCCTTGCCTATAGTAGAGTGCCAACCAAACCTAAGTGAAAAATTCAAGTTCATTGTGTGTACTTGTATGTGGTGTGCTTTATGGACCACATATACTATATTCATTAGTGATTATAAGATCCTTCACAGAATCCTTTAACCATTAGGGAGTTGAGTTTTAAATCTCAGTACATACAAGAAGGAGCCAGATCACAGTGTACTGATGTCTACTGAGATTATTCTCGTAATATCCAGACAAAGCAAGTTGAGGAGGATCTACATTTTCAATGTTTATCAGAATTGTATCTCATTTGGCTGTGCATTAACTTTTGTTACAATGTTATCTGTAAACCAATGTATAGTGAAATTCTTCTGTAACTTTGGATTAAAGATATTTATGGTCTTTTTGTTTGTTTGATTTTTAAGTAAGTTATTCCTTTTGTAGACCTGCTGATGGAATGATTCCATCCTTCTGACCTCAGCATTTTATCTTTTTAAGAACTTTTTTGTTTCCAATATTGTTATTTTAAATTGTGGTTGAAGCAATAGAAAATTGAAATATGGATTGTGCATGACTGTGTCTTGAGTGTAAAAATATTGCTATTTGAAACTTGGACCTAAAGTATTGCAAATAAAAATAACAAACATCAATGAGCTGGTACTTCTCCCTTCTGTCACCTTTCCCCCACCTTTTCAACATTTGCAATTTTACCTACTTCATAGGTTGAAATGCAGCACTCACAGGTGTTAAGGCCAGGAAATGCAATGTAAGAAATGTCCTGTGGATTCTGCCACAAAATAAATCAGACACAGTCTCTATCTGTTCTTTACATAGAACAATTCAGGTAGACAAATATGTATACTCAATGCAGGACAAAAGCCTGGCAGATATAAGACTTAGGTGAAGGAAAACTGCCAAAGGAAATAATATATAATAAATATATATTTTGTTTATCTTTCTGCTTGGAAAATTCTAAATATGTTAAGACATCTGTGTAATGTTTAGTTTTTATCTTATATCTAGTATCAAGGTCTACAAGTCAGCAGAAGGATTCCAAACCCACATTACTAAGAAATACATTAACTCACTCACTCTTTCGCTCAAAAAAATATATTTTCACCTCATTAACTTCACATTAATGTCGGGCACTGGGCCCAACATATGAAGTACAAAGAAATAATAAAAATCTCTATTTCTTATAAGGATGAGATTTCTTTTAAAAACCATGTTCAGATATGAGTAAATGACAGTAAAGCTCATTCAAAGCTTCTAGATGCACCTATTGGAGTAAGTTTTGTCAGAAACTCTGAGTCCTCAATACTCCAGACAAAAATACCAGAGATTTAGCAAACCATAGGTTGGTTCCACCAATATTAATTGTACAGTAGGTATAATGACCCTCTGGAGCATGTGTATGTGATTTGATACCCTTTTAAAGTGGATATAAGTGGTACTATATTCCCTATAAATGGATTAATATCTTAGTAACTGCTATTTGGTTGTTTCCCAAGTTCACTGTGTTTACATGCAAGCTTTATTTCTCTCACTGAATCTCTCCACACAAAAGAGGCATTTTCTGTTAATATGAAGAAGCAACGGAATGAGAATCCCAGAGCTGAGCCTTTAAAGAGCCAAATTTTCTACAGCCTATATGTATACATTACTGAGTTGCCACTCTTACTATCAACCTCATATCCTTCTATCTTTGATTAGAAGGTTTCCTCCAACTATTTTAAATCTATTAAATGAAGTAGAAAAACTTTTTATGTGTTATCAAATTACCAACATAGTCCATCAAAAACAAAATTTAAAAGACATTTTCCTTTGCCACAACAACTTGAAGGAGCAGAGTCTCAGAAAATGATAAATGTATTACTACTCTACTGCGCAGCCCTACTAGCTCCATATCTAGAACTCTAGCCTCATCTAAGTCCCTCACCTGCTGAAGTAGGGAGGGGGTAATCCCTAAAGTACCCCACAAATTATTGTAGTTCGCAGTGCATGGGGTCCTGGCTCCCAGACACTTGGGTAGCATCTGGTGGCTTCCCACATACCTATGTCAAGCATCACTACTGCCATTGCCTCTCACTAATCCAGTACCAATGCCACTGCCTTATTACTACTGTTCTTGCTGCTCTATGTATCCATATCTACAATATTCACATCAGTCCCTAGTTCTAGTAACCTCTGGGTAATGCGCTAGGGTGACTCACCCACTTGCAGTTTCATAGCCAATACTTTTTACTCATTTTTGTTTTCCATACCTGACATCAGAAACACTTCCCATGAAATCATCCCATTCTGCTAAATCTTTGGACCCATTTTGGTGGTGCTTTTTCCATTTCTATCACCTCACTAAATCAGGGATCTTGTTTTCTCCCTCTCCCTTCCTAGGGCTTGTCAGGTTGAGATGTACATATCCCAGCTTCTTTCAGGGCTGCCACCTCCCATAAAGATTAATTTGAAGCTTGTGCTGTAATTGTCACTTTAAAATTCTCCATGGTCTCTGAAGCAAACCTGCTTGGAGCTACAAGGAAATTGGTAGGTTGACTCTATTCCACATGTACTTTAACACTTTAACTAGAGTACCCTGGTCCTGTTTTTAGGGACAGGCATTCCTACAAAGTAAGAAGCAATAGACAATGCTACTATTGGTGGAAAATGTATGGGTAATAAGTACACAGGATCTGCCTGTGTTAGTTCTGACAATGGCATGTAGATCTACAATTACCTCAATAAAATGTTCAATAAGAAGAGCAACAGACTGCAAGATACCTCCCCTATGACAATTCATAGGTCATGGGAAAGACATAGGATACAGGCTGGATATCATGCCCCAACCTATTCCCACCAGCAACTACCATTACCTTGGTATCAAGAAGTTCTTAACTTAAGTCCACTGTCAATTGTCCTGCCCGTCCTGCATATTACACTTCCTACTTTCTCTTCAGACACTTCTGAGTCCTCACCAGGGAAACAGAGAACTCAAATATAAGTGCTTATGAGTTCTTTCTTGTGGACATACATTGACTGGCTCCTCAGAAAATGGTGTCTTATGAGAATAAAATTCATAATGAGAAACAACTTTTAATTTTACAGCAGATAAAACAATTGCTGTGCTTTAAAGTATAGGAGGGGAATGTTATGTTCTATGTTCTAACAATGTTATACTACAAATCAAGGTTTTTGACACTGTGGCCTGAAATCCTGAAGTAGATACAAATTAATAGACCCATCATGTTTTCCACATTTTTCTTCTAATTTTTGAGCAGACATTAGCAAATAGTAGCTGAAATCTCCTTCATATATAAGTAGTTGTGTGACATAATCCTCAAAATTAATCACTTAAATGTTGGAAACTGCCCTGCCTGTTTTCAGAAGCCGTACCCACCCCCAATGGCTAAGGCTGATTGAGAGACCTTTGGACCCTAAGCCACTAAGGAGACAAAGCTTATCTCCTTGGCAGAGGTACCTCCTTTGCCCCCTTTACTTCACCCTACTTGGCCCTGAGCCTGACCAGTTAGCCAATGATGGGTAAGATTATGCAAAAGAGGGATAACCTAAGACAGGCATAGTCATGAAGGGGCCCCCAAGGAAGGACTTGGGTTGCTATAGAAAAAGGAGATGGGTGAAGGAAGATGGTGGTGTGGTAGCAGGGAGAAGATTCCACTTCCCCCTACACATGGGAGAAAAACCTGGTTGATCTATGGAGGAACAGAGCAAACAACCAACAGAAACACAGCATATTTTTAAATAGGAGATTGAAAATTGTAGCGGACGTTGAAAAACCAGATGGTAAGGAGAGTACTACAGAACAATAAGAACCCAAGGATCAGCGCAGAGACCAGGGTGGCTGAGGCCCAGGGACCGGCGCTTGCCAGGCCTGCCACAGAGCCCTAGGGAGGGGGCCAGATCCCTCCCCAGCCAAACAAGGTTTCAGTAGCACCAGGAGAGACCTGGTTGCTTGAAGTCTCACAAAGAGGAGTTAAGGTCTCAGTGACAAACATGCTGTGGATGTGAGCACCCATGCATAGCCCTGAGAGTAGTGCACGCCAGAGCAGCTTGCATGACCTGAGCTGCCCACACGCCACTGGAGACACTGTGCTACCATAGGCACCCGAGCCCGACCGCACATAGCTGCACAACCGAAGGCGCCCATGCACCACCACAGATGGCTGAATGACTAAAGGCACGCACGTGCGAACAGAGACAACTGCGTGACTGACCGAAGGCGCCCGAATGAGACTGGAGACCTGTAGCCCACGCTGGGAAGCTGGGGAATGTGAGTGATCCATGGAAGAACCAGAGCCCATGCATGTGAACCAAGGGAGTATGCACAATCCATGGGAAACCCGGAGCTCACTCCCATGAAATTAGGGTGAGTGCATGCAAAGCAGGAAATCTGGAACCCACAATTGAGAACTCAGGGTAGGCACATGCTGAGTAGGAGACCCGAGCTAACACCAATAAAATTGGGAAAGTGTGCGCTCCCCAGGAAGCTCAGAAAATACGACTGAGGCCCTGTGCAGAGAAGTGCCTGGATAACTATGGTGAGAGTAGACTAAAGATAACTGTGTGCTGAACAGGGAGAAAAGCGACACCATCACCTCTTAGCCATTGCAGCCATCAAGACCAGAAAAACCTGCTTGGCAAGATTTAAAACAGCGAGATTTTATTATTTAATAATTTATTAATAATTTTTTACTATTTTTATCTTTTTTACCCCTCAACTCCTTTTGCTTCCCTTTACTTCTTTCTTATTTCATTCCTAGTTCCTTTCTCTCCAATTCTACCTCTTCTTCTTTCCCCTTTTTTCTTCTTTTTTTCATTTTTTTCTTCCTCCTTTCTCTTTTTAACTACCCATGAATAAGAAGGAAAACAAACCTGGAACTGTGAAAAAAACAGAGTTGATCCAAAGAGGGGGCATTCCAACAGCTGAGACAGTGGAAGCTGTGAAAACCAGGATACCTAACGGAGACAACACCACTGAATTTCACAGGTATTCTACCACAGAAGTTCACATAACAAACCCAACGAGCCAGAAGAGAGCAATTTAACAAGCTGAGGCTAACAAGAAGAGTCTCACAAACAACGGGAAGACAAAGAAACAATACCTAAATGAAAGGAGGAAGCCCCAGAAAGAATGCTAAATGAAACAGGCAATTCAACTATCAGATATTGAGTTCAAAGCAATGCTTGTCAGGAAACTCCATGAGTTCTCAATGAGCTACCAAAAACTACAGGGAAGCTACAATGAACTCACTGCAAACTATATCAACATGAAAAGGAAAAAGAAAGTATCAGCAAGGGCCAAGAGAGAATGAAAAATACAATTTCTGAACTGAAGAAGACAGTGGAAAAAATAAAAACAAGAATTGATGAAGCAGAAGATTGGATCAGCGAGTTGGAGGAAAAAGTAGAAAAAAAAAAAACCACCCAGAAAGAGCAAGAAAAAGAAAAGAGGCTCAGAAAGAATGAAGAGGGATTAAGAGAAATGTAAGACAATATGAAACATAATAATATCCGTATAATAGGGATACCAGAAAATGAAGAAGAAGAACAAGGGATAGAAAACCTATTAAAAAAGTAATGATGGAAAACTTTCCTAATTTGATGAGAGAAAAAGTCACACAAATCCAGGAAACACAGGGAGTCCCAATCAAGAGGAACCCAAACTGGCCCACTTCAAGACACACCATAATTAAAATGGCAAAATTCCAAAACAAAGAGAGAATCTTAAAGGCAGCAAGGGAGAAAAAGGAAGTAACATACAAGGGAGTCCCCATAAGGTTAGCAGCTGACTTCTCAAAGGAAACACTCCAAGCCAGAAGAGAATTGCAAGAAATATTCCAAGTAATGAGAACCGAAGGCCGGCAACCAAGATTGCTTTAACCAGTAAGGCTTTCAACCAAGATAGAAGGCCAAATAAGGAGCTTCCCAGACAAAAGTCTAAAAGAATACACCTCTACCAAAACACTTCTGCAAGAGATGCTAAAGGGACTACTTTAAGGAAAGGAAGGAAGAGAGAGAGAGAAACACATATACGAACGTAGTAGTGAATCAGTGCCCATTCATAATAACCTTAAATGTAAATGGATTAAACGCTCTAATCAAAAGGCATAGAATAGCTGAATGTATAAGAAAAGTATGACCCACACATATGCTGCCTACAAGAGAACCACCTCAGGACAAAAGACTTACATAGACTCAAAGTGAAGGGCTGGAAACAAATTTTCCAAACAAATGGACAGGAAAAAAAAAAGCTGGGGTAGCAATATTCATATTAGACAAAACAGACTTCAAAAGAAAGACCATAAAGAGAGACCCAGAAGGTCACTTCACAATACTCAAGGGAAGAATGCACCAGGAAGACATACACATTGTAAATATTTATTCACCCAACATAGGAGCACCAAAATACATAAAGAAAATCTTAGAGGACTTCAAGAAAGATATTGACAGCAACTCAATTATACTAGGAGATTTTAACACCCCACTGTCAAAAATGGACAGATCTTCCAAACAAAATATCAACAAAGATATTGTAGCATTCAACAACACTCTAGATGAAACGGACTTAACTGATATATATAGAGAGAGCCCTTCATCCCAAAGAAACTAAATACACATTCTTTTCAAATGCACATGGAACATTCTCAAAGATAGATGACATGATAGGACACAAAACTAGCCTCAACAAATTCAAGAAAACTGAAATCATACCAAGCATTTTCTCTGAAGACAAGGGACTGAAACTGGAAACCAACCCCAAGGGGAAAAACCCAAGGTCCTCAGAATCATGGAGATTGAATAGGATGCTATTAAACAATTAGTGGGTCAAGAATGAAATTAGGGAGGAACTCATAAAGGTTCTGGAAAAAAATGAAAATGAATTTACAACAACCCAAAACTTATGGAACACAGCAAAGGCAGTCCTCAGAGGGAAGTTCATAGCAATACAGGGCTACCTAAAAGAGAAACAAACATCTCAAACAAACATCTAAATGCTACATTGACAATAATGCAAGGAACAACAACAAAAACAGCCCAGAGCAAGTAGAAGGAAAGAAATAACCAAGACAACAGCAAAACTAAATAACATAGAGACTAAAAGCACAATTCTAAGGATCAATGAATCCTGGAGGTGGTTCTTTGAAAAGATAAATAAAATTGACAAGCCTTTAAGCAGGCTCATAAGAAAAAAAAGGAGAGAGGACCCAAATAAACACAATCAGAAATAAAAGAGGGGAGATTACAATGACACCACAGAAACACAAAGGATTGTAAGAAATTACGATGAAGAACTATATGCCATGAAATTTGAAAACCCAGGTGAAATGGACAAGTTTCTAGAAAAATATAATCTCCCAAAACTCAATGAAGAAGAAGCAGAAACCCTGAACAAAACAATAACAGCAGATGAAATTGAAGCAGTAATCAAAAAACTCCCCCCACACAAAAGCCCAGGACCAGATGGTTTCACAGGAGAATTTTACAAAGCATTCAAGGAACAGCTAAACCCCATTCTTCACAAATTTTTCTAAAAACTGCAAAATGATGGAAGACTCCCAAACTCTTTTTATGAAGCCAGCATCATTCTAATCCCCAAACTAGATAAAAACATAACAAAAAAAGAAAACTTCAGGCCCATATCACTGATGAACATAGATGCTAAAATCCTCAACAAAATATTGGCAAACCGCATCCGATAATACATTAAAAAGGTCATACACCATGACCCAGTCGGATTCACCCCAGGGATGCCAGGATGGTTCAACATTCGCAAATCAGTAAATGTAATACATCACATAAACAAAAGCAAAGACAAAAATCACATGATCGTATCAATAGATGCAAAAAAAGCATTTGATAAGGGACAACACACATTTATGATAAAAACACTAAGCAGGGTGGGAATTGAGGGAGCATTCCCCAACATAATAAAGGCCATATATCAGAGACCTACAGCCAAAATCATACTCAATGGGCAAAAACTAAAATCGTTTCCACTAAGATCAGGAACAAGACAAGGTTGTCCACTTTCACCACTTCAATCCAATATAGTATTGGAAGTATTGGTCACAGTGATTAGAAAAGAAAAGGAAATAAAAGCTATCCAAATTGGAAAGGAAGAAACAAAACTATCATTGTTTGCAGATGACATGATAGCGTACCTAGAAAATCCTACAGACTTGGGCAAAAAGCTGCCCGACCTAACAAATGAATTTCACCAAACAGCTGGATACAAAGTCAATATCCAGAAATCAAAGGCATTACTGTATACCAACAATGAAAGAGCAGAAGCAGAAGTCAAGAAAAAAATCCCATTCCATATAGCTAAACAAAATATAAAGTACCTAGGAATAAACCTAACCAAGGAAGTAAAACACCTGTATGCAGAAAACTACACAACACTGAAGAAAGAAATCAAGGAAGACACAAACAAATGGAAACATATAACGTGTTCATGGATCGGAAGAATTAACATCATCAAAATGTCCATACTACCCAAGCAATTTACAGATTCAATGCAATACCTATTAAAGTACCAATGGCATGTTTCACAGACATAGAACAAACACTTCAAAAATTTATATGGAAACATAAACGACCACAAACAGCTGCAGCAATTTTGAGAAAGAAGAGCAAAGTAGGAGGGATCACAATACCTGACACCAAACTGTATTACAAGTCCACTGTAATCAAAACAGCCTGGTACTGGCATAAAAACAGGCACATGGACCAGCAGAATAGAACAGAGAGCCGAGAAGTAAACCCATTTCTCTATGGTCAATTAATATTTGACAAAAGAATCAGCAACATAAAATGGAGTAAAAGTAGCCTCTTCAACAGATGGTGTTGGGAGAACTGGACAGCTACATGCAAAAAAATGAAGCTTCAACACCAACTTACACCATACACAAAAATAAATTCAAGGTGGATAAAAGATTTAAATATAAGCTGTGACACCATTAAAGTCCTAGAGGAGAATATACGCAGGAAAATCTCAGACATTTCATGTAGCAACATTTTTACTGATATGTCCCCTAAAGAAAGGGACATAAAGGAAAGAATAAAGAAATGGGATCTCATCAAAATAAAATGCTTGTGCACGGCTAAAGGAAACAGTATTAAAATAAAAAGAGAAACAACTGTATGGGAAAAAATATTTGCCAATGATATCTCAGATAAGGGTTTAATCTCCAAAAATACATAAAGAACGTAAATGACTCCTCTCTATGAAGACAAGCAACCCAATTAAAAATTGGGCAAAGTACTTGAACAGGTACTTCTCCAAGGAGGACATACAGAGGATCCAGAGACACATTAAAAGATGCTTGATATTGCTAGCTACCACAGAGATGCAAGTTAAAACCACAATGAGATACCACTTCACACCAGTGAGAATGGCCATCATAAACAAAGCAACAAACAACAAGTGTTGGAGAGGTTTTGGAGAAAAGGGGACCCTAGTGCACTGTTGGTGGGATTGCAGAGTGGTACAACCATTATGGAAAGCAGTATGGAATTTTCTAAAAAAAACTAAAAATGGACCTACCTTTTGACCCTGCAATTCCTCTGCTAGGATTATATCCTAAGAACACTGAAACACCAATCCAAAAGAACCTACGCATCCCAATGTTCATAGCAGCACAATTTATAATAGCCAAGTGTTGGAAGCAACCTAGGTGCCCATCAGTAAATGAATGGATCAAGAAACTATGGTACATTTACACAATGGAATTCTATGCAGCAGAAAAAAGAAGGAGCTCCCTCCCTTTATGAGAGCATTGACAGAACTGGAGAGCATTATGCTAAGCAAAATAAGCCAGGAGGTGAAAGATGAATACTATATAATCTCACCTTTAACAGGAACGTAATCAACAGAAAAAACAAACAAGCATAATATAACCAAAGACACTGAGATTGAGAACAGGGTGACGGTTACCAGAGAGGAGATAGGAGGGAATTTCAGGGGAAAGGGGAAGGGTTTACAGCAACAAGTATAAAAGTCACAAGGACAAAAGCTAGGGGGTTGGAAATTGGAGGAAGCTGGGGAGGGCTGGGGCTGTGGGCTGGGATGGTAGTAGAAGACAGAAAACTGTACAAGAACAACAATTAAAATAAAATTGGGGAAAGAAACAAAGAAGAAGGAAGGAAGGAAGGAAGGAAGGAAGGAAGGAAGGAAGGAAGGAAGGAAATAAAGAAAGAAAGACCAAAATAAACACAATCAGAAATGAAAGAGGAGAGATTACAACTGACACCACAGAAATACAAAGGATGGTATGAAATTACTATGAAGAACTGTATGCCAAGAAATTTGAAAACCTAAGTGAAATGGAGAAGTTTCTAGAAAAATATAATCTTCCAAAACTCAAAGAAGAAGCAGGAGAAAGCCTGAACAGACCAATAACAGCAGATGAAATTGAAGCAGTAATCAAAAAACTCACAACACACAAAAGCCCTGAAACAGATGGTTTCACAGGAGAATTCTACAAAGCATTTAAGAAAGAGCTAATCACTGTCCTTCACAGACTATTCAAAAAAATCCAAAATGATGGAAGACTCCCAAACTGCTTTTATGAAGCCAGCATCATCCTAATCCCAAAACTAGATAAAGACACAACAAACAAACAAAACCTTAGGCTAATATCGCTGATGAACATAGATGCTAAAATCCTCAACAAAATATTGGCAAACAGCATCCAACAATACATTAAAAAGATCATATACCATGACCAAATGGGATTCATCCCAGGGATGCAAGGAGGGTTCAACATTCGCAAATCAGTAAACGTAATACATCACATAAACAAAAGCAAAGACAAAAATCACATGATCATATCAATAGATGCAGAAAAAGCATTAGATAAGGTACAGCACCCATTTATGATAAAAACACTCAGGAAAGTGGGAATAGAGGGAGCATTCCTCAACATAATCAAGGCCATATATGAGAGACCTACAGCCAACATCATACTCAATGGGCAAAAATTAAATCTTTTCTGCTAAGATCAGGAACAAGACAATGTTGTTCACTTTCACCACTTCTATTCAATATAGTATTGGAAGTCATAGCCATAGTGATTGGACAAGAAAAGGAAATAAA
This sequence comes from Anoura caudifer, assembly GCA_004027475.1. NCBI lineage: Eukaryota > Metazoa > Chordata > Mammalia > Chiroptera > Phyllostomidae > Anoura > Anoura caudifer. The sequence goes on along the minus strand of PVKU01002911.1, from coordinate 5,010 downwards.
AGGCATCCAAACTGGAATGGAGGAAACAAAACTATCATTGTTTGCAGATGACATGATAGTGTACATAGAAAATCCTATAGACTTGGCCAAAAAGCTGCTTGACCTAGTAAATGAATTTGGCCAAACAGCTGGATACAAAGTCAATATCCAGAAATCAAAGGCATTTTTGTATACCAACAATATAACAGCAGAAGCAGAAATCAAGAAAATAATCCCATTTCACATAGCAAAAAGAAAAATAAAATACCTAGGAATAAACCTAACCCAGAGTATAAAAGAACTGTATGCAGAAAACTACACAACACCAAAGAAAGAAATCAAGGAAGACACAAACAAAGGGAAGCATATACCGTGTTCATGGATTGGAAGAATTAACGTTATCAAAATGTCCATACTGCCCAAAGCAATTTACAAATTCAATGCAATATCTATTAAAGTACCAATGGCATATTTCACAGACATAGAACAAACACTTCAAAAATTTATATGGAACCATAAATGACCTCAAATCACTGTAGCAATTTTGAGAAAGAAGAGCAAAGTAGGAGGGATCACAATACCTGATACCAAACAGTATTACAAGGCCACTGTAATCAAAACAGCCTGATACTGGCATAAAAATGGGCACATGGTCCAGTGGAATAGAACAGAAAGCCCAGAAGTAAACCCATTTCTCTATGGTCAATTAATATTTGACAAAAGAGTCAGCAACATAAAATGGAGTAAAAGTAGCCTCTTCAACAAGTGCTCTTGGGAGAACTGGACAGCTATGTGCAAAAAATGAAACTCCTGCACTAACTTACACCATACACAAAAATAAATTCAACCTTGGCAAAAAATTTAAATATAAGCCATGATACCATTAAAATCCTAGAGGAGAACATAGGCAGGAAAATATCAGATATTTCATGCAGCAACATTTCTTCTGATATGTCCCCTAAAGAAAGGGACATAAAGGAAAGAATAAAGAAATGGGATCTCATCAAAATAAAAAGCTTCTGCATGGCTAAAGAAAATAGTATTAAAATAAAAAGAGAACCAAATGTATGGGAAAACATATTTGCCAATGATACCTCAGACAAGGGTTTCATCTCCAAAATATATAAAGAACTTACATTACTCCACTCTAAGAAGACAAGCAACCCAATTAAAAAATGGGCAAAGTACTTGAACAGGTACTTCTCCAAGGAGGACATACAGAGGATCCAGAGACAGATGAAAAGATGCTCAATATTGCTAGCTATCAGAGAGATGCAAATTAAAACCACAATGAGATACCACTTCACACAAGTGAGAATGACCATCATAAACAAAGCAACAAACAACAAGTGTTGGAGAGGTTTTGGAGAAAAGGGGACCCTAGTGCACTGTTGGTGGGATTTCAGAGTAGTACAACCACTATGGAAAGTAGTATGGAATTTTCTAAGAAAACTAAAAATGGACCTACCTTTTGACCTTGCAATTCCTCTGCTAGGATTATATCCTAATAACCCTGAAACACCAATCCAAAAGAACCTATGCATCCCAATGTTCATAGCAGCACAATTTATAATAGCCAAGTGTTGGAAGCAACCTAGGTGCCCATCAGTAAATGAATGGATCAAGAAACTATGGTACATTTACACAATGGAATTCTATGCAGCAGAAAGAAAGAAGGAGCTCCTACCCTTCAGGACAGCATGGATGGAACTGGAGAGCATTATGCTAAGCGAAATAAGCCAGGAGGTGAAAGATGAATACCATATAATCTCACCTTTAACAGGAACGTAATCAACAAAACAAACAAGCAAACATAATATAACCAAAGACACTGAAATTTAGAGCAGGCTGATCGTCACCAGAGGGGAGAGGGGAGGGAATTTCAGGGGGAAAGGGGAAGGGTTTAGAGCAACAAGTATGAAAGACACATGGACAAAAAGTAGAGGGGTGATAGATGTGGGAAGGAGGTGCGGAGGCCTGGGGCAGTGGGCTGTGATGGGAGTAAAAGACAGAAAACTGTACAAGAACAACAATTAAATTTTTAAAATGTTAAAAAAAGAAAAAATGGATGATGGACCCTCACCCCTTCGTTTTTACATAGCTTGATTCCTCATTCCATCTGCAAGAAGTCTCATAATCTCTTGGCTGCCTTACTTCCCATGCCTGACTTAATCCAGAAACAATGCCAGAGGGCAGTGTAACCCTGGAGTGGAACAGGTGGTTCCCTGGGGTGATCAGGCCTAAGAAAGAATTCATAAAATTCTGTGAAAACTGCTTTGCTAAGAATGCCCTCAGTTTTCTAATAAGGGTCTGAGCAGGAAATGAGTTTGTTTTCCAGTCTTATAGCCCTTCAGCTAACTGACCCTGACTCAGTATAAGCCCTCATAGTTCTTTGTATGTTATCTATTGTTTGATCCTAACTGCCTGACAATGATTGATGAGCTTTACCTGTATTGCTGTGCAAATTGAACCCAATAAAATCCCATTGAGGAAAAGGCTCTTGGTCCTTCTCCTTTGAGAGATCATCCATTTTTCCTCCCCAAGCAGATCATGTCTTGGTAGACTTATTCTCATCCATGGCAGATGGGGTCTCTGTGGGAAAAGCTTTCCCAAATTTAAATAAGATATAATTACTCTTCTAGCATTCAAGTGCAGAGCAGGATTTCCAAACTACTCCCCTCTAGGAAGGTCCTAATCTCCAGTTTTATTGGTCCATTTCCAATTTCAGCAATAATTTTTGTTCTGATTTTGAATGTATTATGTTCAGTAAGCTGTTTTTTTCCTGAAACAGAAGTGCATATGTCATAATCTGCTTTCAGAATATTTCTATCATAACACTTGACTGTGGAAATAACTTGCTCCAGTTTGTAATTTAGTCTTCTAACTCCTTTGGATTAAAAAAAAAATCTGGATTACATATGTTATCATCAATCATGAATAATTTCCAATCAGGGTGTTTCTCATCATTGTCATGGTGCCTGACTATAGCTGAGATGATGATAGGAGCTGCAGGAGCCAGGCCAAGTACCTGTTTGGCTCCTTAGTCTCTAAGTGTGTAAGAAGTAAAGGAATGAACCCTGCCTGGAAGGGCTCTTACTTTACCAGCTAATGCTTAGATAGTAGCCCAGTGACTTTCCCTTAATTACCTATTGCCTAGAGTATACACTGTGTCCTATTGTGAGAAGTTCATCCTAATTTTCCCCCTGCCCATAGATAGAGCAACCATTTGGGGTTCACTATGGAGGTCTTCAATGCCTCAATATAACTCAGCACTCCTTCATGTAGTTCCTATCATCATACACTAACATTGCATTGGTGCTTGCTCCATTCAATGTTGCTACAAAGTGCCTTGGGGGGCCAACCTGTAAGTTTCTAGTAGTTTCTACATTAGTCTACCTACATATTATGTCAGCTTTCTAATATCCATACATCCCACTTTCTCTCCTATAGAAGTCTCTGTGAAGTGGGTTTTTTCACCAAAAGTAAAAGAGTAAATTCATCATTCCCAGTAAGTAATAACTACTACACTAAAAATGCTCCATCCTGCCTCCCACCACCTCTTTTTCTCTTGCACCAACAATACTCTATCAATGTCGGTTCATTTGAATATCTTAAAATTATGGATCCCACCTTAGGCTGATATAGAATTAAGAATTGAGACTTCAGAACTAGGTCTGCATTTCACTTTTCTCTAAGCATTTGCTTCAATTATAAAAAGATGATACAAATACATCATGGGATTATGAAGAATAAAAGTGTTAAAATATTAAAATTTTTATTTAGTCACATAATAGGTATTCAATAAGCCTTTTAGGAATAGCCTGGCCAATCAGAACACTTTCTAATAATAGTTACTACTCTGGTTGATTTTTGGCTGGCAATCCAAACACAGAGAAGTGTTTCTTCCAATAACAAGGTAGTCATTGTTAGCATTTGGTCCTGTGTAGGACAAGTCTGGTTGGGCCCTACTTGGTGAAGTATGTAGACAGTGTGAATATGTACCCCAATTTTTTCCCATCTACATCCAAAAATAAGAAATCTTTTCTCATTAACACCAGTTGCTTGCATCTTGGAATAGCATACAGTTACTCTCTCTGTATTATTGAGGGCTTGTATTATGCAAAGCAAGCCCATGTTTCACATTTCTATTTCATGACTTTATTTATCTTTGGCTAAAATAACCAGTTATTTAATAGTTACCAAATCTTTTCCCTTCTTTCATTGTCAAAGTCATTGTGTAATACTCTTAAAACCTTAACATAATACTCTTGGGGAAAACTAGCTATTCCAATTCATTTTAGCAGGAGGCATTATAGTATCCATATAAGATACAACTGACCCATAATTGAATCACAGAATTAAAATCAGGCAATCTTATCTTATTTAAACTGTACTTGAATAAAACTCATTAGAAAGCCATATGATTATGAGTGTATGTGTTTGTGAATGTATGTATGTTTAATATGGCCACTTCTCACCACCTTCACTGCATCTGATCTGATCTAAGTCACCTTCATCTTTTGCTTGGATTGTTTCAATAGCCTCTTAACTGGTCTCCTTCCTTCTACCCTTACATGCCTAAGTATAATCTCAATACAACATTAAACACAAGTCAAAACTCTCCATTGATTTTATATTCTTCCCAAAATAAAGCCAAAGTCTTTATAATGACTTTTCTGTGTGTACACCCCTCTTGCCTTCTCATCTTGTTCATTTTTATTCTCTACTCCACTCATTCTACTCCAGGCATACTGGTTCCTTTCTATCCCACAAACATTTTAGACATGTTTTGTAGGGAACTATTGTGCCTGCTAAGGGGTCGAGAGTAAGGGTCTGACATTGTGAAAATGATGTATGGGCCTGGTCCTCGGCCTCAGGGCATTAATGTCCTTGCATTGCTCTGTCTGCCTTGTTATCAGACCGTTCCCAAGGGAAGTTCAAAGGAATACCAAGAGTCATGTTTTCATAAACTATGTTACCCAGTATCCCCTGCGGTTATGCCTGCAGGAGCTTTTTATCTTGTGCTATTTT
>PVKU01002910.1:0-202724 GCA_004027475.1 Anoura caudifer | reverse complement strand
AAAAAAAAAAGCACACATCAAAAATGGCTCAAATGGGAGAACAGACCAAAGCCTCAGAGCCAATTCATCTCGGTGACCAAGAGATAGCCAACCTATCAGAGGCACAGTTCAAAGCCCTGGTGATCAGGATGCTCACAGAGTTGGTTGATTTTGGTCACAAATTAGATGAAAAAATGAAGGCTACAATAAGTGAAATGAAGAAAAACACACAGGGAACCAGTAGTGATGGGAGGAAAACTGGGACTCAAATCAATGGAATGGACCAGAAGGAAGAAGAAACATCAAATCAAAAAAGAATGAAGAAACAAGAATTCAAAAAAAAATGAGGAGAGGCTTAGGAACCTCCAGGACATCTATAAATGTCCCAACATCCAAATTATAGGGGTACCAGAAGGGGAAGAGGAAGAGCAACAAGTGGAAAACTTATTGGAACAAATAATAAAGAACTTCCCCAATATGGCAAAGGAAATAGACTTCCAGGAAGTCCAGGAAGCTCAGAGAGTCCCAAAGAAGTTGGACCCAAGGAGAAACACACCAAGGCACATCATAATTACATTAGCCAAGATTGAAATGAAGGAGAGAATTCTAGAAGCAGCAAGGGATAAGCGGAAAGTCACCTACAAAGGAGTGCCCATCAGACTGTCAGCTGATTTCTCAAAAGAGACCTTACAGGCAAGAAAGGGCTGGAAAGAAGTATTCCAAGTCATGAAAGGCAAGGACCTACATCCAAGATTGCTCTATCCAGCGTAGCTGTCATTTAGAATGGAAGGGAAGATAAAGTGCTTCTCAGATAAGGTCAAGTTAAAGGAGTTCATCATCACCAAGCCCTTATTCTATGAAATGTTAAAGGGACTTATCTAAGAAAAAGAAGATAAAAAATAGGACAGTAAAAAGACAGCAAAGTCACAGATATGAACAACCACACCTAAAACAAAAGCAAACTAAGCACACAACTAGAACAGGAACAGAATCACAGAAATGGAGATCACATGGAGGGTTAGCAACAGGGGAGTGGGAGGAGGAGAGAGGGGGGAAAAGGTACAGAGAGCAAGTAGCATAGATGATGGGTAGAAAATAGGGGGAGGGCAAGAATAGTGTGGGAAATGTAGAAGCTAAAGAACTTATGACACATTGACATGAACTAAAGGGGGGCATGTGGATGGGAAGGGGTGTGCAGGGTGGAGGGGAATGATGAGGGAGAAATGAGACGACTGTAATAGCATAATCAATAAAATATATTTAAAAAAGAAAATATTCATTGATTAAATGAATCAATCTATTTAGAATATATACTTTATTTACTATGGAAGCTAAGACAATACAATGAAATTAAAACTTCTGTGTGGTGATATTTTTCTCAGGCTACTTTTCCAAAAAATAAAAGGTTGTAATTTAAAATATAATTTTATGTATTCACTTTCAAATTTCTTTTATAATAGATACTCATTATGTACTTAATAGATCCTTATTATAATAAAATAAGAAAACATATTTAAAGAAAACAACAATCTTTCTGTGAGATGATCATTATGAAGAATATGGTATGTATTTTTCTATAACTTCTTTCATGTTCATACCAACATGTAATAACATATTTACTCATAAATATTCACCACCATGAAAATTTGCTCTTTTCACTCCATAATTATGGTCATTCTTCTAGGTCAATAGCAACAGGTAAAATTAATTCTTTTTCTAATGGCTGTATAATCTTCAATAATATCTGTCCATATCACATGATATGCAAGTGGTTAAATTGATTAATTAAATATCCTTTTAAAAAATATTAAAATTTTACTGAACTTTTACCCAGAATACTCAACAGTTACTGAACACCTATCTGGTACCAGTTTCAGTGACTAAGAATATTAGTCAATTACTCAAGGTTCTTTCCCTCAAGAAATTAACTGTTGTGGGAGATAAAACAGATAATTTTGTTTTAATTGAGAAAACTAGCTCATCGAATTTATAATAAAAATTGCTAAAAACATAAATTGTTAAAAATTGTTAAAAACATAAATCTTTAAAGGAAGTAATATATCAATAGCAATTCATTCTTAGTCATTGTTTCCAATGTATGAACAGTACTTAGTAGCAACAGAGTGTTTCCCTATATGGTAACTCAAAAACAAATGAATTTCTACCCAGTAAGACATCAGATAAAGCATCTTACTCCTAAGTCCTCCAAGTGATTTATAATTCTACTAATACTGTGTTTTTACTATAACAGATAATTCTACTAGTACTTTATTTTTACTCTGAGAATCTGATCCTCAGATTCTCAGATTAAAAATACTGACTGAGTAAAAGACTGACTTCATTCTGTATTTTTTAACTATTTTTATTTCACAGAACTCTAAATACATACATATATACAGACATACATACATATACATATACGTGTGTGTGTATAATTTGACTTCTTTGCATAACGTTTGTAAGATAGAGAAAAATGTCCCCTACAGATAAGGAAAATGATCTAAAGACAAAACTTTGAGAATGCCTGACTCAAGTATCAAGACAGTCAGCCCCATGCTCTCTCCTCTCAATTACACTTGCTGCATCCCTAAGTGGTAACTGCAGTGATGATGTGGATAGTATTGTATTATGTCATTAATCAGAGTTTCACATAGAGTAAGTTCTTATTAAAAAAGCAAGAGCTGACAGTAACCAGAGGGGAGGTGGGAGGGGATAATACGGTGGGGTAGGGTTTTCAGGAGCATGTATAAAGGACACATGGACAAAACCAAAGGGAAGTAGGATCAAGGGTGGGAGGTGGGGATGGCTGGGGTGGGGGGAGTGGTGGGAGGAGTGGTGGGAGGAAAATGGAGACAACTGTACTTGAACAACAATAAAGTTTAAAAAAGATCTTAGCATGCAAACTATCTCTCTATCTGCTAAAAGGGCTTATAAATAAAACTGCCCAACACATTTTCTAGGTGAAATGAGTACAAATCAACTTCTACTTCCCAGTGCTATGAGAGGATAAAACAGATGTTGAATTAAAAGGGTAACCCAGGCTGGTGAGGCTCAGTGGATTGAGTGCCAGTCTGTGAACCAAAGGGTTGCTAGTTTGATTCTCAGTCAGGGCACACGTCTGGGTTGCAGGCCAGGTCCCCAGTGGGGGATTCACAAGAGGCAACCACTCATTGATATTTGTCTCCCTCTCTCTCTAAAAATAAATAAAATCTTTTTTAAAAAGTAAAAAGGTTTTACAGCTATTACAATGGCAATGAAAACAATGCTAGATATATACTGCTAATTAGATAAAGTCCTATAATATTCAAATAAGGTAAGCAAAGAACATTTCCTTAAAATAGTAGCGAAAGGTAAGCAAATTTCATATGGTCAGTATGGTGAAATTTTAAACAAATACATGACTTTGTTAAATCTAAATCTTCTAATAGTTGGAAACTATTACATATGTAAACTTACTTTCCAACATTTTTGAAGACATTTTATCATAAGAGGTTTATAACTCTGAGAATCTGATCCTAACCAAAAGACTGACTTCATTCTGCATTTAATATCTCATGACCTGCTGGAAGAATGGCAGTTCAGCTTGGCCTTCTCCCTTTTCCAGTTGACTCAAAGAATGATGCTTTCCAATTGCCATGTAGGATACAAGAAGGGGTGCATTTAGAGCCAATGTGCTGCAACCTGGAGTGTGACACTCTTTATTGTTCTTGAGAAATATGTGCCTAATTCCCTGGAAATTTACTGCTTCAAAGAGTCACAAGTCTCCTGATTGCTTCTCATCCGTCTTGAAGAGATTACATAAGCTTTCTCAAGCTTACAAAAGCTTTTTCTTCATTTAAAATTCCTAACAAACCTTTGAACCAGAATTGGATTTTTAACAAACTATTATAAGGTTTTTGAAAACATTTTTTTTCTCCTGAGGAGATCCAGAAATTCAAAGTATATACTAATGTAGTTTCTGATTTGGGGGTACTAGCAACATAAGTGTTGCAAAGAGCAAAGCTAAGCTAAAGAATGAAGTCCCTTCTGTGCAGCAGGAAGGATGTTTTTCCCTGAGTTAATTTAGAAGACTTGAATGGATGGATGAGGGCTTTCACACAGAAAGACTTGAAGTCAAACTCAAGAAAGCAGAGGGGGAAAAAATCCAGAACCATAACATGCAGGCGTTGTTCTAATTACCATAAACTTGTTATGTATACAGGTGCTACTCTACAGTAATATTTGGTTTTAGAATAAATGTTCAAGTGTATCAATAACAGAAAATGACTTACTCAGAAACAGAAATGTATATATGCAGTGCTAAAATTCAGGATCATGTTTGCAATGGAACCTGCCATTAACAAATGTTTCAAAACTCTCTCTCTCCCTGCATCCCGCCCTGTGTTTACCATGGAGTTCACTTCTAATGTAGTCCTTGGTGTTAATTATGATACAATGCTAATAATTTTTAAGTATTTTAGATTTTCAGTTTGGCCTTTTTAGTAGCAGTAATGATGAATGCTTTCACTGACCTACATTGTTGATCAGGCTTGTAAGGCTTCCAACGATTTAGACTTCAGCAAGAAAATGCAAGGCTTATCACTTCTTACTGGTCTAATAAACACAGCGATTTTACTTCTCTCACTTTCAAATGTTTTCCTATAATCCAGGTTAGTAGCACCACTATCTAACATGAAAAGAGCATTGGGCACAGAAACACAGATGATATAGAGATGAAAGATTAACGTCATGAATCTCACTAATCTACCCAGCTCCTCAGTTCTCAAAGAAGAAAACATATAGGTGGTGTAGTATAACTTAGTTATAAAAGCACCCACTTGACATTCTCTCTTTCTTGGGATATCTTTGAGAGCATGTGTTACAATTCTATGTTGTCACGTAAGGAGCCAAGGTGTGCAGATGACAGAGACTAACTAGCATCCATGAGAAGAGCAGGCAGGCAGGTAAGGAGGTGGGTGGCATATTAGAGCACTTGGGGTCACACGATATGCGGGACAATTTAATCTCACTGAAGCCTTAGTTTCCTCAATTGTAAACTAAGGATTATAACATCTATCTTGAGGCACTGTTGTGAGAATTAAATGAACAGAGCTTTATGCAAAGCCAGCACATGCTAAATGTAACTTCTTCCTTATCTTCCTAACTACTTTTTTCAAAGACTTTTACACATTTGTACTATTAAAGTACTGATGACCTCTGTGACTGTGAACTAAGGTGATAACAAAATGAAATTGATGGAAACACCAAGCAGGAGAAAGTACAGAGTTTGAAACAGGTATGGCATCAATACAAATTCACTGGTTTTGCAATCTTGAATGTTACTTAATCTTTCTGGAGTCTATTCTCATTATAAAATGGAAATGATTCCTAGTTTGTGGAGTGGTTGCTGAGTGTAATAACCAAGATTAAAATAATGCTTATAAAGCATTTGGTACCTTGAGTAAACAGATTGTGAGTAATACATATTATTCAGATTTTTTATTAATTAAAGCTTGCTTATATATTGATTGCCTGTAGAAAATATCCCTTTTTCAACCCAAGATGTTGAAAGGGTTATGGTGGAGGCCTTGATCACAGATTAGCTGGTTTGGCTATGTTAACTTAGCTCCTAAGAACTGGAGTTAAATAGTTCCAGCCCAAAGATTTAAAAGTATGATGGATAAGAATTCTAGGCCTGAATTTTTTTCACCTCCAAAATGAGGAGGCTGGAATAAATAATTCCTAAAGTTCTGTGGAGCTATAATATTTTATGATTCTAGTGTCTTTTTCCTAAGTTACAGCAAATAACTCCTCATGTCTTTAGAGCTTAACCTAATTCTCTATGGTTTAATTTTTGCATTCCCTTTACTTTTTTCTTTAATTGTAAAAGGGGATAATTTCCGTCTCTTTGCAAACAAACCATTATCTCTATTCTGACTTAGTGACATTCCAGGATTGTAATGCATCACACTTGAAAACAGTATGGATTGTTTTAAATCCAGAAATTCAGTAAAATTGTAAGTAGTAATAAGAGGATAATGATGATTCATTTTCACAGCTTTCTATGCCTCCAGGCCTTTGGTCATTGCATATGATAATATACACCAAATATAAAAATAAGGTTAAGATTTAACAGTTAAAAATGTGTTCTAGGAGAAAAACACATTTTTAGTACTCATTCCTATCTTTCACAATGAAATTTAAAAATATATAAAAATAAAATATCCATTAACCAACAACAGAATTTTAATAATTATTAAGCACAAAGGAAATAAAATTAACTTTACCATATCTTAGAAGGTTGTCAGAGATCTACTTTGGTTATACAAACAGAAATATCTTGTGAATTATTAGACCTCAGTTTCAGATGTTCAAGCCCTCCTCAAAATCAGAAGTAAACATTCAATGAGAATACAAAATAAATGTGTGGATGCTGTGAGTTTGTGCATACTATTTAGCTTTGAATTATTTTCATCTTTTTTCATTCTTGAGCTATACTTAAACATCCACTATATGAGAGGAGACACCCCCAAAACACCAGAATTTTTCATAAAAAATTGTGTATTTATTCTTAGATGTTTAAGCTTCAGTCACTTTAAGAGTACTCTCCATTTGATGCCATACACCGATTGAGATTTTTTTTGTACTGCTCAAAACACTTTCTGAACTCAAAGATTTTGATGCCTTTTAGTGCTTCTGCCATTTTTCGTTTCACCTCTTCCACATTAGCAAAATGTTTCCCTTTGAATACATTTTCCATCCAGGGAAACAAACAAAAAAATAGTCACTCAGGGCAAGATTGAGGAGACAGGGAGAGAGGGGCACAGGGGTCATGCCATTTCTGTTCAAAATCTGCTGAACACTCATCATGGTGAGGGCAGGTGCACTCGTAAATCACCCATCATGAAATGGGCAAACACACTGAGTCTTCAAGAAAAAAATTCACTGAAGCTGAATGTAGCCTCTCACAACACTGGCTGATACACTGATAGAAATGGGTTCCTAGAACACACGCCGAGCAGGGGGAGCCTGTACTACAAGGGGCCTGCCCTCAGGAAAATAACTCCAGTATTTTGGGGGTCCCCCATGTTTTGAGAGTGTTCAGAACACAATCTAAATTATATTCTGGTTACTTCTCTGACCTTATTTTGCTCTGGCCACTCAAATCCTTTTATTTCCTTGAATGCACAGTTTGTCCATGCCTCGGGCCTTTGTCTATGCTGTTTCTGCCCGGAACTTTCTCTCCTCCTCGTTTCAATCCCCATCCTAAATTTTTCACCTGGCTGAAATTCTTGTCCTTCAACTCTCAATGTAAATGAGATTTTCTCTGCAAATTATTTCCTGAGCACCAAGTGGACAGTATAATAGATTTTCCCATCTACTATTATTTTATTTACCTATTAGCTCTTTTAATGGACTATAATTTATGATTTGTAATTATCTGTTCATGAATTTAATGTCATATTCCCTTAGGAGATTATAAATTCTGTGAGAATCTAAAGGATTATTTCTTTTTTTAAAGATTTTATTTATTTTTAGAGAAGGGAAGGGAGAAAGAGAGAGAGAGACAAAGACAGAGACAAAGACAGAGACAGAGACAGAGACATCAATGTGTGGTTGCCTCTCAGGCACCCCCTACTGGGGACCTGGCCTGCAACCCAGGCATGTGCCCAGACTGAGAATCAAACCTTCTTCCCTTTGGTTCGTAGGCCCACGCTCAGTCCACTGAGCTACACCAGCCAGGGCTAATGGATTATTTCTGTATTATTAGGTTTAAATATGATTGAATAATGAATTAATGATCTATTGTGGTATTTCTGTGGGATTTAGAAATATTAATTAAATGTGGACTCTATCTCTAAAGAATTTATTTTGTAGAAAAAGGATAAGGTGTGGCCCTGGATGGGTGGCTCAGTTGACCGGAGCATCACCTGTGCACTGGAAGGTTGCAGGTTTGCTTCCCAGTCAGGCACATACCTGGATTGTGGGTTTGATCCCCAGTAGGGGCACATACTGGAGGCAACTGATCAATATTTCTCTCTCACACTAATGTTTCTTTCTCTCTTGCCCTCTTTCTCTCTCCTTCTTCCTCTCTCTCTAAAATCAATAAAAGACCTATCCTTGGGTGAGTTTTAAAAAACTATACAAGGTGTGCACATAAATATTGTTTAAAAATATAAAAAGTAATTCATGTTCCCAAAACCAGTGTGGGTAAGAACTCCATTAGTTTCTTAGGCTGCCATAACAAATTACTACAAACTTGTTGACTTAAAACAACAGAAATTTATTCTCTCCCAAGTTGGAAGGCTAGAAGTTCAAAATAAAATTGTTAGTGCTGAGCTTGGTGAGTAGGGGAGGGTTGATTATTTCTGACCAGGTCAGGGAAGGGAAGTTTCATGGAATTAGTACAAACAATACCTATCAAACTAATGCAGGTGCTGAGGGAATTTGGCCTGAGTTTATGAGATGTTACACTATAAGATGAAAGTCAGAAATGGAGTTAGAATTAAGTTTTACAGTAACACAGAAATGGAGTTAGAATTAAGTTTTACAATAACACAAATATTGGTTAATAAAGTTTTATCTGAATAATGGTGACATGACCTTGGGGCTCCTGCTTCAGGAAACCTAATGGGGTACCAGTGTTTAGGATAAGCTGGTCTCCCTATTCCTGTCTCACTCAATTAGGTGATTATTGTAGGCAAGAGAGAATACAAGCCTGACTAGAACAGAGGTCCCAGAGAACCTATTTTAACAAAACTTGCCCACTTATTGGACATCTGAGGAGGCCAGGAGGTGAAAGAGGCAAAAAAAAAAAACCAAAAAAAAAAACTATTTTGATCCAGGAGACCTAGAGAATTGGGGTGAAGAAAATTAGGAAACTCAAAAGGAGAATAATTTTTAACTAAGTGGATAAATTCAATGCTGATATACTGACTCTGAGAAACTAGTATGATATTCAGTTGAAGATTTAAATAAGGATATTGTAGATCTAGGACTGGAGTTTGGGAGTGATGTTGGGACTAGAGATATAAATGTGTTCTTTATCAATAATGAAATAATTGAAGTCACGTAATGCTGAAAAGCAGTGTCAAATCATGAGAAGAGTATAAATGTGGAGTTTGACAGACATATTCACATCCTATATCTCTACCATTTACCTACTGTATGACATGAACAAATGGCTTAATCCCTCTATCTTCTCATATATAAGAAGGCAAAAATAATATTATCCCTTAGTGAGGATTACATGTGTTGAATATTTAAAATACCTATCATGTTTAGTTTGTTTTCATATTTTGGTGGCATGATTCTCACTAACAAATACTATATTTATTTTATAGCCATTACCTTAAAATATGTAACAAAGCTTTTATAAATTACTTTTCCTTTGATTCTATTTCATTAAAAGCACATTAACTCTGATCCTTTAAACTGATTTCATGTCCTATGAATGGACTGCAACCCACACTTTGGAAAACACTGCCCTCAACCAGCATCCTACACTCACATCACATTACTACTCACTGCCCCCTCATCTTTCATTTTTATTACTCCCTCTGCTTGGACTGCTTGTTAATGTCATGTTATCCCTTGATGGTCCATGAGAAATAATAACCATTTAGTTCCTCTACTCTACCCATATAAAATTTTGTCTATAAAAAGATTTTTATCTGTTTCTCAAGTAGATTATAAATTTCTTAACAATAAGTAACAGGTGTTATTTATCTATGTATCCTGGTGAAATGGTTCATTTATAAGAGGTATAAAAGAAATTTTAATTCATTATTATATAGAAAAGAGAGGAAAAGCCTGAGGAGACAACTTTTTTGCATACCTACTTCCAAGGCCCTTCTTGGGCATCCTTGTGCCACAATTCTCCCTTCAGCTATATATGCCAAATCTTCCAAGGAAGTTTTTAAGGCAGAATATTTGATCTCCTCTTTTGGGACACAAAGACATAGGCAACTAACTTTTTGGATACAGTGACTTGAGCTTGTTCATAGTGGGGAGGTGAAAAAGTCTGGAGGAGATAAAACAGATTTGAGGATGAAACTAAGATGTATCTAGGATTTAGTTCTGGGTAAAATAATAGAAACATCCCTACACTGGTCACTTTGGATTGCTAAATGACAGAATGCAATAAAGAAAACCGGAAATAAAAAACCAGAGCAAGTATTTCATTTTAAATTGTTAAATATTATTTCATTTTTCAGGCTCTAAAAAACTTTTCTCTGATGGATATAACCCCTGGTGACAGTGACACTCTGACACCATGTGCGATGCATACTATTACCAAGTCCAAATTCCATGATACAAGGGTTCTGTTTTGATTAGTTTTGATCATGTATCCAAACCCAAGTAAACTACTGAAGTTTCTACTGGTGTTTTGTCTACTTTGTAAATCATCATGAAGAATATTATATCAACCAAACAAATTAACCTCTATGTGACTTGTTGCATGATATAAAAATGTACAAGGGAAAAAAACTTTTTGGATAACAAAAAATGTTTTCAGAACAATGTTTATATATAAATTTTGGACTACATGGTAGAAAGAAATACAGTTCAATTGGTTTCATAAAATGAGCCAAAGGTAACTTCTTCCTCAGGAAACACTGCTCAATCCCTGAGTACAAAGGAAGCATCAAAACCCTAGACTCTAAATGAGGGTCTACTCTCAGGTCTCAATGGCTAAGGATGATCTACATTGGTGGGACCAATATGGATATGGACATGTTTGTAAGACTCCACATTCATACTCTTCCCATGATTTGACACTGTTTTTCATCACTTCGTGACTTCAATTATTTCACTACTTATAATTCCCAAATTGATGCCCTACACTGGGCCTCAATTTACTTATTTCAAAACAAGATGATTGACCTTTTATTTCTTATATCCTTTCTACCAATAATATGTGATGATGCTCTGCCCTTAAATCCCTTCACCTCAATTTTTAACCTTAAACATGTGAAATATGTTTATTAAGTTCTTTGATAACCTTCAATGTTATTCAACATGATAACAGTACTGTTCACTCAACCTAAATTTTATCATTTTAGTTTTGCCTCAAAGGCTAAGTTTTATGAGAGCCTTAATTTGCATCACCAGAAGCTAATTTAATAAAAATAAAGGAACTCCTTTTGGAAATAAATTAAAATTGTTAGGGGAGGGCAGAGAACTTTATAAAAAGAAAAGAAAAAAATACCAGGAAGCTAAACTTAGGAGAGGGCAAAGGGTTCTCAGTTCTAAAGAATGTTGTAGTCTTATTAGTGCTGAGAAACTGGTCCTGGCTTTTTATGCACTGAAAGTAGAAGTTTCTAATGGCAACTTCCCAAATTCCTGGCCTTTTGACCCAATACCTATTGTACCATTTGCCCTATTTCCTTGAAGCACAATCACTGCATGACAATTAAACAAACAGGTGCAGAGCATCATCAATCCTGAGTCAGGAAGAGTTATCTTTGGAGACAACTCCAGTGTATGGGATCAGGACACACAGCTTAGAAAATTACTAAACACAACATCACAGACCAAAAAAAAAATGTGAATGTCACATTTTGGTCAGGAAAAATTAGTGTAAAGTCAGAGAGTAGACAGACTGGGAGACAGGTGCCTAATATAATATGATAAGCAATAGGTCTGTCTTTGACAAATTCCTTCATAATTATGTTCTTGTCAAAAATTTTATTCAACCCCTCTTCACAAAAAAAATAAATAAATTCTGACAGAATGAATCCTAAAGTTCTGATTTTTAATAAATTTTGTAATTGTACAAATAACAACAGCTATTTCTTGATTACCATTATTATGCCAAGCTCTGGGGATTATAAAAATGAATAAAAAATAGACCTGCTTTTAGAGACCTTACCATCTATGGGTTAGAACTATTAAAAGTTATGATTAAAATAACAATAACCATCATTTATCCACTCATATCAGCTAGGCACTGAGCTCAGTGGGCAACACACATAAGCTGCCAAAGTTTCCTCTGGATATCCTGACCGTAAGGTGCTATTACTCTGTCCATGCATCATCTCTCAAAAAAAAGGACTGAGCAGAAATTCAAACAATAGGTAGAGATATTTAACAACTTCAGGACTGTCAATAGTCAACACACAGAGAATTATAGTCAATAATAAGAGTGCAGTGAACCAAAAGTGAAAATGGAAGAAACTGTGTGAATCCCTTTCAGTGTACTCTGCTGGGCAGGCGCCGTGACACTGAAATCCACGATGCAGTACACCCCACACCCGGCATCCCGACAATGACTCAAATAGATGAATGTTATTTAAGTATTTTAAGATATTCTAGCAAAAGACCTTGAAATACACTAAACTGCAAAACATAGGAGGACATCATAACACCTTCTGGATATCATTACCAAAATGTACATTTTGATCTAAAATTAAGGAAAAAAACCTGAGCAACTTTCCTTGCAGTATTTCACAACCTTTGAGTGCAGCATTAAAATGCTTTTCTTTCTTCCCCCACCAATGATAAGCTTCTGTTTTCTTACACTGGGTGTCTGAATCTTTTATATGCTCGGGTTCTATTCACTGCCTGTTATTCAGACATTGAAATCCCAAATGTTAATTGTTCTTCCAAGTACATTGACAAAACAGCAGCTAAATAAGGGTAGACCAGACTGTGGTAGACTCTGACATGCATTTATGGAACAATGGGGCTCTGAGAGACAGCCTTGTAGCTCACGGGAAGACATAAGATGTGCTATTTTGACTGCTTCATAGCAGAATGGGGAATACACGCACACAAGGGAATTATGCATTTTACTTAGTTTTGCCCAAAGTTCTCAAGACAGCAGAATCTTGTGATGTCATCATGAACTTTCCCTGCATTTCCATTGAAACAGAGGCTAAATATTTCTAATGACATCACCAAAAAATGAATTTACTTTGATTCCATAAGAAATGGTACAGTCAATGAGACTGGTACAAAAAAATCAAGAATCCTTCCTGACAGGGTACATGTCACTGTGCTGCTGCATGTGGGTAACACACTCCCTAACGCAATCTAAACCAGTCAAAAGAAAGAATTCATAATTTAGGTTGGATAAAAAAGATATACTGAATATTGGGCCCAACAAATTTTCTTTTTCTAAATAAGAAATTTTTTTAAACATATATTTCTTCAGGGACATTCTAATTTTTACCTATGTCTGGTTACTATGTTACCAATATTTTTGTCCTTTATTGAATTGGTCACCAAAACAGAAAGTGCAGGAAGCTTTCACTTACAGGGATGCAGTGCAGCTCAATCTTTTGTTTTTAAGGTGCAGTGATTTCAGTCTCTAAATGTAACTTCAGGCAGTCTGAAAAGAAACAGGTTAAAATCTCTTTCAGTTATAATTGGTATTTCAGATTTAATTAAAAATTAAACTTTCATAATGTTTCACCATCCAAAGCAATGCATTATCAGTCAAGCGTGGCTTCTTTTTTCTGTTAAGAAAAAAAAACCCTCTCTTCCCAGAGTAGTTTTTTAATGAAAAGAAAAGGATCTAAAGAGGAAAAAAAGGCAATTCTGAAAAACAAAATATGCCTCCATGTTAAGGACTTCATAATGATATGACTAGAAGCTCAGTGCCTCTGAATTCTAACAATATTCTATCTGGTTAAAAAAAAAGCAAAAAACTAAACAATTTCACAACCTAAAGATTACATAAAATGTTAATTTTAGAGAATAAAGAAGAAAATCTATGATCACATGAAAGGAAATCATGACTTTAAATAGAATTGGAAAAAACAATGTTAGATCCACTACTTTCAGATGAGTGAACTGGTGGTGGGGCAGATGGTGAAGTGGAGGTGAACGGACATATTTAGCAATACAAAATGCCCACTGCAATGCACTGTGGGTAGCATATCCTATACCACATCATATTATATATCTTGTCATATGCAGCCACTGCTGTTTGAAGCAGCTTGGGAAGACCATCAGGGTTTGAATCAGACCTCCTTGTTTAAGTAACTCTAATCACATTTTTATATGTACTTTTAATCTTCAAATTAACAGCCCAAGCATTAAAATCTCCAAGTATGTCATAAATATTGGGCTTTAAACATCACACTATTTTTTCAATCCTTTCTTCATACAACACATTCTATAAAAAAGATAAGTTATTTAAAATAACAGATTGGATGAAGCCATCCTTATTTTTTAGCTTTAAATAACTGACATGACATGATTTAGAAATACATCTTTTTTTAAATGTAAGATGGAGACAATACAATTATCTTTCTTTTATTTTACATCTTGGCAATGCATTTTTATATACTTGTAAAACTAAAGTGGTATGTTTATGTCCACCTTCACATTAGTGCAAGGTAATATTTTAATGTCTGCACATATGAGAGCACAATCATAAATCATCCCTGAAATTGCATCTTTTATTAGGAAATGCATCTAGTTCTCACTTGTAAATTCTGTTTTTTCCCCCTTGAAACATATGGAGGAATATTTTGAGTATTGTGTCTATTTGATGTATATAGATTTTAAATGCAAATTGGTTCAGATTCACTAAATCTATCCATGAATGGATCCAAAAAAATGAAATCACTGACATTGACTAAACTTTTCCCCTGTTTCTCACATGCCTGAATTAGACTAAAAATGTACCAGTGTAAAGACAGAAATTATGGAGGCGTCACCAGGGACAACTGAATGAGAGGAAGGGAGTGCATATATATCCTTATAAGGCAAAAAAAAAATTTATAAAGGAAACTGACAAAAATAACTCAGAATTAGAAATTATAGAGAATAACAATAAACCCCAATAACTCATTCAGAAATATAAAAACTGCTCACCTCTGCATAAATCTGAATCACCAATTGGTATTGTTCTACTCACCACTCAAATTCAGTTACTGAAGCTGATTCACTAGGGCTAGTTCAGACAAGAAAAGGTGATGGAAACTAGACCGCATATTTATATATAAATGATTTAACTGACAACTAGCAGCTCAATTTAATCAGTCAGATTTCCTTTTTCTTGATTCACCAGATGTGGAGCGAGTTGAACTATCGTTTCAAAATAATAAAGCCATTTCTGTGACTCGACAGTCTCAGTGACATTCTCTACCTTTCCTCACCGGCATTCCCCCTTCTCCTCTGACCCTTCTCTCCACTTCACTGACTTTCTTCTTTACTTTCACTTTCTTCCTTATTTATTTTTTCCCTCTCTTTTTTTCCCCCTTGGTGAGGGTAATGAAGCTCAAAAATAACATCTTGTATCCTGTTGAGAGAAACTTGGTCACAACTATCCTTCCAGATGACAAACTCATTCTTAAATGTCTGTTTCCCAATCCAAAGAAAACAGGGCAATTGAGAAAATAGAGACACAACATCACTTACCACTACCGACACCACCACTTTTAATTCCCATGTTACATTCATCACAACCAGGACTGAAGTTTATTTACATTATCCTCTAACCTCAAATAGGACCACGAATAAGACTAATAACAGGACCATTTTGTGGCACTCAGGCAAACGGCTGGGCAAAACAGATGGATCTTACTTTGCGCCAGGACTCAAAAAATACAGTCGCCAACTCACTGTTGGCGACTACATATCTTGGCCCAAAGATGGCCCTGGAAGTGAGACCAGTTGTCTTTGAATGCTGTTCCTATTCATATCTGCTTCATGAGAAAATCATTAACTCTCACTATGTAGTGGAGTTAAGGATCAGGTAGAAAATGTTTGGAAGAACAGTCATCAAAGAATGATTTTCTACAGGCATTTTGGATTAGATTAAAGATCATAAAGTTAGAACTAGAACCTTATTTTTGGCACTATTGTCTACTTTGACACTATTGTCTATCTGCCCCTTCCCCACCCTGCCAAGTTCAGCACTGTTTGCTGAATCCACCTTTAAAATAGATTTTTGGAGTATGGGTCATCAATAAGACTAACTTGTTCCTGATATTTCAGGTTCCAAAATCTGTTAATTTTTTTTTAAGTCACCCAAACCAGTCTCAGTCATTAGAAAATTGACCACCAGTGTCAAACTTCTTCCATCAGGAGCAAACTATGTAAGACTTTGTAGATTAGTCAACACCCAGTGATACACTGGGATACAACTCAGTAATCAATGCAAATTACAAAGCTCAAAAGAATGCTTCTCTTGGCAGAGACCAGTTAGCAAAAGAGTTGTATGTTTTGCACCAGTTAAGGATTCTGAATGGCTTTCCAGAGAAGTAATAAATACATTATATTATAGTAACCTAGGCTGTAAGCATGTGGCCAAAAAGTCCCTAAACAATAAAAAATAAATGAAAGGGGGTGAGGAATTATATATCTTTACATTGACTAGAAATAAAGGGCTGTCCAACCACACTCCACTTTGTAAAATCCTCATGGAGATAGGAGTTTTAGGCATCACCATGCCACATAACTTGAAAGAGACAATAAGCATTCCGGTTTATCCTAATTCAGGTCTGTCCTAATTCAGGCCCTTCTCTAAATTCTATTCCATCTATTCACCATCTATTGTCTCTTGCTCAGATTGTTTCTGAGAGTTCACTCACCTCTCTATGATTTATTCATTCTGACACTGTTCAGATTTGATTTTTAAGAGACAAGTCCTTTTCTGTGGTCAGTATAGAGAGCAAATTGTAATATTTTAATCATTTCTCTTATTCTTTTTTCTTGTCACTTAAAAATTTTTATGAAAAATCTCAAGTATATGCAAGAATAGAGAGCTACATTGTAAACTGAACTCCCATGTACTCATCACCCATAGTCAATGCCAACTGACCAACAATGTTAAAAGTTAACTATCTGAACTTACAATTACATTCCATTGATCTGTATGCCAGTACTATATTCACTTCTTTACTAGAATTTTTGTAGTAAGTTTTAAAACCACAAGTGTAAGTCATCTAACTTTGTTCTCCTTTTCAAAATGCTCTTACTCTTCTGGGTTATCTGCATTTTCATATAAATTTTCAAATCAGCCTGTCAATTTCTACAACAAATGCCGTTAGTATTTTTTGATGCTATAGTGAATAGTTTTCTTAATTTTATTGTTGTTGTTAGTATATATAAATACAATTGATATTAGCTTTTGTATCCAGTGAACTTGCTGAACTCATTTATTAATTTGTGTGTGTAAATGCATTCCTTAAGATTTTCTACATATTTTATGCCAATAAAAAGTGTTTATTTTTTTTACTTTTCAATTTGGATGCCTTTGATTTCTTTCTTTTTTGTTGTTTTCCCCTTTCCTTTTGTTTTCTTTTTCTTTATTTCTTTTTATATCTTTCTGAACACAAATTAGAGTTCGATATTGAACAGAAGAGATGAGATATGACAACCCCGCCTTGCTCCTAGTCTCGGAGTTAAACTGGTCAGTCTTTCATCATTAGGTATGATATTAGGTGTAGGTTATTCATAGATGCCCTTTAACAAGTTACAGAAGTTCTCTTCTATTCCTACTTCTTTGAAAATTACTGTCATGAGTAGATAATTGGATTTTCTAAAATAGTTTTTATGTCTCTGTTGAGGTCATGTGACTACTGGATGTTAAACCAACCTTGCATTCTTGGGCTAAGTCCTACTTGTCTGGGGTATAATATTTTTCCAGATTATTGTATTTGCTCTGTAAATATCTTGTTGAGGATTTTGGTGTCTATATTCATAAAGGATACTGTTGGTTTTTTCCCCTCAGAAGTCTCTGTCTGGCTTTGGTCTCAGGTTAATACTGTTCTCAAAGAATAAATTGAAAAGTGTGGCTTCTTCCTCTAGTTTTTGGAAAATTTGTAAAAGATTGGTATTATTTATTCTACAAATATTGGACTGGAAGCAGTGAAGCTCTCCGTATCAGGGTTTTCTTTGTCGGGTGACTTAATTTTATCTCTACTTTTATAGATCTACTCAGATTTTCTATTTCTTCTTCAATCAGTTTAGGTAATTTGTGCATTTTTACATATTAGACCAATTTATATAAGTTTTCAAATTTCTTGGAATATATTTACTCACAGTATTACCTTTTAATACTTTTAATTTCTATGGGGTTTAATTTAATTCCTGATTTTGATAACCTCATCTTCTCTTCTTTTTCTTTGGTCATTCTAGCTAAAGTTGTGTCACTTTTGTTGATCTTTTAGAAGAATCACCTTCTCTATTATTTTGTACTTCACTGATTTCTGTTCTAATCTTTATTGTTTCCTTCCCTCTTAAATTGAGTTTTGTTATATATTTATACCATCCCTATTTTTGCCTACATAACTATATTATCAGTGCTATTTATTTCTTTAGGTGGATTTTAGTTACTTTTTCTTGTTATTTCCCTTCAACCTAAAAGATTTCCTTCTGTATTTCTTATAAGGCTTTTCTACTTGCCACAAATTACCTCAGGCTTTGTTTACCTTGTAATATTTTTACTTTACCTTAATTTTTAAAGTACAGTTTTGATGGATATAAAATTCTTGAATGTTATCTTTCTTCATTTTTCCTTTAGAACTTTGAACAGTTTATCCCAAATATCCCTTTGAAATATTTTTCATTTTAGTGGTTGTACTCTTTAACTCCATAATTCTAATTTGTTCAAAAAAATTATATCATTGTATAAATACTCTATTTGAAGAGTAGTTATACTAATGTATATTAAATTATTTAACAAGGTTTTATTTAGTTATTTGAACATATTTATAATAACTGTTTTCAAGTATTTGTCTGCTAAATTTCACCCTGAGACCCAGAGAAAATTTCTTTTGCCTGGATTTTTTACTGGGTATGGGTCACAATCCTGTTCTGTGCATGTCTCACATTTTTTTTCTTGAAAACTGACATTCTGTACAATGTATTATAGTGATTCTGGCTTCTGATTATCCCTCCACAGGGTTGTTGCATTTATTAGTGATTTTTATTTGTTTAACACCTTGGGCCAATATGCTAACATCTTCTGCTGATGGGTATGTGCACAGGTTGGGGAATGTATTCAAAGTTCAGGCATTTACAAGCCTTCCTTGGCTCTTACTTTCCACTGGGAGCTCTCATATCTCCCCTTTGCCCAAAACCTTAGGGACAGGCTTGAGTACATGGATATCTTGGACATTCTCTTGACTTGACTGGAACATGTGTGCAGACTTCCAAACCACCAGTGATATGTATTAGCTTTGACTGGCCCACTATACCAGTCTCCTTATCCAATTCTCCTTGTTAAATTTCTGACTAATATACCAATCTATTGCTGTTCCCAACACAAATTGCAACCTCATTTGTGTGTTTACCATGTGTTTACCACTGAGACTGTTACTGTTCCTAAAAGCTGCTAGGGACATGTGGTTTTTTATGTTCTACTCTACAGGGGGCAAACACAAGGCCGTGGGCTGAATCCGGCCCTCCATCTCGTTTTATCTGGCCAGGCACCTTGTTTCTACTTGACAGCAAAGCCAAGCTCCTTGCCTCTAGTTAAGGAATAGTTATATTTATACAGTCCCAGAATTATATTTGGCCCTTTGAAGGCAACCACAAGGCTGATGTGGCCCATGGTGAAAATGAGTTTGACACCACTGTTCTACTCCATCAAGTCAGCCACTGTCAGCAGCAAAGTTGTGGGTTTTCATGGCTTGTCCTGCCCTAGTAGAACTATTGTGCCAATGGAGCTTGGGAAGGGTAAGAGGTGAAGGTAGTTCAGCTACAAAAACACAACACACTTACGCTTGTTGCCTTACTATAATATTTAATGTGGCCCCTTTTACTCCACATTGTCCACATTGTGTCCACATTGAATGATACAATTTGTTATATCCTTCTATACAGGGAGCATAAATAACATATGATATTCTTTCAGTAAAAACAAAAACAAACAAAAAAACACTGTCTAATCATTTTTCTTATAATGCTAGAATCAGAGACTCAGCTACAGGTATGTGTGAGTGGGTAGGTGAAGAGGTCCAGCTATCACTGAATGGAAGTTTCCATGATGGTTACATGTGTACAGAAAATTCTCAACTGCCTGTTCCACTTTATCTCTAGAAAGTCTAAAAGTTTGCAGGATTAAGAATATCTGCCAGATTTCTGGTCAAGATGGTGGCATAGACAGACATGGATCACCTCTTTCCACAACCACATCAAAATTACAACTAAAATATAGAACAACCATCACTCAGAAGAATCAGAAATCTAGTTGAATGGAAGACTGACAATTATGGAATTAAAGAAACTACATCCATCCAGACTGAGCTGACAAGCTAATGCCTTATCTGAGGCTCCATCAACCTGGCTAACACTGCTTGAACCGCCTTGGAGATCTCCTGAGACTCCATCCCACCCAACTTGCCAGCCCACACAAGCTCCTTTTCAATATGAATGGCTGATCTTGGCTCATGCTTCACAACTTCCTAAATCCTATCAAATAAGAAACAGCTGGCCTCAGTGAGCCCCTGGCCAGGCACTAACAGCAGTTAGCCTACATTCACAGCTTGCCTTTACCTGGGAATCTCCAAGCCCAGCACAAGTAACAGTCATCTTGGATTGCTTATAACTCAGGGAGGGTGGCCCTGAGCAAGACAGAGGTGAGGCTGGACCTTGGCCTGAGCCACCTAGGAAACACCAGGACCACCTAACCCAGTGGACAGCTACAGATCACATCAGAGCACCACCACCCTGCTCCTGCACAACTGGTCCTCCGTGGAGGGCGGAGGCTGATGGTTAAGTGGTCATAGGCAATCCTTGCAACTGAGTGACCTCAGAAAATCCCTCCCACTGATCTGCCAATAGCAACTAAGTCTCAACTACAAGAGGAGGGTGTACTCAGCCCATGTCGAAGGCACCTCGAGTATCCAGCTTAGGTGAAAGGGGAGGCTGTGCCACTGGACCGTATAGGACACCGACCACATTAGGCCAAACTACCAAGACATGGAGTCAAAGCAGCTCTAATACATAGAAAGAAGCACAGGGAGGTTGCCAAAATGAGGAGACAAAGAAACATGGCCCAAATGAAAGAACAGATCAAAACTCCAGAAAAAGAACTAAACAAAATGGAGATAAGTAATCTGTAAGAGGCAGAGCCCAAAACACTGGTTATAAGGATGCTAAAGGAACTCAGTGAGGACCTCAGCAGCACATAAAAGGTCCAGTCAGAAATTAAGTGTACACTAATAGAAATAAAGAACAATTTACAGAGAAACAACAGTAGAGTGGGTAAAGCCAAGAATCAAATCAATGATTTGAAACACAAGGAAGCAAAAAACAACCAATCAAAAAAATAAGAAGAAAAAAGAATCCAAAAAAATTGAGGATAGTGTAAGCAGGCTCTGGGAAACCTCAAGGGGTCCAACATTCGCATAGTACAGGTGCCAGAAGGAAAAGAGAAAGAGCAAGAAATTGGAAATCTATCTGAAAAAATAATGAAAGAAAATCTCCCTAATTTGGTGAAGGAAATAGACATGCAAGTCCAGGAAGCATAGAGAATCCCAAACAAGATGGATGCAAATAGGCCCACTCCAAGATGCAGCGTAATTAAAATGCCAAAGGTTAAAGATAAAGAGGGAATCTTAAAATCGGCAAGAGAGAAGAAGTTAGTTACTCACAGGGAAGTTTCCATAAGACTGTCAGCTGATTTCTCAAAAGAAACTTTGCAAACTAGAAAGGATTGGCAAGAAATAGTCAAAGTCATGAAAAGCAAGGACCTACAACCAAGACTGATCTACCCAGCAAAGCTATCATTTAAAATCAAAGGGCAGACAAAGTGCTTCTCAGACAAGAAAAAAACTAAAGGAGTTCATCATCGTGAAACCATTGTTCTATGAAATGTTAAAGGAGCCTATTTAAGAAAAATAAGATCAAAACTTTGAACAATAAAATGGCAAAAAAATACGTATGTATCAACATTGAATCTAAAAAACAGACTCAGGACGCAAGAAGAACAGAGGCAGAATCATGAACACTAAGAACATTTTGATGGTTGCCAGATTGTGGGTAGTGTGAGGAGGTGAGGGGATTTAAAAAAAGTACAAATAGGTAGTTACAGAATAGCCATGGGGATGTAAAGTACAGTATAGGAAATGGAATAGCCAAAGAACTCAATATGCATGACCCATGGACACAAACAATGGTGGGGGAATTGCCTGAGGGAGTGCGAGGTGCTGGGTGGAGGGAGACAAAGGGGGGAAACCAGGACAACTGTAACAGCATGATCAATAAAATATAATTAAAAGATTAAAAAAAAATGTCTGCCAGTACTGAAAATCCTTAGTTTGAATCATGAGGATTGGGAAGTGGATAGAGAATGTGAATGAGGGTACCAAGCATGTCCCATGGGAGATAAAGAATTTTACCTTACTTTACAAAGCTGAGAGGAAACATTCAATGAGAAGAGCCAGAAGTACATGGCTTATAATGGATTTCTAGCAAACTTGGAATGGACCATGCTGGAATAAACCCATTCCAAGCAACTGTAGAGAACACGTCATCTAGACTTAATTTATACAGAACAGTAGCTCAGAGACCTCTCTGAAGTGGTCCAAATACTTCGTTGGAGCAAGTTAGTTTTTATCAATCTATTCTCTCAATTTCCTGTCCTACCCAGGTTATATCTCCTCAGGAACATACTATGGGACTATGCTCCTCTGGCACCTTAAATAACTCCTGTAAATCAGAAAGTCTCTCTATAGAAATAGGTAATAATATACATGTTAAAAATGATTTTTGCTCCACATGATAACCCACAATTAAATTCCTTTGAGAATATATTCTCTTAGAGCATTTAAATTATGAATAGATTTACAAAATTACTCCTATCACATAAAATGAGATGAACATGTAGCATCTACTTCTAGGGATTCTCAAAACTTTTTTTTCTTCAAAGAGACTGAAAGAAATGGAAAAATTAGCAAACTTTGTGCAGTAGAAATCCATAATGTTTAAAGCATTAACTTTGAATATCTTACTAATGTTATTTGATCAACTTCACATTTACAAAATGTCAAAGAAATCAGACTATTCATTGAGGGTGGGAGGTGGGGATGGCTGGGAATGGGGGGGATTTGTGGGAGGGGGAAATGGAGGTTAAGAATAGTACGGGAAATGGAGAAGCCAAACAACTTACATGTATGGACATGAACTAAGGTGGGCAAATGATGGTGGGAGGGGGAGATACAGGGCGGAAAGGAACAAAGGGGAGAAAAAAATGGGACAACTGTAACAGCATAATCAATAAAATGTATTTTTTAAAAAAGAAAATTTAACATAACACATGATTAAACTACATAGATAAAATTTATTTTAGAAGTATATTTTTATTTCAGATAATTGAATAATTTAATTCATTTCTGTTATATTATTTTGCACCCAAAATAATAAATTTTATCTGTATTTTATTTCAAAAGAAAAAAGTATTCACTAAACTTCATATCACTAAAATGTCATAATAATTTACCTTTAGTCCAGGAAAGTATAATAGTTAATATGACTACTTCCATTTGGAAAACAAGGAATCTAATTCATAAAACAAAGCACAGCAACACTGCACAAACTGTTTAGGAACGCAAGTAACTTTGGTGATGAAGTATGTGATAAAATTGCATTACCTTAGACTTCCAGCCAAGATGGAGGTGTAGGTGGACACACTGTGCCTCCTCTCACAACCAAGATTAAGGACAACAAAAATATAGAACCAAAAAAAAAAAAAAACCAACAACAATTCACCCAGACCAGTAAGAGGGGTGGAGTTGGCAGCCTGCAGAGAGGGGTCACGACAGGAAGAAGCAGTAGCTGCTGGTCCCAGACACACAGGCAGCGGTTACTGAGTGCAGGGAGGCAGTGAGCAGACCAAGTGAGGAACACAAGGTGGCTGACCTTGGTCACACATTCGTGCGCAGATAAGTCAGGCAAAAACGGGCAGTGAGACAGATTGCACAGCGCGGGGCCCCAGCACGGGAAATAAAACCTAAAAAGCAGCGATTGAGAACACTTGTGGGGGTTGGGGTGCCCGGAGAAAATCCCAGCCTCACAGGAGAGTTCCCTGGAGATACCCACAGGGTCCTACAACGTGCATGAGCCTGCCCACATGAAAATCAGCGCCAGAAGGGCCCAATTTGCTTGGGAAAGCTGTGGAAGGGACTGGAATCTGGGAGAGAGCAGAGTAAGCGCCACTGTCCCCTCTCGACCCCGGCCTCACATACAGCGACACAACCCAGCAACTGGGTTGCCCTGCCCTGGTGAATGCCTAAGGCTCCGCCCCTCACTACCTAACAGCCACGACCACACAGGGGGGTGGAAAAAAAAAAAAAAAAAAAAAAAAACAAGGATGGCTCAAACGGGAGAAAAGATCGGGGCCCCAGAGCTAATTCATCTAAGCGACCAAGAGATAGCCAACCTATCAGATGCACAGTTCAAAGCACTGGTGATCATGATGCTCACAGAATTGGTTGATTTCAGTTGCAAATGAGATGAACAAATGGAGGCTACAATAAGTGAAATGAAGAAAAATGCACAGGGAACCAATAGTGATGGGAGGAAAACTGGGATTCAAATCAATGGAGTGGACCAGAAGGAAGAAACAAACAACCAAACAGAAAAGAAGGAAGAAATAAGAATTCAAAAAAATGAGGAGAGGCTTAGGAACCCCCAGGACATCTTTAAACGTCCCAACATCCAAATTATAGTGGTACCAGAAGGGGAAGAGGAAGAGCAACAAGTGGAAAACTTATCTGAACAAATAGTAAAGGAGAATTTCCCCAATCTGGCAAAGGAAACAGACTTCCAGGAAGTCCAGGAAGCTCAGAGAGTCCCAAAGAAGTTGGACCTGAAGAGGAACACACCAAGGCACATCATAATTACATTAGCCAAGATTAAAATGAAGGAGAGAATTCTAGAAGCAGCAAGAGATACGGGGAAAGTCACCTACAAAGGAGTTCCCATCAGACTGTCAGCTGATTTCTCAAAAGAGACCTTCCAGGCAAGAAGGGGCTGGAAAGAAGTATTCCAAGTCATGAAAGGCAAGGACCTACATCCAAGATTGCTCTATCCAGCAAAGCTGTCATTCAGAATGGAAGGGAAGATAAAGTGCTTCTCAGATAAGGTCAAGTTAAAGGAGTTCATCATCACCAAGCCCTTTTTATATGAAATGGTAAAGGGACTTATCTAAGAAAAAGAAGATAAAAATAGGGCAGTAAAAAGACAGCAAACTCACAGATACGAACAACCACACTTAACAGCAAACCAAGCAAAGAACTAAAACAGGAACGGAAACACAGAAATGGAGATCACAAGGCGGGTTAGCAACAGGGGAGTGGGAGGAGGAGAGGGGGGAAAGGTACAAAGAATAAGTAGCATAGATGGTAGGTAGAAAATAGACAGGGAGATGACAAGAATAGTGTGGGAAATGTAGAAGCTAAAGAACTTACGTCACATGGACATGAACTAAGGGGGGGAGTGTGGGTGGGAGGGGGTGTGCAGGGTGGAGGGGAGTGATGGGGGACAAATGGGGCAACTGTAATAGCATAACCAATAAAATATAATTTTTAAAAAATTGCATTACCTTGTACTATAGGATAACAGAATGTGGCAACATTCAAGCCATAGCAACAAGCAACTTGGAGTTTCCACCTCCCATTTGTCTATATATTAGAGTAAAATAAACATAAATGTTTAAAGAAACATTTTGGTCCTGTGAAGTGATACCTCTCCAGCTAAAATCTCAGGTAAAGTTTGGGGACATTTTTTATCTGTGTGTTTTTGTTAGGCTTTGCAATTTCTGTAAGAGAATTTCAACCTGCACCATAACTTGATTAGTATTTCTGCTATTGATTAATTAAGAATAGCTGTATCCCAAGTGTTTTCCAATAATTCAATCTAGAATTCATTGTCATCCCATAACAATCAAGGCTGTAATTTAGTACATTTAGAAAATTATCTGAAGGATACGTATCCCTTTCATTGGAGTTTAGCACCTGGATATATTCTAAAATCTTCCTTGGAATTACTCAAGAATGGAGTGCTGTCTATCTGATTTGTACCTAGTAGACTGAGAAAACCAAATTGCTCATTACTGAGATGTTATCAATCTGTACTGAGGGCTACGCAGAAGTACTCCTATAAAATATTCTTGGTTTTTCATAAAAGTGAAAATTGAACACAATATTCATGGCATAATACAGTGCTCCCTTTGTATACTGAAGGTATCATAGGAAGATACTTCTTCCTAGTCTTAGTGTCAGCAATATATTCAAACCATATGGTAGAAACCCAATTTGTAAATGTTTCTAAGATTCTATAAAGGATGCTTTTTAAAAAATATAGCTCTAATTCCTGCACCCAGTCTCATTTTTTTCCCTTGTTTACCTGTTTCAGTTTACATTTACTTCATTTATGTTACATAATTCATATTATATATTTCATTTATAATTTATATATTTTCATTTATATTAAATATATATACTTACATGCTATATCTATGTATCCCTTTAAAATCATCTTTATTTCTTTTGGAACAAAGAATGTCCATTTGTGTTTCTCTCTTTTTATCTATCCTTCCATATATAATATGATATTGTAGGATACCCCTAAAATTTAGATGCAATTTTAAAAGGTTGACTTAGGTCTTCTAGGAGCCGGACCTGATAAACTCATCTGTGCTTGCGTAGTGTATTTCATTTCCTTCTACCCTGGGCACTATTCAAACCAGATGTTTGAAAGAAAGTAACAGACTTGTATCATCAGAGTCCAAGACTAACTTAAAGCTTAGATAAGCATCTTTCTGGTAAATCGCCTGAAGGTTATTCTTGGCTTTCTGTTAAAGAATAGAACAATGTGGAACCTATGGAGCAAGAGCAGCTATTTTCAAATCATTTATAGAGCACATGACACAGGGCAGTCATAACTGATTATGCAAGTTCTGCCCTGCACAAGGGCACCCAGTCCAGAGATATGCTCTGTCAGAAGCCATGTTCTCAGGCACAAGCTGCATCAGCCAGAGGAAAGGGTTTCTTATAATTTACACAAAGGTTGCACTAAACCTCGATATTTGTAACAGATGCCTTTTATAATATGTTTCTATAGTATTTCTAACAAGATATAATTAAACTGCCTTGGTATTTAGCTGGCTCTCTAGCTGTTACATGTTACATAATTACTCCGGTAAGCATCCTAGTAGTGACCTCATCTCATGAGCTTGAGTCTCCATGACTTGTAATAAACAATGCTTTAAAAACAGAACATTAGTTACATATACAGTTCTCCTCAGGGAGACCTACTTTGAAAGAGAATAGGAGGAAAAGAATGCTCCTAATAATGTCTTTCTCCATAAATGACAATATATCTTACATCAGATCACATTCTCAACATACTAAAGGCTTTTCTTCCTAAGTAGAATTGAGAAATGGGTAAAGGACATAATACTATTCATATTATTATTCTCTCCATGATTAAGTTGTCTCCAATTTGGAATTTTAAACCAATAAGAAAAGTGATAGCAAAACTTCAATAAGTTCTGATACAATAGATTATTTGTATAAAGGAATATATTGCCTTTAAATTTAGCTCATGGCTTCCATTCTCCCCAAGAGATTTTATACAGTTAAGACATGCCCATTGGGCGGGGGAGGCAAATACAGAAAAGTATAAGAAAAAATTACAAACACCAGAAGTCTGATCACACAGAAATAATCAACCACTACTGGCACTTCAGCATTTCATTCAAACATGACGAATTTTAATTTCAGTTTAGCTTCCTCTGTTCTCTCCTGCACATCACTCAATTACCTCCTATTCTGACTATTTGGCATGTACTCCAGCAATAGTAACTATTTTCTACAAATTGATTTAGTAATTAATAAAGTATTATTATATATGATAGGTTTGCTACTGATTATTTTTTGTTATGATTCATTATTCTCATTATTGCATGAGTTAGGTTTTACCTTATCATGTCCTCTGAAGATTATTATATAAAACAAAGTATAATGATATTACACAAGTGTTAGAATATATCTGTTTCATATTATGGAGGTGAGAAATAGATTCATAACCCATGGAAAACAAAAAATAAAATGGTAAAATTGATACTAAAACATTTTGTATACAAAGAAAACATTCTATACAAAGGCAAAAGACAAATTATTTTCGATAAGACTTGTTTCTTAATTTTTATTTTTAGCTGTCTTTATCACACTATGTTATTTGTTTGGAAAAGTGAGTTAGCTATGCTTATAAAGGTAAAGCACCAAAAAAGCCCTAATGCATATCTTTAAGAATCTAATCCAATTCTGTGAGGTGCTATCCTCTTTCTGTGAATTGTCATTTAGAATTACATCATTTCACATGGTTCATATTATCTCCAATTCATAAAATGCTTTAACAAAAACTGTTATGAAGTAGGTTCTGTTATATATTTACGTAACTTCCTCCTCAGTTTGGTTTAGCACAGAAATACACAATACATCAACATGTGTTTCATTAGGACAGTTGTTTCCATATAATACCAAGCTGGACAAATAGAGGAAGTGAGCTGGCTTTGATTTATTTACATTTTAATAAGACCTCAAATGAATGATACCACACAGGTAGCTCATAGTGAGGTTAGGAAGAAATGGTGGCTGAAAAATGCCTTGAAGTTTAGAAGCTGTTAAGCATTATTTAATCAATAGTATTGCTTCTGAATTAAGATAGGATAACAGTTCCACAGGGACAGGTATTGTGGTCCATGTCAAACATTATTCAATGCAGGCATTAAAAATTGAGTGAGGACATAAATTTTCCAAAATATGATAAATGTTTAAGGTTATAGCCTAGAACATTTATTGAATGCTAAAGTTTGAAATGAATAGCTCACATTATAAAAATCTCATCAAAGCCTGAAGGATGGACTTCTTCCCTAATACATACCAAAGTTTACTACTAAAATTCCCTTTCAGTAGAAATGCTACTTCATGTTAATATTTGGATTTCTCCTATTTTGCATACTAACTCCTCTGTGAATGATTCTATGAATCAGGACAAGTTCTTTAATGAAGTAAGAAATCCAGAAAGCAATGATTTTCAGCCTACAATTACAGAAGACTGCACTATTCCTATTTCCAAACTCTGAGCAGGGTCAGCTTAGCGTGAGACAAATTATCACTGGAAATATTTCAGAGATTAACATGTATGACATTCGTCTATCTAGTGTTGTTCAAAGAGAATTTGTTAATTGCGAAAGTAAATATAATTTTTAAGCAGCAACTGAAGAGATAATTGTAAAGGTACAATAACAATAACAAAAGCATGAAGAGGCCAAGGTAAGTTCAACACGAAGCATGTTGTAAGTTCTAGAACATTTGCTTAAATACAGAACAAGAATATAACTGTATTTATGATAGCCACTATAAAGAATAAACATTCCATTAGAATTTGTTTCTGCATTTTTTCCTTATTTGTATCTTACCTACCAACTAGAAAGTTTCTTGGAAGTATGTGATTTATGCTTTTCTTTATTGTAATTCATAGCAACAAGAATGATGTTGAGTAGAAAATTGATTTTCAATCAATATTTGTTGATTTGATTTGTGTGAAATATAAAGAATCTGGTCAAGAGGGTACAGTTTAAAAATATCAGATGTCCATTCATGTATACTATATAAAAGAACAAAATAAAGGATTCTGAAAAATACAATAAAGTATAATACTAGGTGGGGAAAACAGTATAAATGATGCTAAACTACAACTGAAGCAATAAAATTATTACAAAAAAACCCACTTCAATTGAAAATAAATTAGTGCAAACTTAAATCCTACAGGTAATTCAAAAGACTCCCAGAGAAATGAAAATGCAATGATGGTCATGAAAATGATTTGGCCCAACATCACACATCATTTCTTATGATATAAGAAATGATAAAGCATGGCCCTGACTGTTGTAGCTCAGGTGGCTGGGCGTCATCCCACAGTTCTATTCTAGGTTCGGGCACATGCCATGGTGGCTCAGTCCCAAGCAAGATATATGTATGAGAAGCAACTGATTGACGTGTCTCTCTCTTTCTCCCTCCTTTCCCCTCTCTCTAAAAAATAAATAAAATCTTTTTTAAAAAAGAAGTGATAAAGTGTGACTAGAAATACTTTTCTGATTGTATAAAATGTATACAATCTATATTATAGAGGTCTATGAATTTTCAGAGACATTATTAAGTATTATACATGTGCTTAATTAGAAACTAAACACGATTACTTCAAATGTAAAAACTCAATTTCAATTGTAAAGCATAATTTTACATTTAGCAATTTTTAAAATTCAAATTTTGACATGGCATACAACTAGGTAGCCTTCAAAATGTTAATAAAATCCTAACTGCAGAGTTTTTCTAGTAATGAAGGGGCAATTTAAAAATGGAAAATCAATTAGTATAAATTGTTGATGACTTATGTGCCAAAATGTCCTATAATGTTTTTCAGAGGAGCTATGCATCCAAATTCCAATGCCTAGTGAGCAATTTCTGACACATAGCAATAGCTGAATAAATGTGTGTTTCAACTGATTTGGACTGAAAAAGACATCACAAGAAAAGTATGTCCATCAATTAGGGTTTGACAGTATTTAGCCAAGGAGACATACAATATACTTCAAAATTCATTCCTAATAAATAAAGGGTTAAAATAGTACTGTAATCCACCTCACCAATAGAATGAAAAATGTGTCATAAATCAACAACTAATATACATCTTAACTAGGAAAAATACCAGAGGCATTACCATATAATAAAGAACAAGAATTATTCCTATCACTATGATTATTTAACTGTTTTGGAAATGCTAGTCAATGAAATAGGATATAAACAGAAATAAGGGGGAAAAAAGAAGATACAGTAATCACTGCAGAAAAGTTATGACCTTGAAAATTCAACAAAACTTACAAGAAATTATTAAAATTATTAGGAAAGTTGAATAAAATAGCCAGGTAATAAATATTATGAAGAAGAAAATATGGCTTTTATAGAAGAATTAGAGAACAGAATGTAAGAATTTAAGAAAAATAATAAAAACACAGCATGCTTATACTTAAATATAATGAATGTTGGGACTATATAAAGACATGATTTACTTATGCATAAAATATTACATTAATAGAAACATACAATGGTTTTAA
Organism: Anoura caudifer; assembly: GCA_004027475.1. Taxonomy (NCBI): domain Eukaryota; kingdom Metazoa; phylum Chordata; class Mammalia; order Chiroptera; family Phyllostomidae; genus Anoura; species Anoura caudifer. Next base: position 171,679 of record PVKU01002910.1, on the reverse strand, counting down.
ATGTGAAACCTGAATATTTCAATGACACCAATACTACTTTACAGGTTTAATAAAATTCCAAAGAAATATTTTATGAATTCAATGCAGTAAATTAATGTAGAAGAATAAGTATGTGACAATAGCCAAATTCTTTCTTAAAGATGAAAAATAAGGAAAGATTTGAGTTAATGTATATATACACTTACTTTGAAGCTCTAATAAAAAATACTATGGAATCAGTGAAGGAACTGAAAAAACCAGTAATCCAAGACTAGACCCTAATATTCATGAAAATTAGTAACCAATAAAGATGGCACCAAAATCAAAGGATAAATAATATTGGGACAATTGATTAAGTATCAAAAACAAAATTATGTAAGACATCTCATATCTCAGGCTAAAATAAGTTCTGGGAAGAATGGAGAGTTAAAAATACAAAATACAACCATAATGATACTAGAAAAATGGTGAACATTTATCAGACTTCAAAGCTATTATTAAAAAGGTAATAGCAAAGGCCTCTGTCATAAAAAATAATAGAATTAACCAAATATTTAAAATGTTATATCAACAACAGCAAAAACATTTTAATGACATATGAAAATTGGTAGAAACATTTTTGCAACACATTTAACAAAATTAGTGACTTAACATTTTAAAAAATCTTATAAATCATCAAGATGACATGATTAAAGGACATGAGCAATTTATAAAAAAAGAAAACAATGGCAAATAAGCATAAAAAACATTTCAACTCTATAAAAATAAAATCAATGCTAATTAAAATAAAATAAACTACTTTTTACCTGCCAATTGGAAATAAATATGAAATGATATTATTCAAAGTAGGTAAGAACGTAGTTTTAAAAAGTACTCTCAAAAAAAATTGAACTGAATTAGCAAAAGAACTTTGAGAAGTTTATACCCTTTAACCCAGATATCAACCTTTTAAGAATATATGCTGAAAAAATAATCCAAGATGCAGATAAGTATTTTTAGGTAAGAATTGTCTTCAGAGCAATATGAATGATGGTGAAAAATAACCTAAATATTTTGGTACAATATAATGCAACCATTAAAAATTAGTATTTTTTTACTGTGAAAACTAATGCAATGAATGTTAATTAGAAAAATAATATGAACTATATGATCCAAATTTTTATTTGAAAATATACATACATACATATATAAAGCATACACATACTTTAAAATCTACATAAAATTGGAAAGAGGCACAGCAAAATCTTCAAATTGTCCATCCCTGGTTTAAATTTTAAACACTGTATGTATTTTTATATTTCTATAATATATCCAATGAATATGCTTTACTTTTTATCTGGAAAAAATGATTTCAAACTTAAAACAAATTTATATGTGTTCAGCATCCACTAAAGGATAACAAAATCACACACCAATAAAAACTGCTTTCCCTGTACATGTGGAATTACTATGTTCATGCAAATGTGAATCTCCACAATTTTGTGTATAAAGAATATCTATTAAGATGTTTAATTTTCTTATTTTTATTTCTGAAGCATATACTTTTTGTGAATTCAAAACCAAAAAAATAAGGTCACGTTTTTAGTATATTTTATTAATTGTTAATATAGTTGTCCCAATTATTGCCCCTGTGCCCTCCTCTGCCCAGTACACCCCTTCCCTCCAGCAATCACCTTCCATTTAGTTCATGTCTATGGGTCATGCATATAAGTTCTTTGGATTCTCCATTTCCTATACTATTTTTAACATGCCCCTGTCTATTTTGTACCTAACAATTATACTTTTTAATCCCTACACATTTTCCCCTGTTCTTCCCCTTCCCCATTCCAGCTGATTACCCTCCAAAAATGATGTCCATACCTATGATTCTGTTCCTGTTCTGTTGTTTGCTTAGTTTGTTTGTTTGTTTGTTTTTTGAGATTCAGTTGATAATAGTTGTGAATTTGTCACCTTTTTAACATTCATTATTCTGCTCTTCTTTTTCTTAGATAAGTCCCTTAAACATTTCATATTAAGGGCTTGGTGATGATGAACTCCTTTAACTTGACCTTATCTGGGAAGCACTTTATCTGCCCTTCCATTCTAAATGATAGCTTTGCTGGGTAGAATAATCTGGATTGTAGGTCCTTGCTTTCCAACACTTTGAATACTTCTTGCCAGCCCCTTCTACCCTGCAAAATTTGGGAAATCTGCTGATTATCTTATGGGAACTCCTTTGCAGGTAACTCTCTGCTTTTCTCTTACTGCTTTTAAAATTCTCTCTTTATCTTTAACCTTTGGCTTTTTAATATGATGTGTTTTGGTACGGTCCTCTTTGGGTCCAACTTACTTGAGACTCTCTGAGCTTCATGGATTTGTATGTCTAGTTCCTTCACCAAATTCAGAAGTTTTCTTTCATTAATTTTTCAAATAAGTTTTCAATTTCTTGCTTTTCCTCTTCTCCTTCTGCCATCCCTGTGATTCAGATGTTTGTACGTTTGGAGATACCTCAGAGTCTTCTTATACTATCCTAGCTTTTTAAATTCTTGTTTCTTCTTTCTATTATGGTTGAATGCTTATTTCTTCCTTATGTTCCTAATTGTTGATTTGAATCCTGGCTTCCTTCCCCTTCACTGTTGGTTCCCTGTAGATTTTTCTTTATTTCACTTAGTGTAACCTTCATTTCTTCTTTATATTGTTGCCCATACTCAACGAGTTTCTTGAGCATCCTGATCACCAATGCTTTGAACCTGATAGGTTGGCTATCTGTTTCATTTAGTTCTTTGTCTGGGGTTTTGTTCTGTCCTTTCTTTTGGGCCATATTTCTTTATCTCCTCAATTGGCAGCCTCACTGTGTTTATTTCTGTGTATTAGGTAGAGCTGCTTTGACTCCCTGTAAAAGGCACCTATAAATTGTGTGGGGCAGAGACTTAGATAATTGCCAGGGTGGAGCAACTGACTTCATAGCTTTGTGGCTCTGTGTCAGGGGAGGGCTCAGAGAGGGTACTACACCACTGCCTGGCTCCTGAGGTTTGATCAGCTCTTGCCCAGTTTCCAGTCATTTCACTCTCTCCCTATATATGACTTGTCCCCTTCCAGTTGTTGCCCTGGTGTTGCATCCTAGAGTGGACATGTTTACATACATTTTATGACCTTTAGGCCCTTTAAGTGAAGTTTTCTGGAAGTCTGGCAGTTTTTTCTGCCACCCAACCCCCACGGGTTTTTACAGCCAGAAGTTACGGGGATTTATCTTCCTGGTGCTGAAACCCTGGTCTGGCCTGGGACTTGGATTGCTCAGTCTCACAGTGTCCCTCCTGATTTTTATCCATGACATGTGAATGTGGGACCACCCAGGCCCATTCACCTGCCACCTCTCCATGACATACCGCATCTCCTCTCCTCTATGCCTGGTCTCCACTTCTCCGCCCCTCCTACCCATCTAGATGAATGTGGTTTCTTTAAGTCCTCAGTTGTCAGACTTCCATACAGTTTGATTTTTCTGACAGTTCTGGGTGTTATTTCTTTTGAGATTTAGTTGTAATTCATTTTTATGGTTGGATGAGGAATCAAGCAAGTCTACCTATGCCTCCATCTTGACCAGAAGTCCTAAATTTGCTCTTAAACACCATATTTGACCACAATTGTTCTTCCAGTGCTTGGATGGCCATTCTTCTACCTCTTCTAGATAAAGTTTGCCTATTTTGTTAATAATTGTTTTGAAACCATGTTCAGTAATATTCAGTCTGAGAATGTTTATTTGGCTGTTTAGCCAACACCAAAGAAGTCACCTTCAATCAACTGTGACCATCATAGTGAATAGTGCATTTGACTTTCATATTTCTTTTGCCTGGAACACCAACCATGCTGAGTATTCTGAAAGTAACAATGGAGGGGACTTGCTTTTTTTGAATCAGTGCTTAAAAAATAGCTTCCAAAGTCAAGACATTTAATAACCTTCTAAGTAAGTTTGGCTCCATGTTGTGTTTGAAGGCACACCCCCTCCAAAAGTCTGCACTCACCATCTGCTACTCAACTGCAGAGTAATGCACTGAAGTGTGGTGTTGCTTGGCATACACAAAGACAGTCAATGTCCAACTCCATTCAGATATGAGCACAATATCGGAACCTATGACACAGTCCTCAACATCAATGCAGCATTTTCAAGCCCCACTGCACATCAATCAAGTATGTATGACACTCAAGCTGATAGACAAAATCTAAGCCAACCCTAAACACCTACTGTTCATGGATCTCTCCAGTTTGCCTGCAGCTCACCTACTATTAAGATGATAGCTTTAGCCTAGTCTTCCATGCCAAAACATGTCCATGGAGTCACTCTGGCAAGAGGGAGGGTCTATATCAATGTCAACAAACAAGTCCCTTACTGCCGACCCTACCATCTGTCCTCCTGCTTCCTACCTACCTTAGTTTATGTGGACCTTGATGAATGGGATTCTAATAATCCAAGATTCTAGTGTAGCCAGCCTTTGCAGATGGGGTCAACATGACTGCCCTCTGGCCAAACACCTAAGGTAACATAGCTGAAGGGTTACATGGAGAGTGCCTTTTTGCAAATCCGATGTTAGAAAGATTAAAAAGTTCCTTCCAGTTTCTTGAATTTGGAGTTTGTGAAAAAAAGTTATGTGTTCAGTGCTTAACATAAAGATGATTCCCTTTAAATTCTTTGTAAATGTTAAAAATCCTCTAGAATGGATAAATTGCATTTCAATACTATGAAAGGAAATAAAATGAATAACTCAAATAAGGTATCTATGAAGTTGGTTTGAGAGAAAGACTTGAAAAAATCTCAGAAATATGTAAAACTAAGACTTCATAGTGTAACATAAATGTAGAAGTAGAACATTTTACTCTGCATTAGATACAACAATATCAGAAAATAATGCACATGCTAAATGAAGAATAATACCTCTCAGTCTAATACTCCAGAAGGTATATAGCACTTAAACAGACTCCATGGTGGAGTGACAGACTTTGATATAATTTTAAATATAAGTAGATCTTAGAGGAATCAATTTTTATCTTAAAAAATAAAAAGACTATATAAAATAAAATAAATTGCCCTGGCTTGTGTGATTGAGTGGATTGAGGGCCAGCCTGTGAACCAAAGGGTCACTGGTTCAATTCTTAGTCAGTAATTGACTAGGCACATGCCTGGGTTGTGGGCCAGGTCCACAATAGAGGGCACAAGAGAGTCAACCACACGCTGATGTTTCTCTATCTCTTTCTCCCTACCTTCCCCTCTCTCTCAAAATGAACAAATAAAATCTTTAAAAAAATAAATGAAAACAGTAAATCAATATTGCCTTAAAAGTAGTAAATGAAGTTATTTGTGTGAACATGTTGATAAACTTTTTAATTAGGTCATTAAAAATATGGTTTAGACTGAGCCTAATGGCACATAAAATGAACAGAAAATGATAGGAAATGCCACTGGTTCCAACACAAATCCATCTACTATGATGATACATGATATGACTTTATTTTTTGTTCGAAGAATGCTGAATATATTTCCAGAATGGTCTCTGGAATCGCCAAAACCAAAACAAATTCAAAATATACCATCATGTGAAACTCTAGGAGAAATTTAAATAAGTCATAATTATAAGGAAAACCTTTACCACGCAAATGAGATAATGAATGTGAAAATATGTTATAAACTATAAAGCGCCATACACGGAATTACTCAGAACATTTATCACAATGTTTTGTATATAGTAAGCACTTACAAAATGTTTGTAGAATTGATTAGAATTTAATTGAAAAGAGATGTATAATGAGACTTCTGTAAGTAGAATTCAGATCCTTTCAAGATCATGGGAAAAAGCTCAATAAATTTATATTACTAGGTATATCAGTTGTCTTTGATGTTATGAATTAAGATGAGATTCTAGTGTATCTAAAGAGAACTTGTGTAGGATTATCTTTTGAAAAAAATTACTGTGGAATAAAAAAACATGATTATTTTTCATTTCTAAATACCTCCAAATTTTCTACCATTCTTTAGTCAATTATGATAATGCTATAGAAATCCTAAATAAAACCTGAACTTACAATGTCCTGGCCTAATCATCTGGATAATCTCTTTGAGTTTTCCTAAAATATGCTCCCATCCCATTTTCTATGGGAATTCTCCCACTGATTAACACAGAGAATGAGAATTTGGCCTGTGCTCTATAGACACCATTGAAATGTGGCCACCTGAGGCATGTAGGAAGGGCATCCAGCTGGCACACCACATGTTGCCCTGGAGTAGTGTGCAATGAGAGGGGTATTTTGGCTAAGAGTACCTGGACAAACCTTACAAAGGCCCTGATTATGAAAAGGACTTCAGTATCATCATTGTCTCTTGAGTATAATATAAGCCAGGGAAACTTCTAAGTTTCCTTATTTAAAAAAAAAAAAAAAAAAAAAAGGAGAAGAAGAAGAAGAAGCACTTGAAAAATCAGAGAAAGCTGTGCCATTGATACTTGAATTTGAGCAATATTTATATTACTGAGATAATTTTTTAAAGAAACCCAGAAATTTTAAAACTGATGCTAAGGCATTTTGCAAAACTGACCATAAACTAAAAAAAAATAAACTATAAAACTAAAGATGCAAAAATATATGATGAAAATTTATGTGGTGCAATTGTTAGATATTACGAAAATCAATGAAGTAAATATACTACTCATGTAAAGAAATATGTTTATTTTACTTTTATTTTATGCAACTTGTAAGAAAGAAGAGTCATGCATTTGAACTACAATGCCAATAAAACAATTTTGTCAATTTTGAATCTGTTTTTTTAAAACACCATACATGATTACAACACATAATGCACAAGTATTTGTGCCAATTTTTTTTGTTTTAAAACCAAAGCTGTTTTTGTATTACATTAGCACAAAAATCAGAGTTTCAAAACCAGCTAATACATTTGGAGGTGAATTTTAAAATAAGCCCACTAGATTCTTTGTGAAATCCACTTTGAGTGCCAGGAATATTTTTGTAAAATTCCACTGGGGTAAATAGGGTAGCTAAGAAATGCTCCCCATAATGAGAAAGAAGCATATGCATTTTCAAGTTTTGTATAGCGTTTTCATTTTCCTACTGAATGGTTCTGGTGATATTTACAATACAATATGAATATAAATCTTAAGAAGTTTACGATGTCACACCAAATGCTGAGAAACAATTACAGCTGGGATTTGCATTTGTGTTTATGTATTATTTTGCCTATAGACTCCAAAAACCAATGACGAGAAACTTTGATACAAAACACATCCTGGAATTAAAAGACAGGTTTCATCTATCAGTATAACCAGAGACAGAGTTTGATAGTAAGTGCAACAAACAATGATTTAAATATGCCACTTCAGCCACCAGAGCTGTCATTCAAGAGGCTTTTTTGCATCATCAATTCAATGCCACACAAATAGGAATACTTACTTTTCAATACATTTTGTTGAAGACTTGTTTACACAAAGGAAACCAATACCTGTAGGGAAACTTTTAATGTGTCATCATTTGTCTGAACTTATTTAAAATGATAACTATGGCTTAATTTACACCATCTTTTCCCTAAAATCTCAAGAAAATCTTGAAGATCAAAATGTTTTTAACACCGTGAGTCCTTATTTATGTCTCAGAAAACAGAAGCTCAGAGAGAGAGAGAGAGAATTGGCAACAATCATAAACTCAGTGCAGTCACTTAGAATCCTAATAAAACCATAAAATTACCATTTTCCATTTTTCCATTAACTCATCATTTTACTTAACTCAAAATATTGTGCATATTTTATTGCCGACTTAAGTAACTGAAAATTTTTATTAATTAACTTATTTTTTTAAAAACGTGACCAATAAAATTTGGCTTACATCTTGCCTTTTTCTTCAGGAATTTAGGGACTTCACAATCTTAATACCCTGATAGTTATTTAACACCTAAGAAGCTAGAAAATACGGAGATTGAAGTTGGCCCCCCTTCCATCCTTGTTGACAGAAATCCTGACTGCCAAAAGCCAGTGATGCTGGTTGGCCGATCATCATATCTAAATATTGATTATTCTAAAAGTTGTTTTGTTGAGACTTTCTTCATTTTAGAATTACAGGTGGAAAGTCACTTCTCTTTGATATAAATTGCATGCAGTAAAGAAGGCGGCAGTCCTAGACAAAAAATATGTAGGAAATGGTTTTCCACCTCTGCATGCTGCTGAAAATCCCACTGAGTTAAGTAGGGTTCTACCAAGGCCACTTAAACATATTAGCCTATTATGCTCCACATTTCTTTATTGTTCTCAAAAAGCTAATGAAACGTTCCAGTGTGATGTTTACGCTAGAGCTATTTTTAAAGGCATTTTAGAAGAAATGTTTCTCTCATAACTCCAGAAGGGAGTTCCACTTCCTAGAAGTATTTAGTAGACCAGGCAGAGATACACCATCTCATTACTCAGACTGTTTAGTTGCATTAACTGAAGAAGACAGTCCTTAAAGGTAATCATTTAACAGTTTCAGTGTGAGCTTTAACATCATTGTAAAGGGGAAAGGATTACAAAACTGTCAGGCATTCATGGCATTCTGTACTGCTGAATGAATAGGTTTAAAATATCATGTATTGTCTATTCATAGATAGCATTGTTTCATATCGTCAATGTATTGGTTCAGAGTATAAATGTAAAATTAAACAATCATTTTTCTCCAGATTCAGTTGTTTTAAAAGAAATAAGGAAATATGATACTCTATCACTGAAACTCAGTATATAGAATGAATCTCAACCAGTTATCTTCCCTGTTGGGGTGTCAGTTTCTTCATTTGTAACATAAAGGAATCAGACCTATTGATATGTATGATCTCACCTAATATTTTCTGTGCTTATGATACTAAATACCAATACTGTGTATTGATGAATAGCAAAGCAGGCAAAGAACAAGGAACAAAATTTCATTACATTACTAACTTTCCAGCAAAATTGAAGTTACATAATTGTGCATTGAGTTGCCACATACAACCACATCACCTACATGCCATCATCAATAATATGAAAGAAAGGTTGAATATTAAGGTCACATGTAGTAATATTAAACTTAAGGCTAAAACTAATAATACAATAATAAATTGAAAAATGAATTATAAAATTCTACTGAACTCATATAATATGCCTTTACAGATGGCAATTTCTTATGCAATCATTCTGTATTAAAAACAACCTTGGAGAGACCTTGGGGTTTTTTGTTTTTATTTTTTAAGAAATCAGATTATAACCCTAAAAAAAGTATTCACACAGTTCATAGCTTTGACCTCTACTGGATATAATCTTGAGTATCATCTTCTCTTTTGAAATTAGACATTATCCTTCAATACAGATACCGCACTTAATTAATGCCAACAATGTTTCCCGTGTTTTATCTGCATTCACCCATGTAATCCTTCCATCAACACTAGGAGCTAAGTGTTGTTAGAACACAGAATCATAGGGGTGGTTATCAGCAATGCTAGAATATCAAACTGACTCATGGGTCCCTCTCATTTTTTTCAGCATGCAAAGTTAACATGGTATGACATAGTGTTTCAAGAATAAATATGACTCATATCAAATAATTATTTTCTGTATTCTTCCTAATGGTAACCACAAGAGTAATTTATTCCACCACACATGAAAGTAGAGATAGAAGACTAAATTGAAATTGAAAGAACACACTTTTTTCTCACTATAAGTGTGAATGAAGACATACCTATAAATTACTAGAGGCATAAAAACCAATAACCAGTGAGAGTGAAACTGTTTGAAATGATATTTCAAGCTCTTTAATAAGTGGGTTCTTGCAGCATAATGAACACTGGAATGGGCACAAAGGACCTATCTTATAATCTTGAAGCTGCCACTATCCAATTTTATCATTGGGCAAGTTTTTGTTTTTTGTTTTCCTCAAATGGAATATTTGGATCTCAAAGGTTCCTTCAAATAACAGCATTCCATAACAAGCTACCTACAAAGTCAAGTATGATTTACTTTGCTTCATTTATTATGTAACAGTTACTAATCTAAATGAGTGGTATTATACTCACAGTTTTAACTAATTTAAAGCAAAGATCAGGCCTGCTTTGTAATCTTCTCTCACACTGCAGCTCTGATATAATAAGGTGCTGTCTCAAACATTGTGGGATATGTCATTTTCATTTCTGCTCAAGATTTAAGTGGAAATATATATTTGTAGTAATCAGATAATATAAAAAACTCAAAAGTGTATAAATACTAGGACTTAATCTTGGCTCCTCCTATCCTTTTTGACCTCTACTTTAAATATCAGCCTGCTACTCTTGACATCTAATATTGCTAAGGACTAAAAAATTTCCTGAATGTAGTTTACATGAGCCAAGAGTAAGAGGTATGAAAAAAGTAGAGGGAAGGGGCAAGAGTATTATAATTCGGTAACATATTTCTCATGTTTTCCACTGTTTCTTTACCTATATTAGTCCCAGAAACTATTTGAACGTATGACTACAGTAGAAATGTTGTGTGGCTGGCTGATATTGTAAGTAAAAACAAAAAATCATGGAAATGGTGGAATATCAGGTACTAGCATTTAAGCATTTTTACCACTACAAAAATGAGGCAAGAATACCACCTTCTTTGTGATCTGGAAATTGTTTTAAGATAAAGCCGGTCACTAAAAACTATCCTTCTTTTGGGGGCAAAGGTCATCTAAAAAGAAAAGCCAAGGTCAAGAGCAGGCCCCTTAGGACTACTACAGAACTTTCACTAGAGGGTGCTCTTGGGCTTTTATGGGTTGCCAATTCTCCAATAACGAAACTAAGCATTGCTTAAAAAATATATTCTATTTTAGCATAAGTTGGACTCCACCATGAACCCATAGCCAATACTTCAATATTGATGTAAGAATAACTCAAGCAGACCTGGGCTTCGTTCTTATTTTCCTTTGCTATTCCTTTGTTTCTACTGCTAGCACACTTGTAGGCTTCACAAATGTAAACCCACAAAAGATCTTAGATGTTTCCAAAAGTCTACATTCCAATTAGATAACTACAGAAATTGCCAGACATATCAAAGTTAGATTAAATGGGTTCAACTAACAGAGCTATTTTTGTAAATATATTTAATCTTATAATAAATAGGTTCATACTATATATCTAGTTAAAATATCTTCATTATTCTACAGGAACTGTAAGGTAAACTTATTATCATACAGACTAATTCTCAAGCAATTATTATATATTTACTATTCGTATTTTTAATGATATCAAATATTAAGCACTGAATAGTACTCAATAATTATCCCTGCATTCTTTATTGCATAGAGAAATTCCCATATTATGTTTCTGACAGGATGACATATAATTAAATCTTAGTCTCTACTCCATATGCTAGGAATTTTTTCTAAAACTGTAGATTCACCTTTCTGGAATTTATAGTAGGTGACTTATTTTAATTATTCCTGATTCCTATCAAGAATTATAAGCTGCTTATCAAGGAATTATAAGATGCTTTCTATATGCTTCCTGTGTTTGCTACATTCTTATGAGAAAATGGAACATGGAAATTGTTTTGTTATATGACTAATGTTTATTTTTTATTTATTAGGAAAACCGAGGTTTTTTGTTTGCCTACATGTTAAAAAATTGGCAATGATATATAACCATACATAGCAACACTCTTCTCAAGACTCAAAAGACTAAGATTCTTCTTCACCTTCAGAATGTAAAGTCTCGTGAACACTGATGGCCGCTGGCCATTATGCCCATCATCACGGTGACCTTTTCATAACATGTTTGCTATCTTGATGGCTTTAACATCTTTAGGGTTGATAGAATAACTTGGGAAACAATTGTAGAATACAAAAGCTTTGTCTGCATTTCTAATTTGGTTAAATCCAAAGTTTAATTATACCTTAATTGAATTACGTTTAACAGTTTCTCTTAAAAAATCAGCTTGAAGCATTTGACAATAAGAAATTCAGGGCTAAATAGTAGTACCCCTTTATAATGCATAAATCTGTATAAAAATGTGTTTTAAACTATCACTTGATAAAAGATAAGCCAGTGTCATTTATGAATTCCAGCTCCTTTTATACCCTGTGTGGGTTACAACAAGCACAAAAACTTGGGAAAATTTGAAGTGGATTCAAGCTCTTGTAAAGTAGTCACCTGAGCTCTTAAGGGGCCATCTTTGAGAAGCACCAGATAGTTTAAACATGCACATCCGATGCATGTTATCCCTCAATTCAACTTGCAGAGGACAGTCACCAGCATATATTCAAAGTGTACTTCATCTAAATTGGTTATAAACAAGCTTAAAGACCTCTATAAAGAACTGGCAAAATTCCCACGGATACTGTGAAAATAAAGGGGATCGATGAAAAGATATAATTATTTTAGTGTTAGATGTAATTAATTTATGAGTGAGGTCATTTTTTCTCACATACATTTAAATTTCTCCAAACACAGGTCAATGTGTGCCAGCTGATGGGAGAAAAGACCTATTTGGTTTGAGTTTGCCCATGTTCATATTCATTTCTATATCTTGGTAAAATAAAATGTCTCATAAATCTTCACATCTGCAAAAAAGGGTTCAAGCTGACGCAGAGTGACAACTACTGTTGATCGGGAATAAGAAAATCTCTTAACTACTTCTTAAGTGTTCTTTTTTTGATTTCCTGTTCTATTCATTCTATTGGAAAGGAAGAAACAAAATAATTTCACCTAATTTTATGAATCAAATGCACTAAAAGTATTTAGCTAGAGTTACATAAAAGATCTAAGTCTAACCTAATTACTTTATAATTAGGACACTAAAAAAATTAAAATAAGTGGCATCCTCTCCCATGCCATGAAGGAGGTATGTGGCAGGTCTTATTCAGAGTCCCTAACCCAGTGCCTCTTTGTACTGCACACTTCCCAAGGCACTTTGGTTTTTCCTGAAGGATCTATGTATCATGTCATACTTTCATGTTGACTTACACTGAAATTTCAGAGAGATTAAAAAGAGATAAGGAAAATTACTCTTAATTATCCAACTCTTCAACTCAGGCAATATTCCTATATTCAATGGTCTAATGGTCGACTGACCTATTCGAGCAGGCATGCTCACAAAAATGTAAGCATCACAAAATAGAGATAATGTGGATACTGACTGCATAGCCGTGGTATGTTTCAGCAGTTACCCATCCCATCCACCCTGAATCCATGAGGCACTCTGTACTTCCCTAAGAGTCAGCCCAGCAGGACAATACTGTCTACCTTGTAGGCATAACAGTGCAGGTGTTATCTTTGCTTTAAGAAGACTCCATGAGCCAAATTCTGAATTTACCGAACAGATAAATTAGGCAGTGGATTATTCCCATTTTAAAAGGGTCCACCACAGGATGCTTTGAAAATGTAGGCTGCTCCAGTGCATTTTAAATAAGTTCACTTACAAAGCTTTCTTTATAAGCATGTTTCACAATCCAAAGTCCATGTTCTCTCACACAAAGACAGCAAAAGATTGGTGGGCATAAAGTCCTACCACTTATTACCTTCTAAGCCAAGCTATCTTTTCCATAGAAATGAGTGATTAGCACTATAGTTCATTTTTTTAAAAATTAATGAATTTCTAACTCTCAAAAAATTTAATATCTTCTAAGTACTTACTATGTGCCTTTCACAGTGCTAAGTATTTTACACAATGATCTTATTTCTCCTTATCATAACTCTAGGAAATTAATATGATTATCCCAATTATAGATGAAGAAATTGGGACTAGAAGTTAGAGTTAAAGAACTTGACTAAGTTCATGAAGCAATAAATGATGGTGCCAGAATGCAAAGGCAGATCTGTCTAGAGCTGTTGCCCTTACATGCCTTACAATATTCTTTCAGGTGAAATTTAATGTCACCCCTTACCTCTCACCTAACTAAGCACAGTTGCACTCAAGTGCAGCAATCCTGTCTACAGCAACAGGGACCAGACATGCAACCTATGTATACACAGAGAGGGAACTCATTAACAAGGTTGTCTATTTTGATTACCGCACCACGACATTAAGCCAGAATCTATCTTCTTATAATTCCCACCTATTGGTCCTAGCTTTGCTCTCTAGTCATTGAAAATAATTGTGACCCTGTTTCTCTTTAGCTATCATATTTCTCTCATGGTTTCTTCTTCTCTAGGCAAAACACTCCAATTCTCTCTAGTTTTATTTTATATAATGGGTATGTCTCTCATTTACATTTATTTTGTTTTTTTCTTGAAACTGGTTTTTCTGAAGCACTGAGAACTTATTCATGCCATTTCTAAGTATGGATATAATTTAAAAATGCTTGAGAGGCTACATAGCATAATGGTTAAGCTCTGGAACCTAGATTGCTTGCATTCAAATTCAAGCTTTACCACTTAGTGGATCTGTTTCCTTTGTTATAGGAGTAAATAGATACTTAACTGCCTAGTAAAATAAACATGACTAATATCATTCTATGAGACTGAATTCATTGTCCAGATATAAAGAAGTCAAGTTCTACTAGAAAAAGTACTCAACTGGAGACCAGAGAGACCTGCTTCTTGGGGTGTGTGGAAGACACACTCCAACTTAGAGATCTTTATCTGATCTGTTACATAGAGGAATAGGACTTATACTTCTACCCCTAAAATGATATGATTTGATTCTAAGATTCTAGGATTCTATTCCCACAGGTCCCACTTAAATTTCATTACTAATTATGTTTGAAGACTAACATTAAACTACTAACAAGGGAGGGAGAAAAAGGAGAGAAACATCAGTGTGTCATTGCCTCTTGCACACCCCTAGTGGGCACCTGGCCCTCAACCCAGGCATGTGCCCTGACTAGGAATCAAACCAGTGACCCTTTCATTTGCAGCCTGACACTCAATCCACTGAGCCACACCAGCCAGGGCTAAACTACTAACTTTTCATTTGAAGATTTATATTAATCTGTTGAGACCTCAAGCAGCTTAACTGCATTTTTTCCATGAAAGACAATAAACATCTTGGACTCTATAGATTAGTCTCCTGTAAAATGAAACATGTTACAATTGCATAGAAAGGAATTTAGTGTTACTTTGGAGGTGATAACCCAAAGCCATATTCTGTCAGGTCAGCAGAATCCTGCCCTCCTCTGCCCCATGGGACCCAGTCCATTCTCAGTCATTTCATTGAATCTCAGAGCAGCCCTTTGTATAAATATAAATTCCAGATTTGGATGAAATGGCAGGTTAATACAAAAATCACTAAGTGTTTTTTTCCACCAAAGTGCATCTAGATTGAACTACTTCCCTACCAAAAACCACCTTATTCTGTGATATATATCATGCTCAGCAAATTTTATTATGGATGAATGTGTCAGTGCCATTCATACATCTGGTTGTTCATCTCTAGATTAATAAAGGCACTAGGACTGATGCCACTATCAAAGCAATTGTCTTCAAGTGTGACAATCTATTCTAACAAAGTAAATTCTACAAGGGGCAAAGGGACAATCACCCCAAATTCACTAATGACAAAATCTTTGACATTTTATAAAATGTTTATAAAATTTTATAAAATAACTAAATAAATCTCTCTGTAAATAACAATGACATCATTCTATTTCTAAAAAGCTATAAAATATTATCTTTTCTCTTTCTAAAATTATCTATGTTCAAAGTCAACATCTAAGTTCAATTAAGTACTCTTAATTACACAGACAACTATGTTTCAAATCTTAGATACTAAATCCATGCATTGAATGAACGAACCTACCCTCCCCCACTTACATGTGAACATTCCCATTTCTACATAAAAACAGATGAATATTTTAGGCCAGTGTTCTGTTTTTGATAACTGATTTACAGCATCTGTCTGAACAGATGGAAAGGTGACAACTTATTTCAGGATATATACAATTTCATAAAATTAATATGGCCTTTAAATAATTCTACTTAAATAGTGTTTGTCTCATTCTATCTGTAGCTTGTGCATTGTGAAGAAGCTTGATGCTGATGTAGAGATTTGAGTAAAAAGGATATGAGCTTTATATTATAAAAGGTAGAAATCTTGGAAAAATCAAAAGTATGAAATTAGAAGTTTCAGAATTTCTGGTTTTATTTCTTTCTATACATATAAGAAAGGTCTGGCCCATATATTGATTTATTGAAAAATCATTTCAATATTAACTCAAATTGTCTAATACTAACATTACTTTACCAGCTTTGGTTTGGTTAATTTTAGCATGATACCGCAAGTTGTGTTATAGCAAAATGCTCAGTAGAAAAGTCATTTTTACATATATTATATTACATATGCACAAAGCCATGCCTTAATATGCAACACTGTTGCCTTTGAGAAATAAGTTATATAATATTCATTAAAACAATTAAATCAACATTTTCATAGCACTTTAAACTTCCCTAATAACTTTGTTATTTCACTGAATGGTAAGAGAATCTTACAGATGTATTATTAATACCATTTTACAAATAAAAAATAATAAGGCACAGAAAGGTTAAAATGAAGCTGCATAAGGTCAACAACTTACAAGTGGAATTAAGCGAAAATTTGAACTTTAGGCCTTCTGTATTGGAATCTCAGTGCTCTTTCTACTATTCTCAAAACAACTGTGGTAATGTACATATTAGACTACACTGACATGTTAAGGATAAAGGAAACCCATCATCTCTGTATATGCTATTGCCCCTCAAAAATATAGAAAGCTACTAAAAACACCATTCCATCAAAGAGTTTGCTAACTCTACTGAACATTTAAAATCTTAGCTACATTCTAAATATTTTAAATCTTGAAAAGTTAAAAAACAATAGGGCTTAATTTGTGTCCCTCCAAATTTGTTAACACTTTGAAATCTAAAATGAATGTCTAACTCCTTATTTAAAACCCATGAAGAAGGAAACTTATAATGAAACCAGAGACAAGTCCTTACAATGGTGCCTATGACACCATGGGTATACAAATCTGCCCCATTTTACTGTACACAAAAAGACTGGAATTCAGCCGTTGTTAAAGATGCAATAAACTTCTGCTGGTGAGTCAGTCTCATAGCCTCAGATTTACACTCCCACTGTCAGCAAGAATTTTTAAGTTAAACAATTTTTTTAAATAAAAATTCTATAAACTACATTTATATTATTAATATAATGTGTTTTCATTGTTTTTGGTGCTAAAATATCCGATTCTTTTAGACTTTGCTCTCTTCTTTCTTCTTTCCCTCTCTTAGTTCCCTCACTCCAACCCCTGCTCCTTCTCCACACTGGTTCTCTCTCTGAGGCTTCAGGGAAGAGGCCTGCCTAATGCCTGGACCTTCATGCTCCTGAGACTAAACCCAGACCCACCCATGGCATGGGTCCCATTCTTTGTCTGAAATCAGCATCTGACAGAGTTGGATATGGAGTTATCATTGAATTGAACAGCAAGCCTGGATTTTTACCATTAGCATAAAAAAAGTATAATATTTGTATAAATGTCCCTCTAATAAACTCCCTCCCAAATAGTCTCATTTTATTTTCACTTTATTTTCTCATTCTACTCTTAAAGCCACAGTGAAAGGAACACTGTTATGGTCATGCCAAAATATTCTTTTCATTTCTAGTTAAGGTCTAGTTTGGACAAAGCTAAGAAGTAGTTTTTAGTTTGTACTTATATCAGTTACCATTTACCTACAGATGTCATTTGGGCTTGCAGGGGCTGAGGGGGCATCTTTGGAATGATACCTAAAGCTTTCTACTTAGTTGGCATTATGCTGTAGATGTCAAGAGGGTTTTTGTAAGGCTAATTTTCTCCCAGTACTGTTTTATTCCCACAGGGAGTGAGCAAGACAGAAGGGTTCTTTTTCCTCAAGAACAAGCTTATAGCACTGACCAGGGCATTTAAATGTATCTTTACAATTCTTAACTTGATCTCCCGGGAATAGCTTTTATAGATTTAGATATTTTTTTGTCATAAAGTATTCTATTTATTTCTCAGCAGCTGGTGTCAAAAAAGTTGTGTTTTTTAATATTCCTTTTAAATAAATAAAATCTGTTTTCATATTGTGTAAAATTAGTTTTGCCTGCTGAGTTTGTGGCATTATGAAGTGATCATTTCTTCCCATGAATTATTTAGAGTGAGGATATCAAAATCTGACAGAACAATACAGTGCACTATATAATACAATTTAATTTTATAATATACCAGCTCACAAGTATCTCCCAACGCACAGCAGTTACAATACATTGGCTCAGAATTAGCCGACCAAGTCTATGCCCCTAAGTTCCATATTTTAGTATCTGAGAGCCAATTCTAAATTTTTCAGTGGGCTAGAAAATCACTCCACATTTGGCAGCACAGAGATATCTAAAGATATTTTTGCTAAGTATTCATGCAGGGCACTGCTGTTCAACTACCCTAGATGATATTGGCCTTTTTTTAAAGTTCTTTAAGACTTAGATTTTGACAGTTGTTCATATTCTCATTAGAAAATGTTGTTGGCATTATTAGCATTTTCTCTGTAATTTTCTGATCATTTCATCTTATGGGACAAATGCATCTATGTAATCATAATCATTTTCACTACTTATTCTCACTACTTATTGCAGAAGAAGGAAAACAATGATCCACTCAAATGACCCACAGCACCCATAGGACATATAGCAATGCTGTAAAATTTTTAAGGTGAGTGAGGTGCCATGAATGAATTACTAATGAATATAGAAAGGCATGATTGGAAGCTATAACAAAGTCTGAATCAAGGATAGAGTAAAGGTTATTTTGCATTTGATATTCAAGTTATAATAAATGATAATAAAAATACTACACTGATTTTTTCTCTCAGTGGATTTTGCAGAACTACATAAGAGAAATTATGTCTGACTAATTCACTGTATTAAAAGGATGGAGTCATTTTATCTATTTAAGCATTCAAATAGCCTCTGACAAAATTTCACCACAAAGATTTTTTAAAAATAAAATTCATGAGGAAACACAATATACAGGATGTTAGATGTGGTTTTTCCAAATGAGAATCTGGCTCAAAGCACAGAATCAAGATTAATGGGAGCTTCTCTTGATATTTCTACATACTACAGAACACCATAATACATGCAAAACAAAACTCCTGATTCCACAGCACCCAGGTCACCACCTCCACCCCCAATCAAATCACACTTCTTCCTTCTCTGTGAAAGGTGCCACCATCAACCCAGTTGCTCAGGCTGAACATTAAAAACCTCCGATTCCTTTTGACTCCCCCAACACATCGAATCCATCAATAATCTCCATGAACTCAACCCCAAAAGTACATCCCAAACCCAACATAACCATTTCTTACCATTTCTGCTATCACCAACCTAAATCACAATTATCTCTTATCTGGTCTCCTAGTTGATTTCCCTGCTTCCATTTTTGCCATTTCCAATCAATTTTCCAAACAGAAACCAGAGCGTCCTGAACTGCAAGGAAGCTCATATCGTTCCCTTGTTTAAAATCTATAATGAATGCATGTTGTAAAGCCATGACCAAAAAGTCCCTCTATTTTCTGTTCCTGTCTTCCTCTCTGATCTCATTTTCTACTACTCGTCCCTTGTTCATTGTGCTTCTGCCTCAGTGGCCCATTATGTTCCTCCAACAAACCAAGCCTATTCCTACTATCCCTAGTCTGGCTCTCTCCTCTGTTTATACTGCATGTACTACAACTTCACATGACTGGCTCCTTGTCATTACTCTCAGCTTAAACACTGCCTTCACAGAGATTTGAGATTGGCCACAGGAAGGAAAACCAGGTGTCTTTCAACCTATTTATTGAAGTCTCCATTTGCAACCAAATAGGCAGGATGAGTCACAGGTTTAGTTAAGCCATTCCAAAAGCATGAACAGCATCCCCAGAAGAATATTATAGTTTTTTTCCTATCAGTGAGAGTGACACTCACTGTCCTACTGGTGGTCCTAATGGAGAATCAGCATTAACTAGCCATTGCACTTTGACCACTAAGTATGTCAACAACATATACACTGTTTTGAGAGCAAAATAGTTCCTACACTATTCCTGTACAGTGAGTTGAATCATGGCCCCCTGAAAGACATGCCCACATCTTAATCCCTAGAACCTATGAATATGACCTTAATTGAAAAAAGGGTCTTTGCAAATCTAAGTACTCAGAAGTAATATATTAACATCCCAGAACAAGTAACTGTTTTGCAGAGAGGTAATGGAATAGAGGAGAAAGAACATTTATGCAAGACACATTTTGATTTAGATCTGGGCTTTCTATATACAAATTATGTGATATCAAAAATCAAGCTACTTTATATATTTGATCTTCAGGCTCCTCATTAGTAAAATGATAGTAAGTGAAGTATCTCACTCTAAGTATGCTAACACATTCAGCTCAATATTCAATACTCAATTAACCTGTTAATAAATTCAAAAGTATGCCACATATCTATATAAGTTAAAAACTGTTGTTTTCCTCAAGAATCAACATTTTAGCAAGGTATTAATTAGAGCATAAGGGATCGATCAATGTGGAAGCTGGTTGCACAATACCAAATATTTTGACAAACCTTTATTTCAAACCAACTATTCATGCCATTTTAAGCCAACTCCTTGATTATCAGTGGTGCCATAGTCAGACCAGGTTCCTTTACTGTTGCATTTTTAATATTCTCCCTAGTTTCTCATTGACAAATGATGGAAAAGCAATGCTAGAGTATTACTAAAAATATTTGCATCTCGCTTGGACTTAAGATAGCTAGATGGAGAGGCAAAGACTGTGATAACAAAATTTTCTGAAATATTAGTCTAAGAAAATTGACAACAGCACAATAATCTCTATGACAAAGTTGTCAAATTCATACCAATCATGGACACCTTTGATTATCCCTGACACTATAGCAGAAAAAAATATGTGATTTTCCTAAAAAAAAAAAAATCACATATTTCAGGTGTTTCACATTCTGGAATAATTCCTTAATACCATAAAATTAACTCTAGTGACAGCTATTCAAAATACACATAACAAATGTGAAATAAATTTTCAAGAATTGTTGTTTTTTACTTTTCTAAGGAAAAACTGGGCAAATGTTATAAAAAAGTTAAATTAAAAATGTAATACATTAGCCATATCATTTTGATAGGGTAACTCAAGACTTGGAAAATTTTAGCTTAAGGAAAAAGTTATGTGTATGTTAAAGCTTTTGTTCCAGAAACTACAGATAAGGCCCATCCTGGCTCCTAGGAAACACCTGGCCTCCTGGGGTCCTGATAGAAGATTACCACCTGGGGACATCCGAACCTTTGTTCCAGTGAGAGCAGACAACCACCCCTCCCCACCTTGGGAACAGCTAGCTGCTGAAGACAGGAATGCTGCAGCTTCTGAATCTCAAAGACCTTACCACACCTTGTTTGTCTTCCCCCACACCTCCCTTATAAAAGATCTGGCCAGGAAAGAGAAGGGAAGATGGTTTGTTTGTTAGGGTATGAACCCACCATCTTCTCAGATCACCGGCCATCTGAATAAAGCACCCATAAAAGATTCAAATGTTGTCACTGCTTATTGGATTTGGTATTGACAGGCAGCCCGAATGCCCGGTGTCTTTTCCGGTTACAATTTGTTGCTGTTAAAATTTATGTATTTATTCATTCACTCAACAAATATTTATTAAATGCTTACTCAATACCCGGCATTGTGTTAAGCACTAGAAATACAGCCTTGAGTGAGATATACCATTCCCAATCTTAAAGGAGATTTAGGCAAAACAATCAGTAAAAACAAGGCACACATTTTCAGTGTACAATGTAAGGCAAGTCTAATCCATCAGGAAATTAGGAGAGACATACAGAAAAAATGAGCTTCACATTGACTCTTGCTAAGTTATTTCAGTATACCTGAGCAGAAGGGGGAAGAAGGGAGAAATAGAGAAGTATTCCAAACAATGCTAGAGAAAGAGTGACAGAGTTAGGCTAGAAGACAGAGGCCAGGTTGTAAGATTAATATTAAGGAGATCAGGAGAATGTAAGTGAGTGAGATAATTAAGTGAGATAATAATTAAGTGAGATAAGATGGTACCTTAGACTAAAGTGGCAGCTGTGGTATAGACAGGAGTTAACAGATTTAAATATACTTAGGAGCAAAATCAAAAAGAACTAAGCTACTGAATAAATGTATGACAGTAGGGAATATAAGTAAAAAATAATGCTATATTTCTAATACAGGCAATTATGTGGCAACATGGGAGGTAAAAACATGTTTGAAAAGAAGGTTATGAGTTTAGTTCAGGACATAAGGAGTTTGGAGTGTCTATGGCCTGCTCAAGAAAAGAGGTCAAGAAGGTAGTGCTCAGAGATAAGCTTGAGTTGAAGAAAATAATGTGGTGGTTATCCATATGAGGGTACTAATCAAAACTACAGAAGTAAATGAGTTTGACCAGGAAGACTGTCCAAAGTGAGGAGAGAGCCAAGAGAGAATCCTGAGAACACCAACTTCTAATACTGCAAAGGTTAAGTAAGACTGCTTTTGTGGGACATTTTAACCCCCTTCATAACAAACCCTTACATTTATTTCGCTCCCTCCTTGTTTTTCATCCTCACCCAAGGATATGTTTATTGATTTTTGACAGAGAGGAGGGGTGGAGAGTGAGAGTGAGAGAGAGACATAGATGTGAAATAGAAATATCAATTGGCTGCCTCCAGTACTTGCCGTGACCAGGGATCAAATCCACCACCTTTTGGTATGTAAGATGGTGCTCCAGCTGACTGAAAACCACCAGGCCAAGGCACAAACCCTTACATTACTACAATAATTCATCACTTACTCTTAAGACCTATTGTGTCTTTGACTCTCAAATAAGATCATGGGATAAAGCAGCATGGGCAATATAACTCTTCACAAATCAGAACTTAAGTTCCAAAAGGTAGGCCTGAGGGCACTGCACATCAATGCTAAGACTGGAACTTGAATCTCTTAATTTCCAGCTTGGTTTCTTTCCATACACTATTCTACTCTCATGCATCAGCTGCTTACAGATTCTTCCTTAGTGTCAGCCTGGACAATATCCTAGGTATCATCTGTAAAGGTGATCTCACAGCTGTTAATCTTTTTGCACATACCATATCAGAAACCTCGCCACCTAGAACTGCTGTGAGGAACAGAAGCGCTAATGTGAAGCAAAACTATGGAGCAGGAGAACTGTTTCTTAGAATTTAGACCTTCCTACTGTTTCCATTTCTATTCTATCCTCTTCTCTAAAAACATTTGTTCATTCACCCAAAAATGAATTATTAAGCTGGATACTCTGTAAACACAGGAGTTAACAAGTTACACCCAGTCTTTTCCTGCAGTTTTGGGTTTTGAAAGTTCTTTATATTTTCTTTATATATTCATCAGATATATAAGATCTGTTTGGGAAAAGTCCAGCCATTATTAATATAACGAGAATGGTTTCTGTGGCATGTATATAACCTGGCAGCCAAGGAGAGTAGACTGGAATGCCCATGTGTGAACAATGACAATTTCACTGTACTAATCAGTAGGGGCTGTAGATGCCACTGAATGAGCATGTGTACTGCGTGGCCTTCACATTTAAAATGATTGCAAGCAGAGCAACAAATCTGCCTCAAATTTTGCATTAAGCTTGAACAATCCTCCACAGAAACTATTTGGATGATTCAGAAGGCCACAGCTGTGGGCAACTGGTGATTGGCAGCTTCATCATGACAACATGCCCCTTCATGCATCACATCTTGTGCAGAGTTTTTTGGTGAAATATCAAATTGCCCAGGTGACTCAACCTGTGTACAGCCCAGATTTGGTACTCTGCAACTTCTGGCTTTTCCCCAAACCAAAATCACCTTTGAAAGGGAAGAGATTTCAGACCATTGCTGAGTATCAGGAAAATAGAACAGGGCAACTGATCATGATTGGGAGAACTGTGTGAGGTCCTAAGGTGCCTGCTTTGCACCCCAACTGGGAATTGAACCAGCAACCTTTTGGTTCATAGATCAGTGCTCCCACCATTTGAGCCACCTGGCTAGGGCTTAAGGTGCCTACTTTGAAGGGGACTGAGGAATCAGTGTCCTATGTACAATGTTTCTTGAATCTTCTCTTCAATAAATGTCTCTATTTTCATATCACATGCCTAAATACCTTCTGGACCATCCTTGTATTCTTTACAAATATTTTCTTAGTCTGTGGCTTATCTTTTCATTTTATTAATAATGTTTTCAAAGAGCAGATATTTTTAATTTTGATGAAGTCCAATTTATTCTTTTATAGGCATGCATAAATGAATTGTGCATTGATCATATCCTAACCTACTTGATGACTGACTGATCCAAAGTGCTTAGAATGGTCTTATACACAGTAGGTATTCAATAAATATCTGATAAAAAATAAAAATTTCATGCAGTGAAAAGCAAATTGCAGAAACAGTTTGTAGACAACATAGAAAATAAAGTAGTCAAATGCAAAAGCACGTTTGATTTTTATTATCTGATCTAATATAAAAGTTTATTAATATAAGGACACAGATGTATTAAATCCTCTCTGTTAAAGAATCTGGTGCTCTTTTCCTGTAGATAATGTTCTTCTTCAAAAATTATGAGTTTGAAATTCTATAGAACTTAAATATAAAGCAGTAAGCCCTACCCATCTTCATTCCCCACCTCCTCAATAACTCAAACCCTATATGAATCCCTGTAAATAAATCAAAGCTACTGAATTCTCGAAAACTCTAATTGTGCCAATTATAAATAAGCCTCAGGATGGACTGCAACCAGCAACGTCCACAAAACCATTATCTGCAACTATACTCCATTATTTTTCCTTTCATAATTAATTTTTCTAAGTAGGCCAGTACTATTCATTTTATTTAAGTGCTGTTCCAGAAATTCAACTCCCCCCCCAAAAAAAGTTAACTGTAACTATATACATATTTTCTATTAAATACACCTAAACATTTTTATATTATGCAAAACACTAAATTAGGCAGTGAAAGGTTTTTCTAATATGTAATAAAGTAATGTACTATATTGGTTTTCAGTTGTATACTTCTTAACCATATGGTCTGGCAGCATCTTATAAGTAAGTTTCTTGGACTTCCAGATATGTGGATGCTTAAATAGGTACTCCCCGCCCATTCCCCCCCGAAAAGCTTACTTTCATAGATTTTAGCATCTAAGTCACTAGGAACAATTACCAGAGGTATAGATAGGTAGGTAGATAGATAAACACATAATACTACAGATGTACATATTATATAGCATGTAATATATGTGTGGTATGTGTAGCTACATAGACCAACAATGTATATGTATGTGTTTATGTGTGTGTATAAAATAAAAACTGAACCTACTGGAACACAGGAGATAAAACAGTCAAGCCACCAACAGAAATCACCACCTAGATGTACTTTACTCTTAAGAGAGCTCCCTCAAGCCCTACCCAGAGGCTACATATTCTCCATTAAGAAACAATTCTAAAATCTTGGGGTATCTACTTTCCCATCCACAACAGATTAAACCTTGATAATTCGGAGTCTAGGTGAGTGTGTAGTTGGCACTGGTGGCAAATAGCCTAACATAGTGGGAAATGAGAGTTCTGATACGGCCCACTTAGGTACCTTCCTAGTAGCTCCTGGTGAGGGCTTAACAAGCTGGTTAAGGAGGACTACTGGACATAGGCAATGATTCTAGGATAAAGGGTAATTAATATGGGTCTAGTTCCTTTGCATAAAACCTTTGAGAGTTCTCTAACAAGAGGATATGGATTCAACAGGAGAATAATGGTAAATACAAATGCATTAACTTGTAATATGCTAGTTGATTTTTAAATGACTGCTTCCCTATTAATTTTTGCCATCAGGCATTTTTGTAAATTATTCTCAGTGAATTCAACATGGTGTAGTTTTTAAACCACTTTTGACACTACAAATTAACCCAAACTTTCTAATGATAAGCATTTGCATTTCTCTTAAAATACCACCAAAAGTATACCTCAATAATCACAACACCCTCTGAGCTGTCACCAGAGTTTTTAGTTCAAATATATAGTTTTGACCTAAAAATTATGCTACTTCAAGAACCTGAATGATTACCTCACAGTTGAAAACATATTTAGTGACCTGAGATGGGAGGAGTTTCATTTCACTCAAGCAAGTGGTTTTGGTATTCCAACCAAAGGATAGCTTCTTCATGTGGGAGCCATCATGAATGAATATGACTAAATTGTCTAAACAAGTGTATTGTAACACAGACCTCTAATAAGGGCTACTTTTCATAGTGGTCAACCTGGTAGAAACTTACTCCAGGGATATTGTCATTACTGGAAAGCTGAGGCATTGCCTTTAACATTAGTTCTTGAGAAAAAGTAGTCTTTTTGATTTATACTTACCCCTACCCTACTATCACATGCCCCACATCACCCTATTTTGAATATGCCTCATTTACACTGATTAATGAATGCCTCCTCCTAAAGACTGGCATCTTGTCTATTTATCCTAAGTTTTGCTGGGGATGGGGGTTGGACAGGGTTTATGGAAATTAAGAGAGTCTATTTTTGACCACTGTGTCTGTGGGGCATACCAAACTCCTTTGGGCAAATAAACAATATAAAACTAAGATTACCAAGGGATCCTTCTTGGGACAAGTGAATGGAAAAAATTCTCAATAACCAAATCTGGGACATTTAGGGGTTGTTTTCTTCTGAAGTTTGAGTGTATATCTCAAGCTTGACTCTTAATTGAACTGCTCTTCCAGAATCTGCAGCCCTTTGTACCTGTAATCCAAGACAAAACTCCGAGTTCAGCCTGGCAGGTGTTCAGTAAGTATATATAAAGAACAATGAATAATGTGTAAGCACCTAGTCTAGGGTTCTATATACACTGTGGGCCTTCGGTAAGCATTTGTTGATTGACTGAATGTCTGATTCATTATGAATATGAATACACCATATACATCTTGCCATTAATATAAAATAAACCATATAATTTCACTCATATGTGAGCTATAAAACACAACAAATGAACAAGCAAGGAAAAAAAGCAAAAACTCACAGACAAGGACAAAAGTATTGTAGTTACCAGAGGGAAGGAGAGTAACAGGGGTACCAAAGCATAAAAGGAATCAAAACACATGGTGATGGAAAATGATATGACATTGGGTGGTGAGCACAAAATGCAACATACAGATGATATGTCATAGAACTGTAACTTGAAACCTATAAAATTTTATTAATCAATGTTACCCCAATACATGTAAGAAAAAAATTGATACAAATATGTAAATACTTTCTAACTTCCCAAAAGTAAAGTAGTGAACTGACAGAACCATTTTTACCCTTTCTAACCCCACTTACTCTGAACCAATTCAAAGGAGGAGAAGGAACATGAAGAGAAAATGAACATAAGAAAAACAATTAGAGTTCCGGCCAACATGGAGGCGTACGCAGAAATGCTTCACTTCCTCACATAACCAAGAAAAGGATAACAATCAATTTAAAAACAATGAACAAATATAACAAATGGAGACAACTGTACTTGAACAACAATAAAAATGCACATGAAATAAAATGCTTAATAAAACATACTAGAAAAAAAAATTTTAAAGCTAGAACTGCCAGAAAATCATTTGCATGAAAATCCAACAACTAAGGAGTTAAAGAAACATTCATCCAGACTGGTAAGAGGGGCGAAGTTGGGCAGCTGGGGAGAAAGGAGGGCAGCAAGGCAAGGCCTGACTGCATAGGAAATCCCACATTCACAGGCAGATAAGCCAGGAGTAACAATGGAGGAATGAAACAGACCAGGAAACCCAGGGTTTCAGCATGGGACACTAAAGACTCAAAACCCCTGGCTGCAAAAATCTGTAGGGTTGCAACAGCAGGAAAAATTCCCAGTCTCACATGAGAGTCCACTGGAGAGACCCACAGGGTCCTAGAAAGTACACAAATCCACCCACTGTGAATCAGCCCAAGAAAGGGCACAATCCACTTGTGGGAAGTGAGGGAAAGTGGGACGAGAGCCAAGCAAGCAGCACTGCGCCCTCTGACCCCTCCCCCATAGGCAGTGCCACAAAGCAGCAAAGAGGGTTGCCCCACCCTGGCAAATACCTAAGCCTCCATCCCTTACTACATAACAGGTATGATGAGACAAAGAAATATGGCCCAAAAGAAAGAATATATCAAAATTCCAGAAAAAGAACTAAACGACGAGGAGACAGACAATATATCTGATGCAGAATTCACAACACTGGTAATCAGGATGCTCACAGAAATGGTTGTGTATGATCACAAAATAGAGGAAAAAGTGAAGGCTATGCAAAGTGAAATAAAGAACAATATAAAGGGAATCAATAGTGAAGAGAAGGTAATTGGGACTGAAATGAACACTTTGGAACAAAAGGAAGAAATAAACAACCAAAACAGAAAGAAGAAACAAGAATTCAAAAAAATGAGGAGAGGCTTAGGAATCTCTGGGACAACTCCAAATGCTCCAACATCTGAATCATAGGGCTTCCAGAAGGAGAAGAAGAAGGGTAAGAAATTGAAAACTTATTTGAACAAGTAACTATCATCACCAAACAATCATCACCAAACTCTTACTATATGAAATGTTAAAGGGACTTAGAAAAAGAAGATGATCAAAAATACGAACAGTAAAATGACAGCAAACTGACAACTATCAACAACTGAACCTTAGGGGGGAAAAAACTAAGTAAATAACTACAACAGGAACAGATTCACAGAAATGGAGAGCACATGAAGGGTTATCAGTGGGGAGAGGGAGGGGAATAATGGAGGAAAAAGGTACAGGGAATAAGCAGCATAACAGGCAGGCACAAAATAGACAGGGAGAGGTTAAGAATATATAGGAAATGGAGAAATCGAAGAATTTATATGTACAACCCATGGACATGAACTAAGGGGGAGGGGGATTCTGGAGGGTGGAAGGGGTACAGGGCTGAGCAAATTAAAGGGAAAAAAATGGGACAACTGTTAATAGCATAATCAATAAAAATACTTAAAAAAGAGAGAGAAAAACAACTAGCCAATGCACTCTGCAAAGTCTGTAACATTATCTAGAATGACAGCATAGCCATTGTTCAGGCTGCCAAAGCCCTGCTTGTTTGCTAGCTCATAGAGGCCCTGGGAGACTAATAAACTAAGATTAGATATAGACTGATGCCTCCACACCACCACCACCTCACACAACACACACCCTGTTCTAAGTATCTGAACACACGCAGACACCCAAACCTAGAGAATGGGCACTCCATGTTGGCGGAGGGGAAGAGGCTGCCATAAACAGGGCCTGTTTATTATTTAACAGTTGGTACTGCTAGAGGCCTGGCACTGCTATCGAGCATTCTCATTTTCAGTGCAAGTCAGCCTGATTATGAGAGCATGTGAGCCAAATTGTGTTTACCATAGTCTGTGAGAACCTCAGTGCCCCCAGCAGACATGGAAATCCTTACAACAGCTCTGGTCCAAACAGAGAAAATCATTCCTGAGATGGAGGTAAAGGCCTCCATGTGCCTAAATCTTGTCTAATGATCTGCTCAGTGTTTCTGTGTGTTCTATTTGCTTTCCCCCAGCTCAAGACCAGTCATTCCTCTCTAATGATCTAGTTTCTGTTCCTCTGCTTTTGTTACTTTACTTTGGGACCCAAATCAACCAAATAATGTGGGGATCACCCATCTACTAACATGGTTCATGTTGTACTGCACACTTTGGCTATCCAGCAAAAGAATCTACTACCGAGGATGGCTACCTCCCACTTTGCCAGGACTATCTTGGCAGCAAATCTTTTCTTTGCCAACGTGGGCCACAGGTGGATGCTTTCCTACAAATCCAATCAGCAGGATAATGTGCTACTATCATGAGAGTGGACCTTAACAACAAAGAGCTCTACTTAGATGGCCACCCCATTAACTTTGATTTGATTATTCTGCCCCAACAGAACACTTGGCCCTAACAACTACACATGGCACCAGCCCAACATAAAATCTGTAAAAAAGGGGTCATGTTGGGTTCATACATTTTTTAAATATTAAATTTGATATAAAAAATATAAAATGAGATAGTATTGAGATAGTTCCTGGTTTCCTAGAAAAGCATTAACTGTGGTTTAAAAAAAATAAACTAAGGTTAGAGCACATGAGACAATTGTGATAACCAGGCAACACAGATAATATAATCATTTCCCTTGAAATTCAACATAAATCAACATTTCTTTTAAGTGTAAGAAGAACCTTGGCTTTTATCCTCCATATATAAACAAGGCAGTCTTTGATGCTTTACGTATCTCTGTACAACTGTTTATAGATTTGAGATAAAATTGGCTTGATATAAGCTAGTTTGATATTTTGAAACTTAATTGTACCTTGGATACACTTTACAACCACATCACCAAAATACTTTCTACCAATGAAGATAAAGGCACAGTACACTATGCCTTACCTAAAACAGTATATATTAGTTTTCGTGTTTTTATTTTCTAATTGACAGTTGATATTTATATGCCAAAATATCAACAAAGTGTTTTTTTCCTTAATAATCTCTCAACTTTAAATGCCAAAGAGAACAACATATGCTGAGTATAGTTAAATAATTTTTTTTTATATTTTGCATTTTATTGTAGTTTTCAAATAAAGTAGTTGTCTGCAGGTCATAGATTATACATACACACACAAAATAAATAAAACTTTACAAAAACAGAAAAAGTACAAAGAGAAATTTCCTATTGAGGATGAAGTTAATACCTAGTTTTGTTTCATCACTTCCTCTACTGGTCAGGAATGCTTAATAAACAGCCCCAAATTAATGAAGTTAATTCTAACTTCTCCCAAAGCACCCTTCATATAAGGACACTCATAACTACTAGTTAACAGCAAAGCAATGGATCCGATCATAGTTTCAAGGGGAAATGTGCTATTTCAGCCATGACAAAAATGTGAACAAGGATTTTTCAGGAGTTTAAAGATTTCTGTCTTAGTGCTAAGATACTTCACAGCTAGTAGGAGACATTAGTAACAGTTCACAGCTCAGAGATTACTGTGTGCTATGCACTTTTCTAAAAGCTGTAAATGTATGTATTCATTTAATCCTCAGAACCTTATTAAGTATTATTAATTTCTCCATTTTACAGATGAGGAAACTAAGGTACAGAAAGGTTAAGTAACTTGCCCAAGGCACAGTGTAATGGTAATCATCATGTTCTACTTTTCACAATAAAAATCATTCCATGTGACATTTGTGTTTAATTTAAAGCTATGTGGTCCCTGAGGCTGTAAAATATTAGAGGTGAAGCAATTTAAAATTATCTAGCACATGGCACTAGAACTCCAGTGGTGGAAGTAGGTTTGGGGAGACTGTGAAACCTGGAAATTTTGTGGATAGGTACACTTTTCTGGGAAAACAAAATGAAGCACAATTCTAATCCAAATCTCTGAGTTGACAGATTAAAAAAAAAAAAAAACAATAAAGCAATGCATGTAAAGGTTACGTATTATAAGCAAATAGTAGAAGAACCAAGTCTAGAAACCAGGCTCCGTTCATTATCTTCTCAGTGCTAACCTCCTCAGGTGACTTGCCATGGAGGCAAGAAGAAACCTGAGTGGACACAGAAACTATCTGTACCTCTCTGCATGGCTCCCACAACTCAGGAAAGCAAAGCGATGAGACAGGATACCCACTGATACAAAAAGAACAGAACCTCTAGTGGAGCCTGTTCCTGGCTACTTGCGTCTAATGGGGAAAATGTTGGGAATACATTTAAGAGGTAAGAAGAAAAAATCATCTGTTTACAAAGTTGACTGATTTATTTATTTAACAAATAGAAACACACACATACACAATTAACATTCATTTACTGGTAGCCCTAAAACTTTCTAAATTTATTTCTATTTCTCTCTGCTCTCATATGGTAATTTATGTTTACCTTGAAATCATCCACTGTATCCAAATTTATAAAATTTATATGCATGTACTTGTTATTTTCATAGATATAAAATTTATCTAAATTTGAAGTTATTTTTGGCATTTTGGTGAACATATATATTTCAAATTTGCACTTATTTTATCATACATATTTTAATATTTATTTCTCTTATCTATGTGTTGAGTGTCTATTAATAAGTTTAAGAGCCATTTGAATGTTCTGTGCCAGTTTTCCTATCAAGTTGATGGTCTTCTTTCTTATCAGTTTTCAGAAGCTCTGATTTATTAGGGAGATAATATTTTTTATCTGAAATACAAGTTGCCAATCATCATTTTCTCACATCATTTAAAAAGTTTTACATTTTTTAATTTGTCTGAGTTTTCTCATCCATAATTATAGTGGTAATATTAGAGGTTCTTTTCTTATTCTACTTTCCAGATCAATATTGCTTTTAGTTCTTTAATAGTTTTATTTTTCACTTCTATTTCTTTCCTATTTTCTCACAGCTCATTTTATTTTTGCCTTATTTCTTTGATCTTATATATATAATATGACCTCATATTAAAGAGGCCACAATTTCTTCTATTTCTTTTTTACTATGAAAATGTGTTATTTTCTGATATATATATATGTCCATTTTTCCTTATGTTACTTTTGTTTTATAATTAGCTAAACATGGGTCTAATGCTTATTCCTTTCTGATTACTTTTCTTATTTTTTTACTGAATTAATGTTATCAACTGTTTGCTGAGGAAAAGAGGCAAGGTAGTGAACTGGGACAGCAGGGAGCTTCATTTTGGTGCTGTATCTGCTAACACATTATACCCTTTCTCAGCAGCTCCCCTATGCACATTTCTTAGGGGATATGTTTCTGCTCATTGACTTCCCCACTTGGGATAGTGGGAGCCCTAAAGGACTTGCATAGTGCATGTCTTATGGGTCACGATTTAATTTCTTTTTCTTCTCCTGAATATGATCAATCTGGCAAAAACCATCTCACATCCTGGTTCTGGCACATGTGTCAAGTCTGGTATTATTCTTCATTCACTGTCAGGCCTTCTTTTAACTTCTATTGTAAATTAGTCTCAGGGATGCTTCCACAGACCACCCATGGCCTCAGACTTTCCGGTACCATGTAGGTAATTATACCATATGTCCTTTGGGCTCATTCCATTTATTTTGATAGGTTCTGCCTGCTGTATATGTTTAACATACTCTCAACATCCTTCTTTGACTTTTTCTAAATTTCATGGTACTCCATGGTTTGTGATTTGGGGTTTCCTTCTAAAGAAATGCGTCTCTGTTTTGGTTTATTTTTTGCATAAGAAGATATAATGTAGAAGTATACTTACCTTTTCAACTATGTCCTCTTAATTGGCAAAAACAAAACTTCAATTAATAATAGCTCCTCTCCAACTCTATCCTCAATTAATTTGCTACTGTAATGCCTCATTTTTTTCTATTATAGGAGACTAATAAAAGTAAGTAAATTTTCCAGTTAACTATTTAAACTATTGTCTTTCAAACATTTTCTAAAACAAAGAAATAACTTGATATAGTAAAATTATACTGATAAGAAGTTTGAGATTCTTAAACTTTGTCTGTCATTTGTTTATTGATAAAATTTTAGTAAATCATTTAACCTACCCAAGCCTCAGTTCTGCCATTTTTATAATGGAAATAGCAATACTTCTTTTCTTAAAATATAGGTTTTCTGTGAGTGGCAAATGAAACAAACAAAAATATATATAATATGCTCTGTAAACTAATAAACAACCAGAAATGTGTAAGTCTCTAATAAAAGATGATACAGATCAAATAGGGTATTAAGATACTGTCAAAGATGATACAAGTATACAGTGCAGTTTACCCTATACAATGTGATATGCTTCTGTAATTCCTTTGTGTGCTTTTCCAATTGGTCAGCTAAGCTCTGAACTGCCATTCCACTTCTCATTGCTTTTGGAGAGCCTATCTCCAGGAACAACTCTTTCTCTCTTCCTGCTTTCTCTTCACTGGTACATTTTTATAGTTCTTGTTTTTATTGCCTTATATTTGCCATGAAAGGTAAGATAGAGTAATGAAAAGAGAACAAGCTTTGGAGCCAGACAGACCTGGTTTGACCTGCCTCTCTGTCCTTATTCTCATCATTTAACGTCCCTAAATTTGTTTCCTCATCTGTTAATGAATGAGTACTGTTATGAGAAAAAAACTTATAGCCTATCTTCATTATGTCTAGTACATAATATGGGCTGAATAAATGGGTTTTAAAATCAAAGATACCCTGAAGGGCTATATAATATGCAAAACTCTTGGATTTTTATCAAATCTGATTGCCTTCTTAAAAGCATATTTTGCTTACTTTCATATTCTTTTGTTTTTAAATCCTCATTCAAGGATATGCTTGTTGATCTTACAGAGAGGAGAAGGGAGGGTGAGACAGGGAGAGAAACATCAATGCAAGAGACAAACATCAATCCATTGCCTCTCCGACATGCCCCAGCTGGGGACAAAGCCTGCAACCTAGGTATGTGCCCTGACCAGAATCGAATCCCTGACCCTTCAGTTTGTAGGATAATGCTCCAAATGAGCCACACCAGCCAGGGCTATTTTGCTTATTTCCATGTTCTTAATTGGGGTTTTCTGATACTTGACAACTTGATATATTGTTATACTTTGATCAACAGCTTTTTTTATTCTTGAACATTTCATTTTTTTCTAAATGCTGCCATAGAATCTACTTTTCTTTAAAATCTACTTCTTGCTGATGTCCATGACTAATCTTATAGTACCAACAGTTTCTCTGTTTCAATTAACATTTTTTCTTAGTCAACTTTTTTCTCTTGTAAAATAATATATCCTAATCTTAAACCTTCAGGATACAGACCAGGTTAACTCTGTTCATAATGCACTATATTCTGTAAAAACTATACCACTATTAAGTAATGATTCTGCATGTGAATATTATGTATTCCACAGAATGAGAAGATCACACAAAATGATTATATAAAATTTATATAGTCCTTTATCATTTTGCAAACATTTCATAATCATTTAATGGAAGTCTTCAAAACACTAGTACAAAAATTGATGACTGTTGGCAAGAAGAGAAAACAAAGATGAAATGATGCAAACTTGTCAGATATCACATCACATGGCACCAGGAAAAACAGGATTAGCAACCCAGTTTTTCTTAGTCTCTGATCTACAGATATTTTGTTGAGCTAGAGTTATCTCAGCATCAGAGTAAGAAACATACCTTGCATTTCTTTATTTTTAAAATAAATAAATAAAAAGCAAATCCCAGTGATTCCTGGAACTTGGGGGTGGAAAGGTGGGGCTGGGGCTGGGGGTGTCTAGGGACAGGTAGGAAAATTGCAGGCTAGGGCCAGAGAACAGGATGGAGGTAAAGGAGATAAAAATTGTGGTTGAATGCTCATCTATATTTACATGGAAGAAGTATTTAAAAAGCAAGTCCTCTGCCTTCCCAGATCTGTGGCTTCCTCTCGAACCCCGCTTAGTCTTCATTTGGGGAACAGCAGAACAAGGGGCAGTATCCCCTTGGCCAAATGAACCCCTTTCTGAAAGCTGTGAAGATAGTGTTTGTGCCACCAGGGCCCTTAAAAAATTGTCCCTAAAAAACACTAATGTTTAGTCAGTCAAAAAAAAAAAAAAAAATCTTAGGATCAAAGGGGAAACAATATGGAAAGAGTAAATAACAAACCAAACTTGATGTAACCTCCCAAGCATTTTTGTGGAAAATACCCTGAGTTGGGATTTAAGAGTCTTGATTTTAGTTTCAGCAGTTTTACTATTTAACTGTGTAACCTTAGACAAGTGGCTAAAACTCTCTGGACCTCTGATCCTTTATATTTAATATGAGGGGACTGGTTATTAAGTGTTGTCTAATAACTTTTTGTGAAATAAAAATTCACTAATTTAGGACAGTAATAATTAACATTCGACAGTGCTTTACCATCTACAAATGGCTTCCACATACATTATCTAATCTGATCCTCATGCCAATTCTGAGGTAGTATTATTATGATTATGCCTATTTTTAGAGGAGAGATTCAGAAACCACAAAATGGCAGTGCTGGCACTGAACAGATGTTCCCAAGAGAAACTACCCCTTCGGTAAAAGAAGAGGCTGATGCTAACATGGGTTCATAACAGCAGGCAATTTAGGGTGTGAGCTCTCATTTAGGGGTGCAACAAAATTTCTGGATGCTGCAGTGGGGTAATGCTAATCCACCATGTGGAATGTTATCCGATGATGTATTTATCAAAAAAAAAACTAATAAAAAGAAAATTAAAAAAGATACAATAATTGTTACTGCACTACACCCTAATGAATTATTGTGTTCAAGGCTCCTACAAAAAAAAAGTAATATTATACTCGGCTTATGTTTTAATTGATTTATTAATATTTTATCACAGGAATGTAATTTAAGCTCCTCATGATTTAGATCTCATAAACCTTTAGCATTTTGCAAATTCAAATTCCAATTTAAAGCCAGGGCGAGCAATTAACTTTTCTATCATCTTGTCAGGGGAGAAGGTTCGTGTTTAATTTGAGACAAAGTGACAGAAATATATATACACTGTATGTATTACTCCAATTTAATTTATGAGTCAGCACCATCCACCTTCAAAATGTAGATTTAATAGAAGGGGAGGAAGAAAAGGCCGTGCTGTCATGATAGGGCCGTGATATCTGCCCTGAATTTCTTATAAAAAAAAAAAAAAAAAAAAAAGCCCCTGGTTTGTTGAGATACCAGGCTAGATTGATTGCAGTCCTATTTCCAATTCTTTTGTTTTAAATCCTTTTACTAATTGCTCATATAGCATACTACCTCATGGATGTCACAGTGAGTTTCTACCCCCAGCTACTACCCCCTTTTCCTTTCTGTTTTATGTAGAGCTGCCTGCCACTCCAGATTAACCCTAAATCTAAACAAGTGAGAAACACTATGGAAAATGTTGCCTTCAGATCATTTCTTTATCCCCTTTCTCATTCTCCAAAGCAATCTTTTAAATGCTCCCAATCTAAAACAAACAAGCAAGCAAAAAAAGTCCCTAAAACTTGACATTTTAATTTACAGGATATGTCTGGCAAGTTAAAACAGTGGCACTTTCCAGTGATCCTTTAAGAAATATTTAAGGACAGGATCAAAAGAAATGAGTTCAAACCACAGAAGTCAGGTGAAGTAAAGGGAAGTACTTCCCTTCTGTGGTTATTAAAAAATGGGAACGGGGCTGCAGACAGAGGTTAAGAAATTCTTCCTAGCTCTGTTATCCTATAATTCACCAAAAGCGCACAATGCTCTATGCTGATGAGATGAGTTACATGACATCTCCTCCCTGGTTCAATCAAAGGGAAGCAATTTACATCTCAAACCAGTTCTCTCATCAGTGGGACATAAAAACTGCAGAACAGAGGCACAGCAAATGCGCTTATTTATACAGCATCAATATACAGCATCACTTGCCACTGTTCTTTATTATTTTCCTTCACATCCTCCTCCCCTGGATGGTGGCCATTTTGAAAAGGATCCTTTAAATTCCAAAGTGAGAAGAACACAGGACTAAGAACAATTCAGGACCAAAATTAACTGAAGGTTTCTTGTGATTCAATCACTGGCCCTAGTGGTACTAGGGCCATCCTTTTTTTCCATTAAAAAGTAAAATCAGATTCCCTTTGCAGATAACGAGAAGGAAATTAGAAGTTGGTTAATGGAAACCTCTGGAAGGTAGCCTGACAAATACTTACTCACTTTCCAGGCATACGATGCTATACCACATAAGTGGCTGCAGTACATTTGTCAAAGAAAGGCTATGTTGAATGAGTATAAGGTCTTCATTCATAAACAAGCTTATTTTACTTAACAGGCTCTATTAATGTCAGCTTAATTATGTCAGAGATTTTGCATTTGCACATAACAGTGAAAAATCACAAAAATGCATTTACTGCACCTGCTTAAATGCAGTCATATCTCTAAAAACTATTGGAGAGAAGGGGGGAAAGCTCTCACATACATGGCTTTTAGGCATAATATGGGATTATGGCAGAGGGGTTTAAATACATGAGGTAAAAATGGTAATCATATTCATCAAGTACACAAAGAAGTAAAAACAAGAAGCTCTAGATAATTCTTTTTAGTGGACTCACTAAAATAACAATAACAGCTTGATGAAGAGAACATGATTGTCGAAAGCGTGTCCATTTTACATTTTCTCTTTACATAGTGCAATAAAAAGGGAGCACCTGCAGTTTCTACTTGTGGGATTTTTTTTCTTCTTCTGATGTTGAAAGAAATCATGGGATATCATATTTGCTTTAGGAGCTACCAGTCTAATTTCAAGTATACATTCCCTCCCATAAAGTTCCATTTGAGCCTTCTAGGAATACCTGTGCAGAAAGGTCCTGCAGCTTGCAAAGTACAGTCTTTGTTTCATACCCTTTTTCTTCATTCAAACACAGCAGCCCTTTATCACTTTGGGCATTCAGCTAAAACAGACTTCTCTGTCATGATCCTTTTTAGGCAAATTACACCAAAATATCATGTACAAAATATCATCATTACTTGGTGGCATCTATTTTACTACAGACACCAGCCACTGAGTATCACACTGTTGTGGTATCCTGATACTTATCGAAAAGATACTATTAACTATACATTGTGGATATTTGAATTGCATAAGAAAGTCATAAACTTAATTACATTGGAGAGCTGGTGTGATCTCAGGTGAAATTTGAGCTATTGCTAAAAATAGAAATTGCATTTACTTAATTCTTCTTACAGAAAAACGGCCAATTTTAAACTTTCGAGGTTGTATAACAGACAAAACAGTATTTTTTTTAGAAAAACAGAAAATGTCTGAAGAATTTAATAGAAGCATTTTACATGCCATGAGAAGCATTCTCCCTCCCTTTTTACCTGCCTTCCTTCCTTTTCTTTGCTCTTTTATTTCTTCTGTCCCTCCCTGTCTTTTTCTCTCCCTCCCCAAACCCCTGTCCTTAAACTTGGGTAATAAGGTAGTAAACTTTTAGAAATAAAATAACATTTTTGAATCAGAATCCATGTGCTTTTAGTCCTCAAAATGCTGATTAAGGAGAAAATTTTAGATGACTTCTTATGACAATTATTTTCTTTCTTAGAGTCTGTTTATCTCCTTTAAGGGATCAGACTATTCCTATCATGACCTCCAATACTATGCACAGCAGTTTGTGATGTACCCTAAACAAAGGCAGTCTTTTACAAAAGACTGCAATAGCTAGTGAAGAACCTTTTTTTTTTTCCAATTACTTTTGTAAAGGAACAAAGTCAATGACAGGGGAGTATGTACATAAATAAAGCAAAGGTTCAAACTGCACTTTAAAATGACAGCGTCACTAATAGACATCTGTTCTACATGCCAAAGTTTGAGACTTTAAAGAATCTTTTACACGCAAAACAGGATAAAATTCTTACTCATCTTTCATGTTCCAATACCAATGAAGGAATGGCAGAACAATCTGTTTCTACAAGTGTCTGTCACTGTGAACACCCAATATACAAAAAATCTGAAATAGGATCTGATTATGTGTTTTACAAAATAATTTGCCATAGGCCTCCTATGAGGAGGTTAACAACTCAGAGTACGTTTTAGATTGTGGTTTAATTTTTTTTTATCTTCATAACACTTTTTAAGAAATGTTGTCATAATATGAGAACTGTCAGTATTGTCAGAACAATCAGAAATCGCCACAGACAGAACATTATTATAGTTTACAACATTACAACAGATAACCCTCATTTTCATGCATCCAACGAGATCAGTTAAACCAATGGGTAGGGGATGTCTACAGGTCACTGTGAGGGCAGATGCTTGGTAAGTGAAGAAAGGCGGGAATAAAGTCACACTTACAGTGTTGTGCGTTTCATCTTTCTTCTCACCCTCACAGTGATGCTGCATGCCTCACAAGTGTGCTTCCACCACTGTCCTGTTGTGCTCCTTCTCAAAGCACATTTGGAGGAGTAAACTTCAGGTCTTATCAGAACAGATTTAGTCCTGTGACCCCTGACTGAAGGTAATTAGCCCCTTTATGGTTTTATTAAAATCCAAGTATCATAAAGATATCTTAAAATCTAAGACTGGAAGTCATGTTTTAAGGATGCCTTAATGTCCTCCAGCCCTATAAACAAATAATTATAGATTAATGGGCCACTTTCTACCTGGCTCTTCAGAATTTTAAAGATTGTCAAAGTTCAGACAGTGTTCCTTCTTTACTGAGACACATCTAGCTAAGTTCCAGCTCAGAGCATGAGGACTTCTTTGTACCAATGTCTAGAATGTTCTTCCTCCAGATTTTGGCATGTTCAATCTCTTTCCCGAGTCTGGTCTCTATTCAAATATCACCTTTTCAGGAGAACTACACTCATCATATCTAAAATAGCTTGTCACCTTCACCCTACCTTACCCTGTTTTGTTTTCTTCATACTAGTAGTTCTTCCCTAAAATTGCATTTATTTGCTTATTATATGTCTTCCTTACTAAAATATAAGTTTTGTGAGCCAAAGACTTTGTATCTCTAGTGTCCAGAACTGTGCCTAATATATGGTAGGTATTCATTATATGTTTTTCAAATAAATAAAACTTAGGGCTAAGATACTCTCTCTTAAATTTTACAATTAAAATACTTCATCTTCTGCTTGTAAGAGAAAGTATCACATGCAACAAGCTTCACGCACTAGACAATATATAAGGTCAACATGGAAGAATGTGTTCAGACCTGGTTTGAAATCACAGCCAGCTGCAATGGGGCATCTACAGTCTCCCATTTTAGCTAGACCACTGAATGGATGGAATCAACCAAAGTGCTGACAAGACAGATAGATACACACACAACCCTCCTTACTCTCAGATTTGGAGTGCATTGCTACTTTACTTCAAGCCAGCAGTAACTACAGAAGAGAGGAAAAATCTGAAGGCCTTTGGAATCCATTCCACCAGACTGCCACCTGTCACTTATGTAAGAAGAGGCAATCATCCATCTGTCTGGACTGATGAATCATAAGGTCTTAAATGCCATTTACATACCCCAAACTAGTAATTGCTTAGAAATTTTTTTATCATGTAATAATGAAATGACAGGATCTTTATTTATTTTTCCTTTAGATACACATTGAACATTTTCTTTAAGGTGGCATACAACTTTTAAAATACAAATGCCAATTTAACTAAGGTATTTTTTGGTAAAGAAAAAATGTCTATCATAATTTTAGTGGCAATAATAGTTCTGTATATTTCTCTTAGCAATCTTAACCTCAGATTTCTAAATACTAAGCAAACAATAATGTACTAGGTTCTGCTGTGTTCTCTGTGTAAATTAGAATATTATCACATTTTCATTATTTTCAAGTGAGAATTTCATGGAAGAGTCCATGACTTGCCAGGACCACTCAGCAAGAAAAAAGAAAATGAGAGTGAGTGAATGAGAGAGAGAAAGAGAGAGAGATCAATTTCTACCTGTTTGAAAGTGGGTGCCTAGTGAAGATAAATGAAGATAAAAATATACCTAAAATAGCACTTGTTTTTCCTTACTTACTGCTTTCATTCAAATTTGTTTTGAAGAGTGATAAGCTGATAACTCAGTATAGAGGCTAAGGACTCTAAATTAAACATCCCTGAAAACAGCAGGGTCAATATTTAAGAATAGCAGTTAGCAATTAATAAGCATTCATTATATGTCAAGTACTGTTCTAAGAACGAGTGGGAATGGAGACATTGTATCTTTTCCATCACTGGATCCCTAGAGCCTAGAACTGTGCCTGGGTCAGAATGAATGTTGAATCAGTACTTGTTGTAATAAATGTATGAATGAGAGAAGCATTCTTGGTTCCAAATGACTAAACTGTCTGAATTTTTAAACACAATCTGTTTTGTAAGTTGGGAACAGCCTATATAAATGACTGCTCTTTGAAGTTGAGGAGAGAGAAAGAGATTTGATTTAAACCAGTGTGTAACTAAATCTAAGGTAATAGGGAGCCTCTTTATAATAAAGTTTTATTTATTTAACAAATATTTATTGAAAACACACTATATGCCAGGTATTGAAAGTGTTTCCAGGAATAAAGAGAATGTCCTTGTGGGTGCAGAACTTAAATTACTGTTTATGTGTCTGAGAGGAGGATGTTTTAATATATAATGTAATTATAAGGCAAAATTTTTCTCTGTACCAGTGATTCTTGTTCAGTTTTTTTACCATCCTAATTTGCTAACTCTTTGACAATTCAGTCTTCTTCCAGGTGTCCATGAGGAAACTATAGCAAAAAGGAGTTGTACTGATTGATTAAAACATATACATAAGGAGGAGTAGCTATATGACAAACACCTAGACAATCTGATGCATGCATGAAAAGTTAACTTATGCATCAGGGTTCTGAAAGGTCTGAGTTACCTATTTCAGTTATCCATAATGTCAATTCTCAACTTCATCTACACAAATATACTCTAGGGCTTCATTTGGACTGCCTCAAACCAGAATCTAGATGCAGTCAAAGAATGGGGCCATTTCAATGAAAAGAAATAAAGAAATGCACAAATTATTAGAAAATAAATAAGGTCTTACATATTCCCTATCACATGTGAGCTAATTAGAAAAGTCACTGATACAAAGGCTGGCAATCTCATCTGTGGACACCCTCTGGGATTACAATGGGTGCACCTCTGCTGACTACAAAAGTTCTATCAAAGCACAATTTACCAAAGTTAGCTTGTTGAGGAGCATGCATGATCGACTATATTTCACTCTGATAATTCACTTGAGATGTTTAGTTTTTCAAAAACAATCTCAGTTCTTTTGGATTCACTTTTAGGATATGAAATTAAGCTTTTGTAGATATTTTTTGCCTGTAAACTGATTCTTCAAGCTATGGAAGCTTAGCTCTGTAAGAAAACTACGGAGGCCAAAGCAATCTAAGTTTGATGTTTAAGCATTGCTAGAAGCCTATTTGAGCCTTATTCCTCCCCTAAAAATTAAGCTGAAATATCTTTTAGCTGGGAGTTCAACAATGCTGGAGAAACATTCTAAACACTTGTTGGCAAAGGAAGAAAAGAAAAAAATATGTTATTGATGCATTTGATTTTTAGGAATATTAAAATCAAGAACTAGATATAGGTGACACATCTGTTTCAACCTATTGGCTCTATGCATCTGTAAAACTGAAATTTGATATGTAAAGTCACTATTCAGAATTATTCAACATTCATTTTATGTTTATACACATTCCTGTCAATTACACAACAGCCCCAGGCATTCTACTACCCATCTCCTTGCATATGCCCATTGACATTGTCTCCATCAAACTCAATCCAATGAAATTAAGTGGAGTTAAATAAAACAGTCTGCATGAACCTCAGTATTTCTCTTCTCTTATTGTATTGTATTCCTTATCACTTCTTATTTATTTAGCCAAAGCAAAAAGGTTTCCAGACTCAATTACATTTTCCTTCCTAGTTGCCTATTTCTTAAGGATTTTTTTCTTTGA
Source organism: Anoura caudifer (assembly GCA_004027475.1). Lineage (NCBI taxonomy): Eukaryota > Metazoa > Chordata > Mammalia > Chiroptera > Phyllostomidae > Anoura > Anoura caudifer. The sequence goes on along the minus strand of PVKU01002910.1, from coordinate 128,279 downwards.
AAAAATTTTGTCCATGTCAATTGTCAAAAAAAAAAAAAAAGCCTAGTAATTCTATGAAAATAATGATATAATAAATTAACTGCTATCATATAACAGAGAGAACATTTCCATCTGATGTTTACCATAAAATTTTCTTCTGATTTCAATAGTTTTCACACAATATCCATAACTATTGACTATTCTGAGAAGATTCCAAATTGTAGCAGGCACATGAATGGTAGATAACTCAGCGAGAAGCTTGGTAAGGAAGACAGGTTCCTAGCTATGCCTTTAGGAAATAAAAATTAAAAAACAAATAAGAGTACACAAAAGTGTTGAGGATGATATACAACTGGCTTATGATTTTTCTCACCACTTTAAGGCAAGAGGGTAATCCTACCTTTCTCCCCTTCCCTTCAACATGCACATGAAGTTTACGTTTCACCTTCAAGGTTGACCTTAATATTAATTTTAACCTGGTTTCACGTATATGTATACATTTTGGGTAAAAGAGGAGTAAGACACAATGTGATTTTTTTCTGGAGTTCAATTTCTATAAGCAAAGGCCAGATGATGACAAACCTCTCATTAATCTCTTGAAAAAAAAAAAAACTCAGTAAATTTCTTGTCCTTCATACAGCATTGCCATTTATTATAAATTGTGGTGAAAGACCCCATACACAGCAAACTGAAGCATGTGGCATTTAATCCATCACACAGAAGGATCAAGGATTGAATCAACACTTCTAGGGCTTCTATCCCCACCCCCAACCAAGCATTTCCATGGTGCCCATTTCCATGGTGTATAGATCTTCAAACAAACACATTTGTCTAAAAACAAATACATATGTAGAAAAACAGTTCTCCAGGGCTCTAGCCTTTTTAGCTGCTTTTGGTGGACAGATGAGAAGTCAGATACAACATTTTGAAATTCTGAGTATTTTTGCCTTATATACTGGAGGAAATATTTTGTCCCAGGTGGTGGATCTTATGTGGCTTCTATAAATGGGCAAAAGGAGACCCCAGCATCTTCATCCTGCAACAGACTCCTCCTAGGCTCCCTTCCAACTATTAATTTTAACTACATTTTGAGGATATATACAATTATTCTAAATAAAAAGCATAATTTTCATTCTATCTCAGAAGTTTCCTAGGAAATTTTTCTAAGAAATATATTCCAAAATAAGCCTATCTATAGTATCAAGAATATGTTAATATGTTTTCAATACTTCTCTAGATTTCATAAATCTTACTTACCCATCCCAGTACCAACTGATATGATTTGAGGGAAACCAAAGAAATCTCTTCTGTACAGCCTTCCTGTGTTTGAAATTTTGTTCTTAAAATTCATAGATAATGGCAGTATCTCAAGAAATCCTTCGATTCTATGTTGCTCTAGAAAAGGTACTATTTTATTCCTATTAGACATGAAGAAACTAAGGTACAGAGAAGTTAAATAACTTGCCTGAAGTCTTAGGTAAGAAGCCAAGATTTAAGCTCATGGAATCTAATACCAGAGCCTTAACCATGACATTATAGGCTTCCCTGTAAGGTAGACATTAGTACAGAGAGATGGTTAAATGTATAATTTTAGAATCAGACAGTGTAAAGTCAAATCCTAATTTCACCACTTACTAGGCTCTGTGGCCTTGGGCAAGGATCTTAACCTCTATGAACCTTTATTTCTTTGTGTATCTAAAAAGCATCTAGCCTTCATTGAGTAATAGGCAATGTTCAGTCATCAAAATTAAGTGTTTTGCATGTATTATTTAATTCTACAATAACTAAGCAAGGTACATACTATTATACTCAATTCAGAGATGAGAAAAATGAGACTAAGTGGTAAAGGCAAAATTTGAATAAGGGCAATCTCAGTTAAACACCTTATGTTTAATCATTACATTCGGTAGTAATAACCAAGAGTATCTACCTAGTAGGGGTTTTGGCTGTGTTTTGGTCAGAATTACATTAGGTAAAGCATGTATAATGATCTTTTACGTATCAGCTTGGCTGGGCCACAGGCTAGGCAGATATTGGGTCAGACATAATTCCAGGTGTGTCTGTAAGGTTGTTTTAGGATAGGAATAACATTTGAATTGGTAGACTAAGTAAAGCAGATTGCCTCCCTTATCTGGGTGGGCCCCATCCAGTCAGCTGAAAGTCTGCAAAGAACACAAAAAGCACAGACTCTACAGGGAGGATACATACAATTCCTCCTTCCCTTGGATTTAACCTTGGCTCTTTGTGAGTCTTGAGCCTGCCAGCTTTTAGACTGGAACTATTCCATCAGCTCTCCTGGTTCTCAGACCTTCAGACTTAGACTGGAACTATACCATTGGTTCTCCTGGGTCTCCAGCTTGTCATCTGCAGATCTTGGAACTTGTCAGCCTCCATAACTCTATGTACCAGTTCTTATAATAAATCTCCTTGTTTCCCTTCCTCCCCCTCTTTCAGGCCCCCTCCCTGCCACCTCTCTTTCTCTGGAGAAGCCTGACCAATATAGCATGGCTGACATACAGAAATAGTCGATAAACGATCCAACAGAAAGGAATTCCAGGATGGCAAAGCCTCTTTGATTAATGAGAACAAAGGCAGGTCCAGAGGAGGATAATGAATAATCTGTGGGCATTGGGCTTTTAAGAAGGGAGGAGGGAAATTTTAAAATACAATTTGCAGCTAGGTCAGATGATTAGCTTCTTTATGTAAAGTAAGAGAAGGTAGTGAAACTAGTTTACTCTGGATATCAGAATAAAAGCTACTCCTATCCTCCTCTACACTGACCTTGAAAGGAGTTTTGGTTCTTGATTGCAAGGTCAGCGGGAACATAGATGTGATCTCCTGCTTTGAGAGGGAAGAAGTTACAGAAAAAGTGAAAGAATTAAAAGAAAAAGGTCAATTTTTTTAACACCTGATTTACAGTGTACTGATCCAACCAGTCCTAGAAGTCCATTTTCTTTGCAGCTACAAACTCTGGTGAATGAAAAGACTTCTCCAAGGAACAGGTTAGGTCCCCAAGATTTTCAGCTAAAAATATCATGAAGGTGACAAATTTAAATTTATTAATGCTTGTGATTTACACTGATATACTTAAATACTGATTCTATTACCCCTACCTCTGCGCTTATTATTCAACTGAGCACAAACACCACTCACTGACAAATCTCCTCCTCAATAATATTACTCAGTTGAATAATATTACTCAACATTACTCAGTTAGGGTTAATCAGTATCTTACTTCAAGGTGTTCACATTGGAAGAAAATAAGTGGAGCTTTCCTTTTGGTCTCAGTGAACAGGTGTTTCTCCCATCATCTAAGATAAAAACCAAGAAAGCTGCAACAGCTGGGAAAGGAAGAAAAAGCAAAATGATTTTTAGAGAAAATAGAAAATAAAAGCAATTTGTCCAATTCCAATGTGTGGCATCTATACTGATTTTTCTCAAGGAAAAGTGCTTATTGTCGCCAAAATCCCCAGAGTAACCACAGCTGACATATTTCTCAGCATTAGAGCACTTGGCAACTGGCCATAAGGCCCGCTCCTTTCCCAAGCAGATGAAAAGCTAGGCACTCGCCAAACAAAACCAATGCAGCTTTTCTTCAGTTCCCTTTATGTCTCCTGAGCATTTTGCCCTGTGCAATGGGAAGCCCATGGAACAAACCTAGTTCACCCAAGGCATCAAAACCAATAGAATGAGTTTTTATATCCTTCTGGCTACACTGACTGAAGAAACTACCCTCCAAACTCAAATGCTGCCATTGCTAATGTACACATTATAATTGTACAAAGTTCTGAGGGGTACTGTCAATAAACAGAAAAATAAGTCCTGCTAAGGAATATCTAAACCTGGAAAGGAATGCAAATATAAATCCTCTACCATATACAAGATCTTTGTTTATGCCAGTTGATCATGATCAATGGAAGAGAACACTTTTTAATAAACAAATTGCCCTCTTGCATTAACTTATACCAATAGAATTTTTCCAAATATTTTTAATAGTAAAATGTACATAGATTGGTTTGATTATTTTTCACTCTTATCAGAGGGGAAAAATTATCCGACTTAAGGTATTTCCTCTTACATGAATTCAAGAAGCTAATTTCAAAGGCTACCATCTTAACAACAAATGCCTCTGTTTATATTTTTATTAAAAAACAAGTCTATTTCCTTATCTAAGTTCTATGTAAGTCTTTCTGCTTTTCTCACAGTCAACTACATGTGTAAAATTCCATGAGTGTTATTAGCAACATGTATTCCTGATGGCCACAGCTTTTCCAATCTTTGTGTAGTCATATGCTTGATGTCACATAATCTAGTAGGAATTCTGTTTTAAAAAATTAAAAAATGTATTTATGAAACTACATTTCCCTTTTAATGCCAAAAAATAACAAATGAAAGAAAGTTTCCAAAATGAACATTAGATAATGTAAAAAATCCACCTTGTAAAAAATTGTGTTATATCAGGAAGTTTTCACACAGTCATTGAAATCCCAACTCTGGGGTGGCACCAAGTTCCCAAGCACGTTCACCAATGTCAGTGGTGGTTGGTCAATTTACAGAGAATGATTTCATGACTCAACCTTTACCCCAGTTGAACTTTAATTCCTAAATAACACTGACTAATTGTGTTTTATTAGATAATGTTTACTTGCTAACATTCCTTATAGGAATCTTGATTATTGACTATCTATCCCTCTGAAGATTATTCTAAAATATAATAATGCCTTAAAAGAAGAGTTCCTTCCTCTGAACTTAAGCATAAATTTGTTTTGGAAGGAAAGAAAGGAAGGAGAACTGGAGAGGGTCCTCTTTTGTGGCAGAAGAAAGAGGAGAGTTATGAACACCTACATCAGAATACTTTTATACCAACCACATGTATGCAGACCTGAAAGCTTTGCAGACCACTGGGCAGTGCCCTTTTATGATCTTCTGTGCACCTACCCCCATTTAAAAAAGCCCAAACACCTTGAACTTCTGGAATCCAAAGTATCCAACATAAGAGCTCTCTTTAATTATAATCAATAAATGTGATTTAAATACTTATAAGTTTAGATGAGAGGTAGCAAGTAATGTTAAAAATAGATATGGTCAGGAAGATGCAGTGAATGGTCTAAGGTCACATAGTAAATGGAATATAGCTTGGACCTTCTTTCTGACATGATCCTTCATTGTCCTTTTTCCTGTGTGTGTTGGTTGCTAATTCTTAGCATTTTTCTTCATTTAAAAAAAGCTAATGTCCATATTGTTACAACACAATGTTTTCTTTACCACAGAGATACACTTATTTTAGAAAGTTTAGGATCATTCACACAAGACTAAACAGTTCACAGGCCCTTCACAATGTGCTGCCAATCTACCTTTGTAGTACTCCTTTGTGTCACCTAATCCCCTGCCTTCCAGCTACCACTCAAGTTTTTATACACATGAGCTCATATCTCCACTTAGAATTCATTTTCTCTTCCCTTTTTCCACAAGGCAAAATATACTTTAAGCACTTTCATTAAAGGTCAAATTCAAACATTATTTTCTCCAGGAAGCCTTCCCAACATCTGCTCCATGAAGTTTTCTACATCTTCACTTCAACAACACATTCCCCAACCAGTTTATCAGATGTACAACTGCTTTAAACTTCTTGTCCCTTGCTAAGATTGTGGGATTTTACGGGTAGAGCACATGCTAAGTATTAGGAATACAGAGGTCAAAATCACCATCCTTGCCCTCAAGAAGTTTCCAGTACAGTCAGGAGGTCAAAAACCTAAGCAACTATAGTCCAGCTCTGACACAGACAGTATATTTCTAAAAAATTGGCTTGAATTAGGGTTGCACACATACTTTGGTTGTAATCAAGGCTATATTGCATATGGTGAAAATAAGTAACTAAAAACTGACTCAGAATAAGCAGGAAGTGGTCAAAGTATACAAATAAGAGAACAAAGAGAAATAATCTATAAAGATATAATGAGAAAAAATACTGAGTTAATTGAAGTACAGACTTAATGCAAGAAAATGCAGCTTGGGGAGAAGTTGAATTAGTTCAAGATATTTTTGGTACTGAGAGCCAGAAAGGCTACAGTTGCCAGAAATAAAAAAGACACTGACAATGGAGCAAAGCTATGCTCCAGTGTGCCACTGGGCATTGAGTTCAGTGATTTATAGAGTTTATTTCAACTAATACTCATAACCACCCTGTGCAGTACGAAATATGAGGCAACAAAGGCTCAAAGCAGCCATGACTATCTCACTAGCAACTGACGAGCCAGGATTCAAACTCAGGACTGATTCAAATGTCTACCCTTCATATATTCAATGTTGGTCTATATCCAAGGAGGTGGTCTTAACAAAATTAGCCAAAAATTACATTATTTCCTTAAAGATTAAAATCTAAGAGAGATTTTGTATGATCCTAAGACTCTTCATATGTAACAAAAAAAATTGATTTTATAGCATCACTAGTTAATAAAAGCTAGCATGGCTTATGTGAGATAGAGGTACCTTGGAAACCATCTAGCCTCTTTTTGCAATATTAAAGACAATAGGTCAACTACTTGAATCACAGATTACTGAGAAGTTCTAAGGAGAAATAAAGTGAGAAACTGTTGTCCCTATAGTAGCAAATAATGAGAAAAATACCATTTCATCCTGTGTAGGTGAGCTCTATAAAGCCAGGTGTCTTGTCTCTTTTGGACAACTCTATCCCCATTATCTAAGACAGTAAATGGCACTGTAACTAAAATACAGCACAACACTTTATGAAAGAAGGTACCCATAGTATTTGTTTCATGAAGGGATGAATGGGTCTGTATGATGTGGGTGCAACGTACAATTAATCAGGAGACTGGCAACATTAGATGTTACTAAATTAATTTGTATTTGCCATTTGAATAACATCATTTTTCTTCTTAAAACTTTCCTGTGACATTTTAAATGCTTTCAAATTCCTTTATCAGGAATCAAGATTTTAGTGTACCATCATGAATGGAATTTTCAAGGTGTCCTTTGGGTAGAATCATTTAAAAAATAATTTAAATGTATTAAGAAATAACTCAAAAGATTTTGATTAGTAAAATGGTAATATGAACATTTCACCCTTATCTTAAGTGTCAGGAGGTGGGGAACCCAGAAGCAATATTTTATTTCTAAAACCATGGTCCCATGAAGCTGAGCAGAAGCACTGTTTATAACAAAATTTTCCAACCAAATTCATAAAGGTCCCTCCAATAGGCTTTATCAATTTGTGGGCACTGTCCTCTAACAATCTATTTCTCTCCAGATTTTCCTTGAAATCCAAAGATTTATGTCATTGTCTTCATATTTTGAAATGAAAATCAACCTGGTTAAAATAAAAATGAAAACTGAAAGTGTGTCTTTATTCCAAGTAGCAATGTGGCCTGGAAAAATACCTCATTAATATGACACTATCAATGACCTTGTAGCATTCTTGACATATTTGGACATTTCCAGAAATGAAGCTTACTGCAAGCATTTGTGAAGATGTGTTTAGTCCTATATGTTACACATAGGAATAAAAAGGGATGATAAGTAAACACTCTGTCAGATTACGAAAGGAAAAGCAGACCCTCCTTTTCATAAATGATTTATAAATCTTCTGCTCAAATTCCAGAGTAAAGGAAAAGTCACATGCACTGAAAATACTTTTTTAAATGAATATTCACATAGTAATCCTGGAATGCCTTCTGCTCTTTGAATACATTCAAACAAGTAGTTATTGCAGCATTTCACTGATAGCTTATCAAACTATAGAATAGAACAGGAGGATGGAATAAAAAGGGCTTTCCTAGGGGAGTTCCATGGTCATTGTTCTATAAAAACATATGAACATATTACTGTAAACTCATCTTCACAGGAAGTCACCCAGCTTAATAAGCACAGACCTGCAAGTTAATATTAAAATCCACTTTGATTTCAGCAGCAACAAAGCTGATCCAACTAGGAGCTATTACATAAAACCCTTATTGTCATATTCGTCATCATCACCACTCTCAATAGAGACCACTGCCAGGACCAAGAAGCCCTCAGTTCACCTGAGGAAATATGCTACACAGACGACCAACCCAATAAAAATACAGTGGTGAGATGGCCCTGTTTATTTTATCAGAATGGCAGTCCCTTAATTTTTCAGTTCTCTTTATTGATGTCCTCTTTCATGTATAGGTCTATTAGATTTTACTTCCTCTACTGTCCTCTCAGGAATTGGTGCTTGCCAACTACAATAAGTTGTTTTGACAACTTGTCTAGCTATACAATACTCTGTTTCTTTCCCTCTGCAGTCTTTTTGGCTTCAAATGAGTGCCTTCAAAATATAGCAGAGACTTTCCAACCAAACTATTGAACAGGGGGAAAAACAGCTTTCTATGAGTAAGCACTGTCCTGCCAAAACCACACTCTTTCCTGTACTCATAGTTCTCTTTCTTTTCCTCTACATTTTTATGGATAAATCCCCCTTGCCATCTTGTCTACTCCTATCTTAATAAGGAATGACTGCCGTGACTACCCCCATCTAGCTATGCCATTCATTGCCAGCACCTCTGCTCTCCTCGTGTGCTTCAAGAAGAACTGATTAGCACTTTGCATAATTAACCTGATTAGCACTGTGCATAATCAAACTGATTAGCACTTTGCATAATTAAAAAGAAATAATAATAATAACAATAATAAGCACTAAGTAATATCAAAAGCTGTTAGTCCCACAGCCCTTTGGTTACCTCCAAGATAAGTTTGGTGCAGCCTATTTTACACCATTGAAATCCTTTTTTTTAACTCAAAAGTCAAGAAATAAATTAAAATGCTTTCAATCCCTAGACCCATTATGATTTTTCATATCCATGTCAGTTACCAAAATAAGCTCTTCTTGCCCATGCATATCTCCTTCAGTTTCAGTCTTTGCATATTTAACCTATGCCTAAATGGAGAAAATGAGGATATAAAACCAAGTCAGTGAAAAATATTTGGAATAAAATTAGAACCAAGGTGTATGCTGTTGCTATAGATATGTAATTCTCCCATGCATTGTTTCAAGATGATAATGAGGTACATGAAAAGAACTAGACAACCTGTCAGGAAAACCTGGCTCTGACATTTACTGTGTGACCCTTAGGTAAGTCTTTTAACTTCTCAGAACTTGTACCATCACCTGTAAAATGGAAATAATAATGCCAGTTCTGCAACCTCAAAGGTTGTTGTGAAAATAAATTTGTAATTTAAAAAGATACTTTGTAAACTCTAAGGTACCACACATATATGACATATCCCATTCTAGGTCCTTAAACCTCTTATTCCCTAAATTTTATTTCATACTATAGACAACCTTACACCTTATGAATAATAAAGACTTGCAATCTTAATGCCTTAGAATTGAAAAGTTCTAAAGTCATTTTGCATGCTTTACCTTATTTCCTATTCAATGGCTGAATGTGATTAAAATTTTGGCTTGGACTTATAAGTCAACTTTAGTCATTATTGTATCCACAACAGCCCTGATTTGTGTTTGCATAGAGGTTAAAATCAAGCTATTGCTGGAAACTCCTAAGAGAATAGAAAAATGTAGTATATTTCTACTAACTTGGGACTGCAACTTAGAGAATTCAGCAACTCCACTCCACCACAGCCAACCACCTGCTCTTTGAGACCTTCATGGCTTAGTTCAGTTTAATTTCCTCCAAGAAACCATCTCTGACACTCTTTAAACAGAATTTCTCTCTTATGATACCATAATATTTTTATCTGTAACTACACTTGGTGCTATTTGCTATGTACTAAGTATGTGTGCATGTGATTCCTCTAGAAGACTAGGAAAGGAGGTCCTAGGGAGAAACTACTATGCCTATTCACTTTACAATAGCGGCCACAGTGAGTGATGCACATGCTGTGCAGTCAACACATTTGTTACAGTTTCCTCCAGGAAACTCTATAGCAAAGTATTTTTTTCATTAGGTACTTATCATATAACTGCTATCTGCAAACCTGAACAATCGTTTCACTAACTGTTTGCTAGAAACTACAATGGTATCTGACATATCAATGACCACTTGACTTACCCTTAAAATGTTTAATGCATGTGAGATTATGATTTATTTATTCATTCCACCATTTACTTAATCATTCAAAAGTAAATGTGAGTGCCTAGTAAATGCTATGCTTTGTGCTAAGCATTTAATACAGCATGAATCAATCTCAAAAAGAACTGTTGGTTCCTCTCAAGGAGCTTATAGTCTTCATATCCTTTAAGTGGTGCAGAAGGGGAACCTTAAAGTAATCAAGATGATCATTTGCAAGGTACCAAATAAGGCAGCCAATAAGCCTCTACTGACCTAAAGGAAAGGAACACAAATAAGCAGTCAGTGTTCCTGAACCAATCATCCATTTTACAATTCATTTAATTCAAGAAAGAAAATACTGCTGTGGAGATTATTCAAGTCCAAATGTTCCTGGTGAAGGTGCTTCCAGTAATTCTGGGAAAGAAGCCAATCCCATAGTTTTATATGTAAATATTTAAAACACACACACACACATATAAGCACAAAGGAAAGGTCAGGAAGATGTAAGCCTTTTAAAAATCTATTTTAATAATTTTTTCGAAAACTGTCCACCAAAGTTTGGGCTTTTTTGTAGCCTTACATTTTCTTTTACACAATACACCTGCTTTTTTTCTTAAACTAAATATTTCTTCCATCTAATGACTCTCTTTATTAGACAGCATCTAATTTGCATACATTTACATACAATTTAACTGCTAGCTTGTGAGAACAAAGAAATGGCTCTGTATTGTACTGAAGGACAATACTCAGTAAAGGAAGGTATAAAAACCAACCAGCTAGGTGACTGTGTAAGCTCTTTGTTTCAGATATACCAATCTCTTTTTTTTTTTAACATACTACTTAAAAGGGGCAAAAATTATTTCATCAAACAATTAAAGAAAGATACAGCACTACTTTGTTTCACAGCCCATTTCCTTTCCAGGTTGGTTACTATAATTCAGGGATCCAAGTTCCCTGAATCTACTACAATTTCCTTAATAGATTTCATGAATTCAATCCCTTTACATATTTTTGTTTTGAGTCTTGTTCCTAGAGCAACCTGGGGTTCCACTGTGATAAAACTCTACTGAGCTCATTTGTGCTGCCACCTACTTGTTCCCTGAACAGGAAGGGTAGAATATGGCATACTATTCTCCAGGGAACAATGCATATACCCCTATCTTAGCAAGTAAATAGTGTTTAATGAGACTTCTGGTCTTTATGTTATGAACCAGCTCTCCAAAAAGGAAAAAAAAAAAATGGTTTTCAGTGTCCACCGGAAAGTAGATGGGGGGCGGGGGGGCGGGGAGACAAACATGCACAGGGAGTATATGGTGAAAGAGAAGTTGGAGGGGAAAGAGTACTTGAGTCTACTGTTCCTCCACTTAGCAATGCTATTCCTTTGCACATAAGTCTCCAAACAGGAAGGCCCTTGGGACATAAGAAGGAAAAGAAGATCTGGAAAACATCCAGGAGCCCTCTATTAATTGAAATGTAAATTCACATACTCTCTGACTCAGGGTAAGTCACTATGACTCTTGTCTGTCCCTCTCATCCTTGACACATGGAAAGGGAAATTACAGAAAGGAATTCTGAAGAGTTTGTTCAGTGTTTTGTAAATATTCACTATTGAAAACACACAAAATAAGTAATAAAGTTGTGGTCACAACCAACTAAAAATAAATACTACAGGGATTTAAGTTTCTGAAATGCCATGTGTAAAATATTACCAAAAAGAAAATATGAGCCCTGGTTGGGTAGCTCAGTTGGTTAGAGCATTGTCCCAATATGCCAAGGTTGAGGGTTTGATTCCAGGTCAGGGCACACAAAAGATTCAAACAATGAATGCATCAGTAAGTGCAACAACAAATCCCTCTCTCTTTCCCCCTTCCTTTCTCTCTAAAATCAATAGGTAAAAGAAGAAATGTGACATAAATGCCCCCAAATTATAACAAGTGATAAAAATATAAGGCAGGAAACTAGAACAAACTGAAAAACATAAAGCCATATATGAATTGGGTCTACAAGCTCAGTGGAAATGTCACCTGTGACTGGGTGCTAAAAAGTGGTCATGGGAGATACACGTCATTGGAAATATATTTAATACCATTAATTTGGCCTATTTTCTGCATCCAATAATGCAGATTTACAATTTTTATGACCAAAAGAGGTGTGAACTTGTCAGTGATTAAGTGAAGAAATTCTACCACTCTGTGGGGCTCCAGAATGCCCACACGACTTGGAACCTTCACCAGTCAAACAGATTGTACAGTCTCTACCAACAATCTTGAAACATGTCTGATTTTTCCACCTGGTGAGAAGAAGCCTCAGTTAGAGACTTGTATTAAAACTAGAGTGCTGGAAAAGATTAAGTCTGCCAACTCCTTAACCCATAAACAATTATCAGTAATGATAAAAAAATAACACTTAGAAGAAATGATTAGATACTGTCTATTTAAAAACCTCTAGGACTGACTAAAATATCACTAGAATCAGTAGGCAAGAGGGAACTGACCCTCTGAAAACCATGGTGTAACTCTAAAATCATCCTTAAATTCCAGGGAACCTGATCCTGGCTCCCAAACCCCTTGCTCAATGAGGGAATGAATGATTGTAAGTTTTATTGTCCTTTCAGAGATTATAAATTTTATGTAAAAGTTCTGTTTCTAAAGCTCATTAGATCTCTCTTGTTAATATAAATTTGAAGTGGTACTGTACTTATTCTTATGTCACAGAATATTATCTGTTGGTAACCAGCATCAGAGTTATTTTCTACACTCTAACATGTTATATTCTGCCTTGTTTGTTTGCAAAGCATCTCTTAATACTAACTCAGACAACATCACCTGTGCTGGAGATGGTTAAGATCCACCTACCCAAAGCATGTTACCACGGTGACAGAGTAGTGACCTAATTTACACACACCTGCTGGGTTAATTGGACCAAAATGAAAGATGATATATAATGCTCAAAATCCAAAACTGATTTTTTCCTCAAAATCAAATATTTGATTTTTTTTAAATTAGCAGTTCCTAAAGCTAAGTAACAAACTCCAGGTGTGCATTTGCCAGCTAATATACCCTGAATGTTTCATGACACTTGAGTAGCAAAATATATTGAGTAACGAATACAAATCTTTTATGTATTTTCTGTGTGCAGTGATTAGTATGAGTAAGTGGTCTCAATCACTGAATACATGGTGTGTGCTTGAAGGGTCAGGCCACTGCCTCAAAGCGAATAGAGACATTTTGACTGTGGCAAGTTAACACCCAGGGTCTGAGCTGCCTCTGAAATGGAAGTTTGCTGTGGAGAACAGGCTCTTCACAGCATGTGGCAGGCCTATGACATCCCTTAGACAAAAACATCAGTTACCTATGCTTGACTTCTTCCCACATCTATGTTATCATCCATCCTAGACCACTGATAGCTTTTCTTTGAGCCACATAATGTTAGATACCAAGAATGGATGAGGATATAAGACAATAGACACTTTCAGAGACTGCTGGTAAAGCTACAATAATGTGTAAGTGGTATGGCTAAAAGCATACAAAGCTTGAAAAATGCATATATTTTGAACTCAACTATTCTACATACAGTAATTTATCCTAACAAAATCAGGGATGCTCATTAAAAAATATCTGCATAATAATATCCACCATTAGTTATTTTTAATAGAGACAAACTGGAATAGAAGAAACATACCTCAACATAGTAAAGGCCATAAATGATAAATGCACAGCTAACATCATACTCAATGGGCAAACACTAAAACCATTTCCCTCAAGAACAGGAACAAAAGAGGGATCCGCTTTTGCTACTCTTATTCAACATAGTACTGTTAAGTCCTAGCCACAACAGTCAAACAAGAAGAAGAAAAAAAGGCATCCAAACTGGAAAGAAAGAAAATTGTCATTATTAGCAGATGACATGATACTGTATACAGACAACCCTAAAGATTCCACCAGAAACTTCTAGAACTGATCAATGAATTCAGTAAAGTAGCAAGATAAAAATATCCAGAAATCAGTTGCATTTTTAAACAACAATAATAAACTATCAGACAGGGAAATGAAGAAAACAATCCCATTTATAAATACATCAAAAAATACATTGCAATGAATTTAACCAAAGATATAAAAGATCTATACTCAGAAAATTATAAAACACTGAAGAAAAAATTGAGGAAGATACAAATAATTGGAATCATATATTGTGTTCATGGATAAGAATAATTAACATCATTAAAATGTCCATGCTACCCAAAGTGATCTATAGATTCAACACAATTCCTATTTCAATCTAAGGGCATGCCCTGGCTGGTGTAGCTCAGTGGATTGATCATGGGCCTATGAACCAAAGGGTCACAGTTGGATTCCCAGTCAGGATTCGCAGTCTGGGTTGCAGGCCAGGTCCCCAGCAAGGGGTGCCCAAGAAGCAACCACACATTGATGTTTCTCTCCCTCTCTCTCCTTCCCTTCCCCCTCTTTAAAAATAAATAAACTCTTTAAAATAAATAAATAAATAAATAAATCCAAGGGCGTATTTCAAAGAACCAGAACAAATATTCCAAAAATGTATATGGAACCATAAAAGACCCTGAATAGTCACAGATATCTTGAGAAAGAAGAACAAAGCTGGACAAATCATACCTGATATCAAACTATACTACAAAGCCATAGAAATTAAAACAGCATGGTACTGGCATAAAAACAGACATATAGATATAGATCAATGAAACAGACATATAGATATAGATCAATGAAACAGAAGAGCTAGCCTAGAAATAAACCTATGCCTTTATGGTTAATGGCTATTCGACAAAGGAGACAAAAACGTATTGTAGAGTAAAGACAGTCTATTCAATAAATTTTGCTGGGAAAATTGAACAGATACATGCAAAAAATTAGATCATCTTCTTATACCATATAGAAGAATAAACTCAAAATGGATTAAAGACTTAAATGTTAAGACTCAAACCATTAAAATCCTGGAAGAAACACAGGCAATAAAATCTTGAACATTTCTCATAGTAATATATTTTTCTGATATGAATCCTCAGGCAAGGGGAAAAAAAAAACAAATGGGACTAGATCAAACTAAAAAGTTTTTGCACAGAGGAAAAAAAAACCATCAACAAAATGAAAAAGCAATGCACTGAATGGGAGAATATATTCGCCAATGATACACATCTGATAAGGGAATAAAATCCAAAATTTATAAAGGGCTTATGAGTATAAAATGCAACACCCCCCAAAAATCCAATTTAAAAAAATGGGCAAAGGACATGAATAAACATTTCTCCAAAAAGGGCATACAAATGCCCAAAAGACATATGAAAAGATGCTAAATATCACTGATCATCAGAGAAATGCAAATTAAAACCACAATGAGATATCAAAGCATGCCTGTGAGAATGGTATAATCAATAAATCAAACAATAAGAAGTGTTGGTGAAGATGTGGAGAAAAAAGGAACCTTCGTGCACCGTTGGATGGAATATAGACTGGTGCAGCCACTGTGGAAAACAGTATGAAGTTTCCTCAAAAAAATTAAAAATGAAACTGCCTTAGGACCCAGTGATTATACTTCTGGGAATATATCCAAAGAAACCCAAAACACTAATTTGAAAGAATATATGCACCCCTATTTTCATTGCAGTGTTATTTACAGTGACTAAGATTTGGAAGCAGCTCAAACGCCCATCAGTAGATCAGTGGTTAAAAAAAATCCATGGTACATTACACAATGGACTACTCAACCATAAAAAAGAAGGAAATCACCCTGGCTGGTGTAGCTCAGTGGATAGATAGAGTGCAGGCCTGTGAACCAAAGGATCGTGGTTTGATTCCCAGTCAGGGCACATGCCTGGGTTGCAGGACAGTTCCCAGCAGGGGACGCACGAGAGGCAACCATACATTGATATTTCTCTCCCTCTTTCCTTCCTTTCCCCTCTAAAGATAAATAGTATCTTTAAAACATTTTTAAAAAGGAAGGAAATCTTACCTTTTGCAATAGCATGGATGGACCCAGAAGTATTAGGCTAGGTGAAATAAGCTAGTTGGAGAAAGACAAGTGCCAAGCGATTTCACTTATATGTGGAATCTAATGAACAAAATAAACAAAATAGAAACAGACTATGCACAGATGCATAAAACAGACTGATAGCTCTTAGAGGGGTGGGGGTAGGCAGAGGCTGGATGAAAAGATGAAGAAAGTAAGAAAAAAAAACCCTCATAGACACAGACAACAGTATGGTGATTACCAGAGGGAAAGGGGTACGTGGAGATAGAAGAGGGTAAAGGGGGGATAAATGGTGACAGAAAAAAACTTGACTGTAGGTGATGAACATACAATACAATATACAGATGATGTACTATAGAATTGTATATCTGAAATGTACACAATTTAATTAACCAATATCACCCAAATAGACTCAATAAAAATATTAAAAAGCATTGGCTAAATTATTATAAAACATCTGTTGTATGGAATACTATATAATCAATAAAAACATCATGTCACAAAACAATTAGTTATTAACAGAAACAAATGTTCATAATATATTAATAGTCAACAATCAGAATCTACAATCATGCATAGAGTATAACCCTATACTTTTGTATGCACACATATATACACATATCAAAATATTTATAGTGACTTTTTTCTAAGTGGTAATAATATCAAGGGTGGTTTTATTGTCTTATTTCTGTTTTTTTTTGTGTGTGTTTTCCAAATAGTTTTAACATGATGGTGTATTACTTTTATAATAGAAAAAAATGATATCCTAGCCAAAGTAAATTAAAGGGTATAAAGGAAAAAGTTAAATTGCATTCACTGATTCCTCTCCCTCACAGAGATTTCACATTTCACCTGTCACCTGTCCTTAACTTCTCTCCTTGTCAATCCTAGACACACACACAGAGTGTGTGTGTGTGTGTGTGTGTGTGTGTGTGTGTGTGTATATATATACTCTTTCATTGCTAAATACTCAAGTTTTCTAACTGAATGCATTCTTTACTTATTTACAAACCTTACAGAGATGTCAGCCATCAGAATCCTTAGAATCTCCAAGCTGCTTTTTTAAGTTTAGAAAAAAAACATGCAAAGTAATTGCCTTTTTACTTAGTAGTGATGACGGCTTGAAGTGAACTTTTCAAGGTACAAATATATCTATTCAACACCTGACTACTGCATCCTGCTTAAATTACAACATTCACATTTTGACTTTATTTGTACAGTTATAAGGACTTACCGATAAGTAAGAGTATCTCTCAGGTAAAATTAACATTAGCATATGAACTGAAATTACTGCTAAAAGTATGTCAATAGGAGTTTGAATTATTCTATGATGCTTTTGCTGATTTATTCATTGCTTAGTTTATTAAATATAATAATTTATTCTCATAAGTAAAAAAGTTTCTTGGAATTTTTCTGTCACAAACAATAGACATCATTCATTAATTGGTAAGTTTAAAAATATGTCAATTTTGAGATTTCTTTTTTTACGTTAGTGCTGATCTCTGCCTTTCATGAATTCTTAAGGAATTCGTGAAATTAAAAAGTGACTTTTTAAATTTTAAGTGGTAAAATAAAATTGTTTATTTCAAAAAATAAGTGTTAATAAATTAAAAATATATAGTATACAAACATAATGTTTGTTGAATTACAGATGAAAATATTAAAAGACTAAATCACAAATGTACTAGAAGAAAACATGGGTAATTTTTGGTATGTATTTTCTATACCTTAAAGGAAATGACTGATACATGCAGCTATATAAAAAGACCAGAGTAAAAGACAAAAAGAAAATTTAGAAATGAAGGATATTTTAATACCTATTACAAAAAAAGTGTTATTTTTCATAATATGAAAAATGTTTATGCAAATTATAAGATTAAAAAAACTTTATAGAAAGCATAAAAGGTATTTATAGCCACTTCAAGGAAAAATAAATACAAATGGCCAGTAAAATTTTAAAACGTTCTATAATCTAACACATAAATAAAGAAATTCAAATCAAAACAATGATGAAATATCATTTTTACTTTTCATAGTAGAAACCCAGTACTGGTAAGGGTGGGGGAAAGAAGGAATTCTCATATGCTATTGTTAGATGTATATATTACAACAACGTTTTTGAAGGGAAATGTTTAATAGCTAACATTTTTATTATACAAATATATCTTAAGAAATTACACATATATTTAAATAAGTACAAGATCTACTTAGAAGCCTGTTTATTGCAATATGTTTGAGTAGAAAACAAATTACAAATAATCAAATGTCCATAAATTAGGCAATAGTTAAATCCATATTGTTACATGTATAAAAGGGAAATCTTAGGCACCAATAAAATGGAGATGAAAGAGTATAACATACTATATTTTCAATACTATAAAATCTCTAAGATTAGTATTAATAATGAAATAGCAAAATACAAACAAAACAAATAGTATGATTCCTTCTGTTTTTAAAATGCAGCTATCTCTGTATATTTCTGTAGATATATACACTTGAATCTATACCTCTGGTAATAGCACTATAAGTTGGTAAAGACATACTTTTCATTTTATAAGCTATGTATTATGTTGTCTTTAATATTTTTACAATGTATGTGCATTTTTTAAATAAAAATAGCAAAAGAAATTGTCCTATGTAGTAGTAAATGGTGAGAAGCACACTAAATGGAAGTAAGTACTGCATTACTTAATCCCTCACTCTTTAGTTGTCTAGACCTATTCAACAGTGTTTCCATTTCCTCTTACATAAAATAATAGTTTAGACTTAAAAGATAATATGTAAATTATATTATACTCTTATCTTTATATAGGCTTAATAACCCAATACAGAATAGTGGTAAAACATGTTTCAGACTTAAATATTTACTTTGAACATCCACAGCTACAACAATTAAAATCTATTTGATACTTTGTAGATGACTATAGTCATGTCTTGATGACAACAGAAAACAATGTATTTGCTGAAAATTTTGACAAACTAAATAAACTAAATACTGTCCTAAATACCATACTCAGTAAACAAATAGCATTTCTGGATCCAAACTCTTTAGTTCTTCTAAGATGTAGTTGAAATGCCAAACAAGACTAATCAGAAATATACTTCTTACATATGCACTAACAACTTCTAGTTTTGGCCCAGGAGTTTTCTTGAATCTGTTCTTGATGTGGGCTCTCAAATATACAGCTTGAGTAGAACAAAATGTCAAAATTGGTTTATAATTCAGGTATATATTGCCAAAAGCACACTTTAAAAATCTGTGCTATTCTACAACATTGTAGTGCATGCTCACAAGTTATAAAGAGTACTCTGTATCTCTTTAATATGTGGTATTTGATGCTTCAGAATGATAATAGCCTTCTTCCATTGTGACTTAATATTCTTGTCAACTGAATAAATGTTTTTAAAAGTAAAATCTCACACTTACAGTTTGGATGACATAAGTTACACAGTTGAAACTGTACACTACAGTATTTCTAAGGAAAAAAGCAGTTCTTTACTCCATTTCTGGTTCCCATTATTATGATAAGAACAGAATCATGAAAATTTCCTTGGTGAGATTCAGTGGCATAACTGTGTTATTAATTACATCACAATTCGGTTTATAAATTAGAATGTAAGTAAAGCCTACCAACAGTATATTGACAGATTGTTAGTCTCTTAGTGAAAAAAATTTTAAGCCCTCTCAAATA
Source organism: Anoura caudifer (assembly GCA_004027475.1). NCBI lineage: Eukaryota > Metazoa > Chordata > Mammalia > Chiroptera > Phyllostomidae > Anoura > Anoura caudifer. The sequence continues at coordinate 108,556 of PVKU01002910.1, read as the reverse complement.
AAACAACCATTCCTGAAAATGTTATTTGTCTCTGTTTTTCAAATGCTCACTGTAGACTGTCTACTTCCTTGTGCATTTTTTTTCTCACATAGTATCAGCCTGGGTCATGGTTATACTGTCATCTGTTATAGCAGCAAGCAATGGGAAAATAAAAATGCTGTGAGTGCAATGTTGATTAGACACATTAAACTCAGGAAAACTCAATCAAATCTCATCAATTTCAATAATTTACCACCACATGTCCTTGTCTAGCTATGGATAAACAATTTAATTTTAAATGAAGCATTTGGAGAAGTATCTGCTTCAGAATGAAAGTAAGATGAGAAGAACAGACTTCCTGTGCTCAAGTCAAATGGAAAGATAACTACATATTCCTAAAAAACTTGATGTTAAATTGTGGTCTACTATGAGACTAATACTTAAAAAAATTAAATCTAAGGATATTTAGTATGACTTTCTATTTTCATTCACAGCCTTGATATAAAGAAAAAGAGATACGATGATACAACTAGAAAAGACAATTTGCCAAGGGAGAAATGATGGTTCAGAATCCCTGTGGTCCAGGACTCCAGGTCAACACATGTCACCTCCTCACGCAACTACATTACAACCAAACTTCAAAACAAAGTCCAGAACTGTCAGAACATTGAGCAATTGGAAGTGCAACAAACAAGAATTGAAAGAAACCATGTTCATCCAACCAGGTAGGAGGGGCAGAGAAACATGGAGATGCAGTGTGGTGCAGAGAGGAGGCAGTGGTGGAACAGGCAGTCCTACATTCACATGTGGTGGATAAAAACCAGGAGGGATACCATGGGAGTGAGTGATCCCAGCCCAAGGCCAGACCACACAGCTCGCAGTTTCAGCACCAGGGAGATATATCCCCATAACTTCTGGCTATAAAAACCAGTGGAGTTTGGGGAAATGAAAGAAACTGACAGATATTCAGGAGACTCCACTTAAAGGGTCCTCACAGACATAGAACATATGCAGAACCAGTTCCTCTGGTATTCAGCACCAGGGCAACAGCTAGAAGGATACCAGTTGCATATGGGGCATAAGTGAAATGACTGGAAACAGGGCAAGTGTTGTGCAAACCTCCAGAAGCCAGGCAGTGGCACCATCCCCACTCTGAGCCCTCCCTTCACACAAAGCCACAAGTGGTGAAGTGGGTTGCCCCACCCTGATAATTACCTATGGCTCCACCCCACACAATTTATGAGTGCCATTTCTACAATAGGTTATGATACTAAGACAGGGAGTCAAAGCAGCTTTACCTAATACACAGAAACAAACACAGGGAGGCTGTCAAATTGAGGAGACAAAGAAATATGGCCCAAATGAAAGAACAAGACAAAAACCCCAAAGAACTAAATGAAACAGAGATAGCCAACCTATCAGATGGAGAGTTCAAAACACTGGTGATCAGGATGTTCAAAGAACTCAATGAGTATGGCAACAACATAAAAAATACCTAGAAAGAAATAAAGGTTATACTAAGTGAAATAAAGAAAAATCTACAGGGAACCAACAGTGAAGAAGTTAAAACCAGGATTCAAATTAATGATTTGGAAAATAAGGAAGAAATAAGCATTTGACCAGAACAGCAAGAAGAAAAAAGAATTCAAAATAACAAGGATAGTATAAGGAGTCTCTGGCACATCTCCAAATGTACCAACACATGAATAATTGGGATGACAGAAGACAAAAAGGAACAGCAAGAAGTTGAAAACTTACTTGAAAAAATAATGAAATAAAAATTCCCTAATTTGGCAAAGGAAATAGACATAAAAGTTCAGGAAGCATAGAGAGTCCCAAACAAGATAGATGCAAAGAAGACAACACCAAGACACATAATTAAAATGCCAAAGGTTAAAGACAGAGAATCTTAAAAGCAGAAAGTTACTTACAAAGGAGTTCCCATAAGAGTGTCAGCTGATTTCTCAAAAGGAACTTTGCAGGCAAGAAGAGACTGGCAAGAAGTATTCAAACTACTGAAAAGCAAGGACCTACAACCAAGATTACTCTACCCAGCAAAGCTATCATTTAGAGTGAAAGGGCAAAAAAAGTGCTTCCCAGACAAGGTAAAGCTAAAGGACTTTATCATCACCAAGCCATCATTACATGAAATGTTAAAGGCTCTTATTAAAATAAAATAAAATAACAAAAAAGATAAAAACCATCAATGTTAAAATAGCAAGAAACTTACAACTATCAACAAATGAATCTAAAAAAATCAATCAGAACAAGAACAGAATAACATATGGAGATCATTTGGAGGGTTATCAGCTGGGAGGTAAAGTGGGAGAATGGGGGAAAAGGTGAAGGCATTAAGAAGCATAATTGGTAGGTACAAAACAGACAGGAGGATGTCAAGAATAGTATAGGAAATGGAGAAGCCACAGAACTTATATTCATGACCCATGGACATGAACTAAGTAGGAGGGAATTGCTGGAGAGAATGGGGTTACTGAATGGATAGGGGAAAAGAGGGAAAAGTTGGGACAACTATAATAGCATAATCAACAAAATATTTTTTTTTAAAAACCTCTGATAGGGGAATTCAAGAGTTAGAGATTTTAGCTTCAGTCATAGTTGATAGGCTTAAGTGATTAATGTATGTGGAAAGCTGCTCCTCTAGAAACTGAAATGCACAATTCCAGGAGGTCCACAAGCAATTCAACCTTTGTGCCCTAGGTGGTGTGTAAGCCATCTTGAGATGGCCTCTGAGCCACTGTGTACCAGGGAGGGAGTGTCTGTGACTCAGATAAAGAATTGTTGATCAGCAGATAAAGAAATACTAGGAAAATTTCTGCAACTCTTATCTGATTAACCTTTTTCCAAACCCCTTAACTACCCTTTCCTTCTCTCTATAAAAAGTGTCAGCTTGAGATGAGATGTTAAGATGGTTTTTGAAGGTACACACTCTGCTGTCTTCTCAGATCACTGGCACCTGAATGAAGCACCCATAAAGATCCAATCCTTGTCACTGCCTATCAGCTCTGGTAGGGACAGGAAGCTGCCTTTTCCACTTTCAGCTCCTCTACCTATCTCTGGCACCAGAATGGGCAATGGAATTAACTGTTAAGAATGGCTAAGAGTAGCAATGAATTCATTTCCTCTCTTGTGGCAAAAATAATATTGGCTTTTACAAGTAAGGAGTCTAAAATTTTAGGGAGCTATAGTGAAGCATCTTTAATCCATTCCTAAATGTTTATTATTACCATGTTTACTATCAGGATAAAGAGGAGGGTCAACTGGTTGCCCCTGAGGCAGACCTCCTGACTTTATGTTGTTAATAACTGTAGAGGACAGACAGGACATGCATGCCCTTGACCCTCTAATGCACACACACCTTGGGGACACAACCCTGAGCAACCTCTAAGAAGATAGAATTTGAATTTCTTGTACTCCAGACCTTCCTTTGACTGGCTCCTTCATGTTATTCAGCTGTTAGTTCAAGCATTATTTACTCAGAATTCTTATTTCTAAATTTTTGTGTCGTACAAGCATACAATTATGTGCTATCCAGAACAGAGTGCACCAGAAGACCTGCAACTTAGAAGAATTTCTCAGTAGATAAGACCTGTCATTACTCATAAAATCACTCTACTAATTATCTACTTTTAAAATTCAAATAGTTGGTTTATTGAGTATTCTGAAAGAAAACACACCTGTAATACTCCACAATCATGAGGTGGAAAAGACCAACAAATGCTTCTATTTCTATATATTTTAGGAATGGCTCACTTAATTCTGTTCCTTCTTTCCACCCTCACCCTAATAGTTTACTCTTTATTTACAGGAAAAAGACACATTTTCAACAGCTTGAGAATCAGTATGGGAAAGCAGAAAGAATGCAGGTGTTTTGGTTGGACAAAGCTGACTTTAAATTGTCTCTGCTACTTAGCAGCAACAGAAAGTTAGACACTGACCTCTCTGAGCCGAGCCTTGCTTTTCCAATCTAGTCCTGGGCATTCATCATTTCCAGTTATCACCTGATGAATGTGTTTTTTTGTTTGTTTGTTTGTTTGTTTGTTTTATCTTCACCTGAAGACGTTTCTCATTGCTTTAGAGAAAGTGGAAAGCAGAGAGAAAGGAAGAGAAAGAATCATCTATGTGAGAAAGAAGCACTGACTGGTTTCCTCCCATATGCACCTGGATGGAGATTGCACACACTCACACCCAGACTAGGGATTGAACTCACAACCTAGGTATGAGCCCTGACCAGGAATCCAACTTGCAACCTTTCAGTTACAGGACAACACTTCAACCAAGTGAGCCACACCAGCCAGGGCCTAATGTGTGTTTTTTATACATAGCCAGATTCGTAATTCTCTAATCATGAATTAGAGAATTACGAAGTCTCATAAAGACTTTGTCTATGCTCATGAGAGATTAGAGTATCTCATGATTTCCATAAACAATCATGTAGCACAATGCTTTTTATCATTTTATGACACTAAATTTCAGGTGCATACTGGGTTTGCAGTATCTGGAAATCATTCTGAAAAACTTTTCCATAACTTATGATTTAGATCATCATGAGTAAAGTTATTTGAAAGTACTAAGGACTAAAAAAGTATTGATATATTTGGTATCTCAACAATGATTCACCGAAAAGTTTGGGGGTACCAATGTTAGTTTTTTCTTTTTTCTTTTCCTCATCCAAGGACATAATTATTCATTTTTATATATATATATAGAGAGAGAGACAAGGGGAGAGAGGGAGAGACAGTACAGACAGACCAACAGAAATGTGAGAGAGAAACATCAACAGGTTTCCTCCTATACATGCTGTGACTGGGGATTGAATCTGCAACCTTTTGGGGTGCAGGGATGACACTCCAACCAACTTAAACACCTGGCCAGGGACCAACGTTGGTTTTTAATTTTGCACTGCATTTTATAGAATAAGTGTAACCCTGTAGACTACTATTCTACACCTAAAGTTTAGCAACTATAATGCAGAGAGAAGTTTCAGTAGTATGAAAGAGAATAACTCATAATTCAATTAACTCCATAAAAAAAATCAATGTGACAAGGCAACAAATATTCTATATTTGCTGAACAGATAAACTGCCACAGAAAGGAGAAAGGATTAAAGAATGTATAAGTAAATATGCCTTCTTTCTATATATATTTATTATAGTAATAAAAAGTTATTCTCTATAGTACACAATCAATAGAAGAGCTATTACTAAAAATCGCTAAAACAGTCATCAGATGAAAATGTATGTTGTTGAAGAACTGGATTCAGAAAGTATACCTATTTTGATCAATGAAAAGTTAAATGTAATATCAAAGGAAAAATTTACAGGGAGAAAATCGATTTTATTTTGTCTTAGGGTATATCCTATCCTGACACTAGCAAAGACTCAAATAAGTATACATTGCTTAATTTGAGGCATCAGATCAGCATGATTAAAGTTTATGTCTGAAATGTCTAAAAAATATCCAAAATTAACCATTTCTTCAAGTAATACTGAACTCAGCTGTCCTGTTTGCTATGTAAAATTAAGATGTAAAAACAAGATGTTTCATTTTCAGTTCACCCATTATACTATACATAGCATCATTACTTAAATCTCAAAATGCAGAAGACCCTAACTCACATTTTATCTTTAAAAAGTCATGACCTACAACACAATCTTGTTTTGATGTTCTTAAACAAAAATAGAATAATAAATAATATGAAAAGTTCAAATACTTTAAGAAGATATATTTTCAGGGATAAAAAAATCCATTCACACATTTGTACCCTAAATATACATAAATATATATTTAGAAAATTATAAATTATTTTCATAAATTCCCTTAAAGGCCCTCAAAATCATAAGCATGATACATGTAAATATTCCCCATTAAATATTATATGTTCAAAGCAGGAAATGTTGAATTTATCTAAGAAACAGAAAACAATATTACTTTTTAACCTAAGAGATGTAGATTAATCACTGATTATTAGTAAATAAAACTGTTTCTGTAATTAATAAGTTTTGGTTAGTCAACCTTCTGATCAACCTTCTAGTCACCAAATATTTCAAAAATGGCAATAAATTGTTCTTACAACTCAGAGATGAATCTATTTGTATTTGAATTATTTTTACAGACACCCCACTCCCCCTTACTCATTATCTGAGTAAGATAATAGTATATATCTTACTCAGTTCAGTAAGATATATACTATTAAGGTATTTTTTACTTTTTATTTTTATTTATTTTTTAAACTTTTTATTTTTGTTCGATTATAATTGTCCCCCTTCCTCCTACATTACTTTCCACTGCCCTGGCCACCCCCTCCCGGTATCCAATCCTCCCCTCATCCAATCCTCCCCTCATCCAATCCTCCCCTCATTGACCTTGTCCATGGGCCCTTTAAATATGTTGCTTGACTTGACCCTTCCCCTTTTCCCCCCCTTATATTTATATAATCAGGTAGAAGGTAACTACAGTTATGTCAATTGCTAGAACAATTTGCACTGAATGAATGAATGAAAAGATGAATCATTAAAATATAGAAAGGTTATGTTTAAATAGGATCGCTATTAACAGATACTTCAAATTTATAAATTATTAATATTAGTTATATTCAAATAAGAGATAATTGTTATTGAGGGGCAAAGGATTCAAAAGTAAATATTAGTAATGACTAGGTTATGAAGTGTTTCTTAAATTCTTGCATCTTTTTAGATAAATGTAATGCTCTACTCAAAGTACACAACAAATCTGTGAGAGCTAAAGCAAATAATAAAAGTGGTGGGGAAAGAAGAATCTACAGAGTAGACCATGTTAAACATTTTATTTAATGGTTTCAAAGTAGAATCATGATGATAATAAAGAAGAAGGAGGAGGAGAAGGAAGAGGAAAAGAAAGGCTCATTTTAATATCAAAGTGCTTTGTTATACTTGTTACATAGTCACTTCTCATTTGCAGATAAGCAAACTGAGCCTAAAAGCACACAAGGGGCTGCCTGATATCTAATAGTCAGTGAGTGATAATGCAGACACTTGAATTCAGATTTTTTATTTCTAAAACCCCATATTCTTTCCACAATCATATACTGACTTTTTGTTCCTGGAAACCAGAAATATATAGTAAAATTCTTAAATACTATGCTTAAAATAGAATTTCCCAGAAACCAGTGTTGAGAATGTCACAGTATTTATAAAAGTAAAAATCTTTAAAAAAATTAATGTTATTATATAAGTTTATATTGGACAAAATCATCTTTGAGTCCCCTCACTTCTTAATATAGAATCTTGGCAGTTAGAAGATGCTCCCAAAACTTCAGATGAATTGTCTACTGTGAAGGAGAAAAACAAGAATCTACAGAAACACATGAAAGACCTAATTCAGAGAGGAGTCGGTGAAGTTTACTCTGAGGAGGTATTTTATAATATTACAATATAATACTTTACAGATTTACAGTCTAGTAAAAGAGGAAAACACTGAAGTAATAATTATATCACCACTTATCTATTTACAACTGTAGTGTATTCACAGTCCCTGAATCTACCATGTAATTCCAAATTTAACTCATTTGTTGATGTTACTCTTCAGCCTGAAAATGATCTCCTTTTTCCTTTCTACGTACCTAAGTCCTATGTTTTATTTTTTTAAGGCCTACATCAAGTCCTATTTCTTACTTACAGCTCACCATGCCCTCTACCTCCACTGAACATCTTTAGCACTCATGACTTTTTCAGTCACAGCAAATGGGTTTCAATATTAAATTCAAATTCCATCAGCTGGTAATGATTATCCAAAGTTTTGTCTTGAGCAGAGTTTTGAGGTCAACTTCTGGTTTAGCAGCAAGGAGAATCATGAGGGATTAGGGACAAACACCACAGAAGTGAAGGGGAGGGGAGAGCATCAGATCTAGAGCATTGATTTGACAAAAGCATGACTTCTTTTCTTTTATGGTATTCATTTAATGCCAAAACACAGGTCTAGAGCATGCATTTAACACTGAGAGTGATACATATAACATCTCTTCAAGTATGCCATAGAACTCTTGTAAATGAGGATTATGTATGCTTCCTTATGTCCACAGCAACTAGCCATGCCTTACAAATAGGAATCTGTTGATAATAAAATTACATTTTTCGAATTCACTCATATTATTTATTATTCATAAACTCCATTTATCTCTTTGCTTCTCTCAAAAGATTAACAATACGAAATCTATTTTGAAGGAAATTTGTAACAAACTAGAAAAGAAGTAAATATGTTGTCTTTATCATCTCCAGGTTCAAGTTAAACATTAAGAAATTAGTAATACTTACTTCCAGCCAAGATGGAGGTGTAGGTAGACACACTGTGCCTCCTCACACAACCAAAAGGACAACAATAATTAAAAAACAAAAAACAGCCAGAACTGACAGAAAATCAAACTGCATGGAAATCCGACAATCAAGGAGATAAAGAAAACATGTTCATCTAGACCAGTAGGAAGGGTGGGGATGGGCAGCCAGGTGAAGAGGACTTGTGGCAAGGCGATGGGTAGTTGAGACGGCGGTCCCACATTCACGTGCACATAAACCAGGAGGAACAACTTGGGAGAGAGACAGACTGTGCAACCCAGGGTCTCAGCTTAAAGAAATAAAGCCTCAAACCACTGATTGAAAACAACTGTGGCAGTTGAGGCAGCAGCTGGAGAACCTCCCAGCCTCACAGGAAAGTTTTTTGGAGAGACCCACAGGGTCCTAGAATGCACACAAAGCCACCCACCCGGGAATCAGCACCAGAAGGGTCCACTTTGCTTGTGGATAGTGGAGGAAGTGACTGAAAACTGCCAAAGAGCACAGCAAGCAGCATTGTTCCCTCTCAGACCCCTCCCCAACATACAGCATCACAACCCAGTGACATGGATTGGCCTGCCCTGGTGAACACCTAAGGCTCTGCCCCTTACCACGTAACAGGCACACGAGACCAAAAAAAAAAAAAAAGGCCCAAATGAAAGAGCATATCAAAGCTCCAGGAAAAATACAACTAAGTGATGAAGAGATAGCCAACCTATCAAATGCACAATTCAAAACACTGGTAATCAGGATGCTCACAGAATTGGTTGAAGTTGGTCATAAATTAGATGAAAAAAATGAAGACTATGATAAGTGAAATAAAGGAAAATGTACAGGAAACCAATAGTGATGGGAAGGAAACTGGGACTCAAATTAATGGTGTGAATCAGAAAGAATGAAGAAACAAGAACGCAAAAAAATGAGAAGAGGATTAGGAACCTCCAGGACATCTCTAAATGTTCCAACATCCAGATTATAAGGGTACCAGAAGGGGAAGAGGAAGAGCAAGAAACTGAAAACTTATTTAAACAAATAATAAAGGAGAATTTCCCCAATCTGGCAAAGGAAATAGACTTTCATGAAGTCCAGTAAGCTCAGACAGTCCCAAAGAAGTTGGACCCAAGAAGGAACACACCAAGGCACATCATAATTACATTACCCAAGATTAAAATGAAGGGCAGAATTCCAAAAGCAGCAAGAGATAAGGAGACAGTTACCTACAAAGGAGTTCCCATAAGACTGTCAGTTGATTTCTCAAAAGAGACCTTACAGGCAAGAAGAGACTGGAAAGAAGTATTCCAAGTCATGAAAGGCAAGGACCTACATCCAAGATTACTCTATCCAGCAAAGCTTTCATTTAGAATGGAAGGGCAGATAAAGTGCTTCTCAGATAAGTCAAATTAAAGGAGTTCATCATCACCCAGCTCTTACTATACGAAATGTTAAAGGGACTTATCTAAGAAAAAGAAGATAAAAAAACATGTACAGTAAAATGACAGCAAACTCACAGTTATTAACCACCATACCTAAAACAAAAGCAAAGTAAACAAACATCTAGAACAGGAACAGAACCACAGGAATGGAGATCACATGAAGGGTTAGCAACAGGGGAGTGGGAGGGGGAGAGGAGGAGGAAAAGGTACAGAGAACAAGTAGCATAAATAGTAGGTAGAAAATAGATGGGGAGGTTAAGAATAGTATAGGAAATGTAAAAGCCAAAGAATCTATGTTTGACCCATGGACATGAACAAAAGGGCCGGGGGGGATGTGGGTGGGAGCAGGTATGCAGGGTGGAGGGGAATAAAGAGGGGAAAATGGGACAACTGTAATAACATAATCAATAAAATATATTAAAAAAAGAAATTAGTAATACTTAAGAATTAAATATATGCCTGCCAAACAATATAGCAGAAAAGGAAAGATAAGGTAAACTAGCATTTTAAATGGACTTAAACCTTTAAAAATTCCAAACCTATATCTTTTAAAACATACTTTATGCTTATTATGTCCTAAAATTTTTATACATTTTTAATAGATTGCATCTTCTTTCACATAGTATGTGCTGAAGAAACCCATGTTGATTAGGTTAGAATTAACTAGAAATATAGTTCCATTTTATATCCTCCCTGCTAAGCAAATGTATTTATCCTATTCCATAACAGCTCACAGTTTGTTATATATTAACTGCTCATTCTATGTGCCAATAAGACTGTGCTAGAACAGCAAATAAATTTGGTGTGTTCATTTAAATGATTCTGCAAACCACAGGCTACCCAGTTGTTTAATAAGAGAGCCCCAAAGCCACCTGATCACCATTACACTCCCTTATTTTTTGGACTAGCATGGTCAGTACTGTCAGGATCTCAATACTGAGAAGAATGAGAAGGAAAAGTATACCTCAGCCATAATCATGAAAAGGGGTTTTATTAATTCAAGCACCAATGATGTTGTGGCTACGTTGGAAGGAGAACAGAATATAGGATCAGAAGTGCTTTATCTGCTCCAAGACCAATGCTGGTTTTGGCACTTCTCTCACTCCAGTGAGTTGCAAAAAAACAAGCAGGTGCTAGCAATCTGAGATACCACATGCCAGCTACAGCTGCTTCAAACTGATTCAATTACATCTGCCTGAATAGTCCCAGGACATCAAACCAGTTGAAGAGATCCATAGGTTTCAAGGAGAGCTAGTCTATCCTGGGACAACCACCTGCAAATCTCCAGGTTTGGATATCAGTGATCATTCTATCACCAGTCACAGAAAAGACAGAAAAAAAATGTAGTTTAATTCATTTTGAAATTAAAAATTTGTTGTAGAGAGTACAAATGGCCCCTTCAAATTTTTATGTTTTAAATCTGACAGTAACAGAGGTCTTAGGATACCTTGAAAACAGCCTGATTTTGTGAGAACATTTCCCAAATCATTGGGTACAGCACATTTACAGAACATGCTCTTGGGATCCGGACTTCGCTCCAAACCTTGTTTGTACAAAAAGGGGCCAAGCAGCTGGGAAATTCTGGAGTGGAGTGTGTCCTCATTAGTTCCCATCTGCCACCAGAACTCAGCTCATGGCAAGTTTGGCTAAGTCCTGGTGTACTCAGGTCCAAATGTGGGTCAATTTTAATTACACTGTACAGAATTCAGCATGCAGTTTTTAAATCCTTATTATATAGCACAGAGGAATGGGCAGATCTCCAACTAATCAATTTTTTAGAGTACATATATAAAAATTTTAAACCAGGCTAGACAGACAGTGGGTGGAAAAAAATCTTATGAGTATGAGGTTTACTTAAGAGAATTATTAGTGAAATTGGGTCATGAGCAAGTTCTACTTTAAAACTTCAAAGTAAGAAACAATCTGTTCCACTATTGGGATATGAAACTTAAATAAGGTACACAGTATCCCTTACTCTTCAGTCTGAATGAGTAACAATAAGGGTGTGACCAGTTTGCAGTAAGTACCTACAGGAGCACTGGCTTTCACAAAAGCATAGACAGTCCCTATTTTGTCATTCTTCACATCTAGCTGCTTCAGTGTTTATCACTCATGGCAGAATTGTAAAAAAGGAAAAGAAATTATTAACTACCTGACAAAAGTAGAAAACAAAGATGAGGGACTGAAAAGAGAGAGAGAAAAGGAGAGCAGAGTGCACATGTGCTTAGTAGCAGACCCTGTGCATGACTTGGCTCTTCATGCCATCCACACAAACTGAAGCCAGAATCAACCCATGCAGTCTATGTTCAGAATTCTTCCTGTCCCAAAGCTTCATCAGGTGAAGGAGAGCTAAAAGACTAAGCCTTCAAGTCAATGGTCAGCAAAAAATCAGGAGTGAAGATGTAGGCAGTCAATGTTAGGGACTTAGGCAATGACATAATGTACCATTTTTGATGAATAAAATGTCCCTTGGCACAAGCACTAATGAGAAAAAAATGCTCAAAGTACTTTTTGGGCTTTTAAGTGAGTTGTTATCCAGCTTATCCATTGAAAAATGTGGCAGGAAATTCTGGGTTTAAATACTAACATTTACTAGCTGTGTAATCTTGGACAGATTGCTTATTCTCAGTTTAACTTTTGTCACCTATAAAATGGGGAAATGACATCTTCCTAGTAGACTGCTGTAAGGATAATCGATGACATATGTTAAATATCTGAAACATAAAAGTCACTCAATAAATGTTAACTATTATTTACACAACTATTATGAGCTGAATTGGAGCCCCAGATCAGGAAGAAAGATATGTTGGTTTCCGTACTTCAAAATGTGGTCTTTTTTGGACACAGGGTCTTTATAGAAGTAATTAGGTTAAAAGTGAAATCATTAGTGAGGACCCTAATCATATATGACTGATGTCCTTATAAAAGGGAAATTTGGACACAGAGCCATATACATATAAAGGGAAGATGACATGAAGAGACACAGAAAGAAGATGGCTATCTATTATACATGTCAAGAAGGGAGGCCTGGAACAGATCTTTCCCTCATAGCCCTCAGAAGGAACCAGCCTTGGCAAAACATTGATTTCAGACTTCTGGGCTGTGATAAAAATTTCTGCAGTTTAAGCTACCCAGTTTGTGATACTTTGTTACATCAGCCCTAGCAAACTAATACCCAATTAAATAAAAATTTCATTAATCATTAGTATTTACCTTTACTCATCACGGTCAAAACTGTTTAGTTGATATTAGACAAGTCAACGTTATTAACCCTGTTGAGGAATGGTTTATCCATAAATTATCTAGTGCTTTTTCCCTTACTTATTTTCTGATTGCTGTTCAGGAAGCTATTGCTGCATTATAAACAGCCTGGCAGAAAAAAGGAGAAAAAATGAGTTTACTATAATCAAGATCATCCAGTGTTTATTAAATATAATTAGGGAAAATCATACATACACATTTACAAATCTACTTTTCTACTGTTGAGGAAGTCTGCACAGGAGGGTATTAGGACATTTTACCACACTATTTCCTTCTCCCTTCTCAAGAAAAAAAGATAGCCTTATACACATCTACTAGAGGCCAACAATCAGTGCTAAACCTGGGGCTGCTTCGGATTGTGACAATCTTGCCAATGGAACCACCTTCAGCTCATTAGGATGCAAGTAAAAGTACATGGTTTAATTGGAAAATATGGATTCTTCATTGTTTGCGAAAGATTGGTTTTAAGGCTGTCTGACTTTCAAAAGAGGGACGATAGTCGTCAGGAGTTGTATCAACAGCCAACTCATTGCAAAGTACATTTCCAAAAATCAATGGACCTTGTAGTGGATGTGATTATTCCATCTTAAATATTTCTTCAAATACACCCAGCCTTCTAGAGAAATGTAATAATGCATAGCTAGAAATGGTGAGTCTAACCACACTGAACTGAGATACTCAAACATAATCCTCAAAGACATAAGGGCAAAATTAACTTTCTTAATGGGTTAATCTCACACTTCCTCCAAATTCTTATAGTGCCCATAATAACAACTTTTATATTTTAACATAAGGAGAGAGGAGAAAAGTAATATGTAGACAATATTAGTAAATGTCATCCACTAAATATTTTGTGTACTTACTATACTTTAATCCTTGTATCTATTGTTAAAAAGCTAGACGTTACCACCATATTTTATTTTTTATTTTTTATTGTTGTTCAATTACAATTGTCCCCATTTTTCCCCCATTGCTCTCCCCTGCTCTGCCCAAACCCCTCTCTCACATTCAATCCTCCCCCACATTATCCTTGTCCAAGGGTCTTTTATACATGTTCCTTGATTTGACCCTTCCCTTTCTTTCCCACATTATCTCCTTCCCCCCTCCCCTCTGGGTCAGTTTGTTCTTTATTTCCATGTCTCTGGTTCTATTTTGATAACTTCTTTGTTTCGTTGATTAGGTTTCACTTACAGGTTAGATCATATGGTATTTGTCTTTCATCAACTGGCTTATTTTACTTAGCATAATACTCTTCAGTTCATCTGTGCTGCTGAAGAGTAGGAGCTCCTTCTTCCTTTCCACTGCATAGTATTCCATTGTGTAAATGTACCATTGTCTTTTGATCCAGTCATTTACTAATGGGCATTTACAGTTTTCAGCACTTGACTATTATAAATAATTCTGCTATGAACTCTGGAGTACATAGATTCTTTTGGATTCATGTTTCAGGATTCTTAGGATATAATCCCAGCAGTGGAATTGCCAAGTCAGGTATAAGAATACCTGAAGATCTTTTAGATTCAGTACACTGATACCTTGTCTTGTGGCTAGTGTTCCAGCAACTTGACACAGTCCATTTACTTTCTGGAGATAAACAATCAAACAATGAACTCTCCAATCACAAGCAGAAAATAATTAACTTTAATATTTTTACACATGTGATATCTCACACTAGACCAAGAATCAAGAGGTCCAGATTCAAATCCTATGTATCTCACCTACTAGACTGTATAATGCTGACAAGTACATGAATTGAACTTATTTTCTTCCCATGGATGAAATAAAGAAGTTAGATTGACTACCATTAAGGTCCCTTCAAGTTCTAACACTATATGATTTCCAGAATCTCTTCTCAAGCCTTAGAAGGAGAGGTAACTTGGACTGGAACCTTTAAGACAATCTATATGACAATGCCCAGTCCAGGATCCCTGCTCTCAGGCAATTAGATGGTCTTTTTTCAGTACCTAGGTTGTAGTAGTAATGATAGTATTGACAGAAACAATAGAAGTGTTGCTAAGATTTACTGAGCACTTGATATGTGCCAAGCACCAAACTAAGAATTTCACATGTATTGGGTTACAGCTAACTCAACACAACAACATATGCAGTAGATACTATTGTTTTTCCCATTAAAAGAAAGAAGTAACAAAAGGGCAGAAAGATCAGCTAACTTGACTGGGTCTATACTAATAATAAGTGGTGAAGCCAAAACAAGCTCTGCTGACATACCTTTTTCTTCTAGTAGCCTATGTGCTCTCTGAAGGCAAAGACTTTGTTTTATTGTTGGCATAAGCACTGTGCCAACCATATAGTAGGCATCCCTTTACCATGTGGAAT
Organism: Anoura caudifer; assembly: GCA_004027475.1. Classification (NCBI taxonomy): domain Eukaryota; kingdom Metazoa; phylum Chordata; class Mammalia; order Chiroptera; family Phyllostomidae; genus Anoura; species Anoura caudifer. The sequence continues at coordinate 93,222 of PVKU01002910.1, read as the reverse complement.
AAAAGGAATTAAGGAATTGAGGGGGGGAGGGAAGGGAGAAAGGAAAGAATGAAAGAAATTATGTCTAGACAGGCTAGGTTCTAAATAAATGTTGATTTTATTCCTTTATTTCTTTAACTCTGAAAACACAGAAAATTCTGTAATTATGCTTCAGAATCCTGGGGCTTGGTAATTTATCCCTCCTTGGGATTCTATACTATAATTCCTTGTAGAAGTCACTGCAGCTGCTGCTGTTACTTGTTTAGTATACTAGCTAAACTACACTGAAGCTGATGTTCTTGGCTCATCTCTTAATTTCTAACATTGAGAGCAACAGGGGAATATAGTTTAATCTATCCCACTAAGGTTCCAAAAATAATAATAATAATGTCCTTCATACTGGCCTCTCACCCACTGGTGTAAACAAAAGAAAAAGAAAAACTGGTCCCAGAGGAAAGGTCCTTCCAAAGCATAGCAGCACCCATGAACATCATCAACCAGCGGGAGCAAAATTTGAGAAGCCTCAAGAAGATAGTTTGATAGTAATCGTTATTGACTCGGTATGCAACCTCTACCATTCATATGTGATTGACTCTTGCCACACAAAATAGAATTTTAGAGTGACCTATCTAAAGCAGGTCTTAATTACCCTATTTTTGACTCTACCATTACTTGGCTTTATTGCTACTTATTTACAGTTAGAATTTAGTAAATAATAGAAACCATAGTTATACATGAGTACAATAAATACAGGGCCCATTACTTCTGTTTATCAAAAACAGTTACAGATTTTTAGAATGATCTGATCCTACCTGACCTAAAGAAAGCTGACATACATTTTTTTGTGTGTGTTTCAGTGAGCCAGAGATGAGGGTATGAGTGGAGGAGAAAGAGAAAGGAAAGGGGGGCTTAGAGAGAGACGGGAGAAATGGAAGACAACATGTTATCGCTCGAAAACCCTACAGCGTTAATCATATAACATAGAGGATTAGTTTATTCCTACGCTGCAAAGTATTTCTAAGGTGACAAGTTTCCATTCAACTTAGTCATTAAATAACTCAGCACTGTGTGTAGAATAAAGTAATATATTCTTAGAGTATTCTCATAGTCAGCAAAAATGAACATAAAGCATATTGAAAATAGTATGATGTCAATTTTTGGTTATAATGATGATCAATTCTCATATATTCATTTCTCATTTTAAGGACAAAAAAATATCACTAGTCTCATCTCTGTCTAATCAGAATTATGAGAATTAAAGGAACTCCATAAAGACCAATCAAAAATATTTAAAGAGTAACAGGTTTCCAGGACTCTTTAGCCTTCTATTTCTAATATAATCCCAGACATGTTTTATTCATATATATTCATTTAATATTTACTGACCACTTACTATTTACAAGGCATTGTATTAAGGGGCTGTGGACAATCTACTTATCTGAGCACCTGTTTCCTATTGACAGTTAAATTTATATTATGGGTATTTATTCAAATAAAACAAATTTAAATGGGTCAATAAATGGAGAAGATACACCAGCTCTAAAATATTATATTACTGAAGACTGATAGAAATGCCTTAGCATTTTTAATATGTTAATAAGAAAAATGCCAGTCATTTGAAAAAGTTTTCAACATGTGGAATTAGGAATTACCAAATAAATTATTTAACTAAATATTTTTATATTGAGTTGCAGCTTTTAATATTGCATATAGAACTCAAACTAGTTAAGATAAAGTCTATAATAGCTTGTCTATATTAAGAATATAGATATTTGTCAGAAACTATACAGAACGATTAACTAAAAGAAACAACATCATTGACAATTGCACTTAGGAGAATACCAGGTACCTAGAATTTGATGAAAGTAAAGATAATATTTCAGCCTATAAACTACACCTGGACCGTATCCCCTTTTCTAACATTGCTATTTAATTTTCACTTTTTCTTCTTCCTCACTTCCACTCAACTACAACAGAGACACATGCCCAAATCAAGAATTCATCCTACAATATACTCTTAAATTTTCTGAATATGCCCCATGTGTCCACTAATAGCCAAATGCTTTCAAATCTGTTCAGCTAAATGGATCAATAACTACATCCAGCATCACACAGTGGAGTTGCCAACATGGCAAAACTGAGCCAAAAACAAAATGTGTCTACCAGGACAAAAATTATTACCAACCCATTTATCTGTAGAGATCTACCCTCCCCAGGTATCCTTTAGAGAAGTTAACATAAATATTATCTAGGGGAGTGATCTAAAAAAATATTTGAGACTCAGAATGAAGGATTTGAGAAAATATTTGGGAGCTAAATCAGTTTTACAATAAACCAATGTAATACTTCAAGGTCTAATCAAGTAACGATCTTTCAAACTCAGAGTAAACAAAATACGTAACAGCACAAGCAAACTGCTAATACGTTTCTCTGTCCGCTCACTCACACGACACAGCTGCAGGCAACAATTGAGCAGGTGCAACCAAGCTTTTGAGAATTCCTGCCTGTTGCCCAGGCACCACAACACTGCACGGTTGATATTTTAAACAGGTGCAAACATTTTTTTTCATTCCTCTACTGCTTGAGACAGGGCAGCAGGCAGTACATCTGTAACCACTCCTTACCTAAAGCAACAACCACAGAAAATAAACTCTAAGGCAGAAAAAAAAGTTTGAAAATAAAGCAGTAATGTCAAAAAACAGTGGATTTGCAATAATTTGACCCCATATCAGCAGTCGATATAACAGCACAGTTCCATAAAACATTTTCTAATGTTTTACCAGCTGAATGCTTTGTAATTAAAATTATTCTGCCTCATCAAATCTTAGAAATGTTTAGTTGACTCTTACAATAGAGTGAATGCAAGGTACGCATAAAATGTACTATCTTTTGAAGCCCTCGATATTTATAAGTACTCAAAAATTAACATTTTCATATTATGAAATTTGTAAGCATTTTTAATACACAAAAATGTAATAACATGTCATTTAACACATAGATTTACATAATTATAGGTAATTCGTATACATACCTGTGCAGCTATGCAGCACAGACAGACTTCAGATCTATCAGGTCCCTGAAATGCAAAATAACCATATAAGAAAAAAAATAATTTTCTAAATAGAACCAGTATTATGCTGACACAATTTCTACAGAGAAGGAAAGACTGAAGTGCTTAAACAGGTGAGTTATTTTATATCTACATTTTCCCCAGAGGATATTTCAAATCACTTTAAATGCATATGTGTGAATATACACACATAAAGTCATAAAGTCCCTTTGCAATATAATCAAAACAAGTACCAGCAAGGAGCTAAGACTCACCATGGCCTTTGAAACGAAAATGCTTTCACTACAGAACAAGGCAAACACTTAAAAATGATTTTTTTTTTTTTTTGGTATTCTTCCAAGACTGTTGCCTTTCTAACGCGCATATGACTATTACTCTCTAAAATCAAACCACTCAGATTCATCTGGTGAGGAAGAAAGTTGCTTTTGTAGAGAAGTCCACACAAATGCATAGGTAAATAAAGTAAATTTTGAATGTTTATTAACTTTAGTTACAACAGCAAATGGAAATAAGATTGATTTCTACAACAGGGGATGTTAAAGCCACAACAGACATAATGCTTCACCCAAGTTATCAATAAAGAAGACAACATAAGTCTAGCTTAAGCCAAAGTATGCAGAGTTTACAATGAGACCTGAAGTGCATTTGCATGTAGGTGGAAACTGTATTGTAACATTTGGTCTCCACACTACGGTGACCCTTAAAAATACTTCATAATTCTTTCTGAAAGCAAACCAAAGTGTTTAACTTACACACTTTTTCTAAGCACAGTGGATGACAGTAATATATTAAAATCAGTAGTCTATATAATACTTGCTTAAGAGTGTATAGAGGTAATAATAAATTTTGATGATGATTCAATAAAACACTATTTTCACACACTCCTGGTAAGTGTGTGAACTTCTAAAAAGTTTCTGGAAACCTACTGGGTAATATGTATCAAGAACTTAGAGTTCAAAAACTGTACTTATTAATTAGTTCTAGGAATCTGTCTTACATAAATGAAAACAAACAGATTTATGTTAAAAATATCATTTTTATGATACAGAAAAACTAAAAGCAACCTAAACGTCCAACAGTAGAAAGATAATTAAACAAAACATAGCACATCATTATAAAGAAATATAACCACCCACAAGATACCTGGTGGTACTATGTTTTAGAAACATATAGGGTAGCAACTGCATGGCCATGATGAAATTGCTTCAAAGATGAAAAAACAGAACACACAAAAATACTGAGTGATTATATTTGGATAATAGGGATATGAATGATTTCACTTTTTATTTTTATCTTTATATATAGGTAACTCTACAATAAACATTTTTTAAATTATTTTATTGCTGTTCAACTATAGTTGTCTTCATTTTCTCCCCACCCCAGCCATCCCCACCTCCCTCCCTTGCTTCCACCCTCCCCCTTGGTTTTGTCCATGTGTCCTTTATAGTAGGTTCCTGAAAACCCTTCTCCCCATTATTCCCTCCCATCTCCCCTCTGGTTAAAGTCAGATTGTTCTTTATTTCAATGTCTCTGGTTATATTTTGTTTGCTTTTTTTCTTTTGTTGATTATGTTCCAGTTAAAGGTGAGATCATACAGTATTTATTTGTCCCTCACCGGAAAAATTATTAGTTGGCATGATAAGAGTAAAAGAAAAAAGTTATACAGGGCTATATGGAAATCATAAGTCTAACCTTCCTAAGTAAAGTCAATTAATTCGGTTACACATAAAATCCACCCCATGGTGAGAAACTCATCCTCACTGTTTCCTCACAGAGGTACAGCCAAGCCAGGGTCTCTTTCATCTCACTGCTTTAGAACCTACACTAGTAATTCAGTAACACATTTTTAATCATTTTAGTAAAGCATCTTTAATTACGCAGAGTGAAATGATGGCAAGAACAATTTAGGACTGCAAAACTGTTCAGCCTAGTACAAACTAATTATTCACTAAGTAAACAATATTTAGTGAGCATCTATTACATGCAAAGTGTTGTGTTTGGCATTCTGATATGCTAAAAATAAACTGGAACATATCTTACCCTCGTAGAGCTAACAATTTAAAAGTGCTAAAAATATGTAAATATGTCTTCCTATTAATTCCTGTAAACCTAAAACTGGTTTTAAAAAATAAACTAAAAACTAAACAAAACAAAAAAAGTAAATTAGCTCACATAAAAATGTAAAGATACTACAGTGTAAGGCATTGTGACAGAACTGGAATACTTTAAAGCAAGAAAACATACATCAGGTTTATTCTTTTGCATTATTGAGCAAAAACTGATATTTAGGTAATCGTCATTAAAAAGTTATGAATACATGACTATACATCACTTATAAAATGCCCTAGTAAACTACTTTACATACTTAATTTTTTCCTTATATGATATACTTTTTGTTAATAGTTAGTTATATAGACAGTATGAAGCGCTATTGATCTAATCTCAAATGCCAGATGTGTAAAATTATCTCAGATTACCTAAGGCCACATAAAATATATGCACAATTATTAACAGGCTATAGTTATTTATTGGCAAAGAAAATAAACTGGGTTAAAGTAACTAGGGTTAAAGTAAACAGGGTTACTTGTTAACCCTGCCAAAGTCACTGTTATAACCCTACCAACAGGGAGAAAAGGATAGGAATAGTAAGACGAGTGCTGAGGGAATCCCTAATGACCAAAGGCAGTGGTAACGGTAGTGTGGTAGGGGGACCACTTTTGCTGTGTAGATAAAACGATGCAGCACTGAGTTTCTCTCAATAGCATTGTTTCCTTGTAGCCTGTCACCATAATCACCATTTGCCCCTTCTGAAGCTAGTGCCACATAATGGTTCTGAGGTTCAGCCAGTAGGGACAGCCTCTGTGAAGTGGTGCCAAGCACTAAGAAAGGCTATTCATGTGATCAATGATCCGTAGATCTGGGCCTCACAGAGTTCTGGACAGCAACAGTTCTGTGGGGTAGGATGTGGTTAAGTGATTAGCTTTTGCTGTCAAAAACCTGGGATTGAATTCCAGCTGCCTCTCTTCAATGTGTGATCATGAGCAAGTTACATTTTCTTTGTCTGTAAAATGACAATCATGTTTTCTTCCCTATAGAATTGTGTGTGTATAATATGTTATAGGCATGTAAAGGATCTAGCAGAATGCCTGCTATAAAGTAAGCATTGCTAAATGAAAGCTATTAGTACTGTTCTAGCTGTAGGAGGGACAGGATGTCTATCCCTTTAAAGTACAGGGCTAAGCAGGGAGTCAGAAGATAGGAAAATGGCTTGCTCGAGATATCACTCTATTCTACAACTCATTCAAGACCCAGTCATGTGCTGGATGTTCACAGAACATCTCTGAATCAAAAAATTATAATATTAATAGCCACAGTAAGCAACCTTAAATCAGCCTTTTAAAGCACCATTCCTGTTACTAAAGAGGAAGGTAGTAGGATCTAAGTAGTAACATATGCAGCAATACTGCCTATTTTTCTGAGTGAAAAATTAAGGGTCATTTTCCATACTTAACTGAAACAATCCGGATATGGAAAATAAGGACAAGATGAATGGAATCAGGCCAAGGTGATACAGGCTCCTTAATATCACTTGTGGGCAGTATCACCTTTACATATATTCTAAAGAGACCCTGCAAATACCCTGAGCACGAATGTATTGCAAGGTTTGCAAACAGAAGTTTAAAAAAAATATTACACTCAGTTTTTGTCTCAGGGTTTGGAACACATAAATGAATGCATACTGCTATTGTTCTAGTTCTCATTTCTGCTTTGATTTGGAGGGCAGCACAGATCCAGATTCGTTAAATGCCATCTTCAGATTCTCATGCAGTTATCTAATTTCTAAAATTGTTTGGGACATGTGAGGGTGAAGTTACTCTCAGCACCATTCCAAATGGAGATACACCATAGACAATTTTTTTAAAGTGCTTTTCACTTACTTCTAGGTTGGCACAGCTGTGTTCCCCAGTGAGCACTGAATACGTCCAACACTAAGTTGTGAAGTTTAGGAAAGTTTATCTGTCCTCCACGATAGTTGGCCCTGGAAGAGGGCCATCTACAGACAGATGGAAGAGGGGGTTCTTAATGGTGTCTCTTGAGCCATCAATAAATCTTATAGCTAACTGACTCAAGACACTAAAAAGGGGCTTGGGCTGGGTCTGGAAGGAGAGTAGTTCCATCAAAGGGCTCTGAATCTAAATTTAGATTAAAAAGCATTTTCCTTATGACTGAATAAGCATCCTCATGAACATTTTAAGTACTTTACATTTTAAATTTGATCTATTTTGAGAAGAGATACTATGTAATCCCAAATACTTTAATTTTATTTAATATGTATTTACTTCTTCTAGATGCACTAATGAGCTGGGAGTTCTATCATTATTATATTGTTATAAAATATAAATTTTAATTATCCATCAATACAATTTAATTTTTAAAAATTTTGATGCCCCAACTTGGGTGTCGTTTATTTGAACAGAAAGACTAAAAAGGTACTGTAATTTTAAAAGAAGACCTAAAAAACTTATTATGCTTAATTTTGCAAATTAATGATACTTAGCCCTTCATGCTTAAAAATCTATCTTTCTATCAGAAAAAGAAAATATGAGAAGCAACAGTTATCTATTTATCAACTCTGTGAACTGGAAACAGATAAAGTGCAATAAAGAATAAAGAAGGAAATTATTTTAAAAAAACACCCCTGAATCCAAGGGCACAGTTGGTCCATCTAGGTCAAACCAGCCATAATAAAACTACAAAATGCATAAACAACCAAATTTATTTAGAAAAATGCTACATTTGAATTTTCTAGCATTAATGACTACCACTTAAAATAAAATATTTAATATCAAACTTTACATGTAAATATCATGAATTTGAATTCTCAAGTAGAAACCTGAACTACAAGGCACTATATGTTAATAATTCTCTTTATGCTGTAATCCCTACTTCACAGTATATTAAAGAAAAAATAGTTTTTTTAATTAGCTGATTTTTTAAAACTTCTTACGTGAAAAATTGAAGAGCTAGTCAGGATAATGAACAAAACTAAAATTTAGATTAACATTAAGATTTATATTTTCAAAATACTCTCAACTTGAAGTTATAACTATGAAAAGGAATTATTTGTTTCTGGGGAATGTGAAAATTCCTCTGAACTGCTTGTACAAATGCATCTCTTAGGTCTTAGGTTAAGTATGATCTCCTCCAGAACTTGATGTTCTGTGCTTAATCTTGTTCTAATAGTCATCACACTGCATTATAACTGTCTTTCACGTAAGACTGTAAATGTGGAGTCAGTGGTTTTGTCTTACTCATCATTACATCTCTAGTTCTTACCACAGTACCTAATAAACGGTAGGTATGGCTTAAATATTGGTTAAAGAAATTTTGAATGAATTGTGCTACTATCTATTTCTGATGATTAAAAAAATTCACACTGCATAAAAATTAGAAAATAACATTTCTAAACAAATTATTTTTCAACCTTTGAAAGACTAACCTCTCCCCTGGCTGGTGTGGCTCAGTGGATTGAGTGCAGGCCTGAAAACCAATGAGTTGCTGGTTGGATTCCCAGTCAGGGCACATGTCTGGGTGTGGGCGGGTCCCCTGATGGGGGCATGCCAGAGGCAACCGATCAATGTATCTCTCACACATCAATGTTTCTCTCCCTCTTCTTCTCCCTCCCCCAACTCTAAAAATAAATTAATTAAATTAAAAAATTAAAATTAAAAAAGACTAATCTTACAACCTCTTTCACTTTTTCCTTCCTTCTTTTCCACTTAATCATTATAAAACTAAATAATGAGAATATAAGTCTCAAATGTTTGTAACAGATTAGAAAGCCTGTTGGTTTGGCCCCAAGGTGAGCAGAGGTGAACAATCCAAATCACACTTGTTAACAGACAACAACTAGTGTGATAGAAGTTGAGACACAGAGCTCTCTGAAAGAGTTCTGCAGTTCCTAACCTATTGTTTGGTTCTTCTGCTCTCCCTAAGAAGCCACCTCTGGCTATTGCTCCTAAGACAGATCTCCCCATTATTTTATTCTTGTTGGCATTTATGACAGTTTGAATCATTCATGTGATTATTGGTTTATGTGTTTATTCTCTCTCTCCCCCACCAGGCTGTACACCCTACAGAGGCCACAATATTTTGCTTGGCACTCTATAGCCATAGTTGAGTTTAGTACCTGACACACAATAAAAACCTAATAAGTATTTGTCAGATGTATAAATACGAGACTGGAGCAGCAGCTTTCAATCAAGAGAAACAATTAGGTAGGCAACAGCTACCCTTATCCTTGTTTTCTCTGCATTCTGACTCTCTCTGCCACGTGGAAGCCTTGATACTGTGGGTACTTCCACTGCAAATTCCATTCAATCAGTAACAAGTGTGACTCAAAACAATTCCAGGTAGGTTGGAGATAGACCATCTAGGAGAAGCAATGGAATTATTAATAATGAGGACAACTACTACTTCAATTAGGATTTTGGGGTTTGAATTTTAGCTTACTAACTGTGTACCCCAGGGGAAACTTACATAAACTCCCTAATAGTCAGTTTCATTTTATTTAAAATGTGAGGGTTTTCTCTAATACCATAGAGTTTTGAACAGCGATCTAATAAGGGTCTATATATGAAAGCAGCTGCTAGTATAATTTGTGGCATTTAGGAGAAAGACTCACTACAAGTTAGTTCCTTTACATTGGCCAGCCAGTGTCTACAGAAAGATAGTGATGAACCTGACTGAAAGGCCAGGAGCAGGCATTTCAGGTAGAGACAAATGGACGAAACAGGGCTCAAAGACCGAAAAACAGTTAAATAGGTGTTAGAGACAATAAGTTATAAAAAACAGTAAATGAGAAAGTTGTAGAAATATAACAAGAGTTAGAAATGAAAAGAGATTTAAAATTATAGAAAAATTGCCAAGAAATCTATTAGCTTTTCCCTTAGGTGACACAGCCTTCCCCTCATATAAATAAAATAATTGCTACTATAATACTTAGGAGACAAATCAACTGAAATGTACATTAAACACATCACAGATTTAACATTCTTCACATGGCTTCACATGCTGGAAACTCAGCCTGTGTAAATATAGCCATGAACTTTATTATTTACTATGATAAAGTAACAGCATATCCTCCTGTATGTACTACCTGCAGAGTTATGAAAGACAAATGTGTACTTGCTCTTTGGGTACAGTTAACAAGGCAGCCGAATGTAGAGTTAGGCCCTTTCTTTGCATTTTGTGCTTATCAGACAGTGCCTACCAACATGGGCAGAGAAACTTGGTATCATGAAAATTCTATTGAAATTCTTTTTTTCACACTTAGTTGCTTTCATTCCCTCACTGCTTTAGTTACACTTATGTCAGCTCCCTCAATAAAAGTATTTTCTGTCTAAGTCATTATCTTTCTAGTCCATTTGTGTATAAGTCTGAGTGTATGTGTATTCTTTCCTTTGTTCTTTGATAAAGATAGAGGATAAGAAGTGTTAGATACATTGCTTGTCAAAAGTAGCCACTATGCCTCCTTACTTCAAGAGTTGCCCACCTCCTACCAATAAGATCATCAAAAGTTTGTTTGAATTCACAGCCTTTGTGTACCTGTAGTGATAAACTGCTATTTTAATAGTCTTTGTTCTCTACAAGCCTTTTGTCTTCATGAGGGCTAGAATCTTGTCTATCTGTCTTTCTTTTATATCATCACCACCTAGTTCAGGGACAGGCACACAGCACAGCCATTGGCTATTTATTAATGTACTAAACAGATATTTATTGAGTACATACTATGTGCCAGATATTGTTCTAGGAGATGAAAACAGAAGAGTAAAAAAATAGATGAAAATTTCTGAGCCTATTCACATTATATTTTTGTGTGGACAACAACTGATAATAAGCAAGACAAATGAGTTAAATATACAGTATGACAGACAATGGTCCATGTTAAGGAATTAAAATAAATCAAGGAAGGGAGAAATAAATGCTGGAATCGGGAAGTTGGATATGACTGTTAAGTTAAAAAAATGAACAGAGCAGTCTTTAGAACTAAAGTAACAGAATATTAATCTCAGAATTTAGAGAAAATTTTAAAATGATAAAAACTTTTAAAAAGAGGGGCAAAAACAAAGAGCAAAAAGCAGATTTGAGAAATAAAAATGAGATTTATAGGGGAAAATTTAGAATAAAATTAATAACTGAAATGAGGCTATATCACATTCTAAGTAAAAGCATTATTAAAAATAAAGATGGTCATTAAATAATGAAAATTAAATAATTCTACAACAAGATACAGGATGGGGCAAAAGTAGGTTCAGAGTTGTTCATATGAAATATAATACATTAATAAATAATACAAGAATAAACTGTTTCACATATTCACAACTGTAAACCACCTACTTTTGCTATACTCTGTATACTCATGTATATCTCAGCAATATTAAAAGAATGAAATCTAAGGCAGACAAAGAAAGACAAACACCATAAAAATTCACTTATATGTGGAATGCCAAAAACATAAACAAAAATAAATAAGACAAAACAGAAAAGGTCCTGGTTGTATAGCTCAGTTGGTTAGAGTGCCAACCTGATGCACCAAGGTGCAATCTCTGGTCAGGGCACACGGCAGAAGCAACCAATGAACGCATAAACAAGTGGGACAACAAATTGATGTTTACCCTTCTCTGTCCCTGCTCCTCTCTCTTTCTCTTTAAAAATCAAATGAAAAGGAAACAAAACAGAAACAGATTCACAGGTAAAGAACAAACTGAAGGTTGACAAAAGGGAGGAGGGTAGGGGAGAGCAAAATGAGTTAAGGGGAGTCACATAAAAAATAAAAATAAAAATTTAGCAACATACAGAAGAAACACCCTTAATATATTCCAGGAATCTCCTTTCCATCCCAGTTTATTTAAAAATAAGTAAATAAAGGTAAAAATAAGGGTAAATATAATATATCCTCCTTTCCTATTTTTATTCATGTTTGAGAGGTGAAGTAAAATTTGTAACATCATTTTATGTGATACTTGCTGTAGGTAGAGGAAATACTCAATAATAATACATTTAAAAGTGGGGAGAGGCAAAGGGACTTAAGGGACATAAAGTTTCTTCACTTCATTTGAAGAAATAAATTATCATTACCAGTAAAAGAAAAACAAACAAAAAATCCACAGATAACATGATGCTCAAGATTAAAAGCTTTCTAAAATCAGAAACACATAAACAAAAAAAATATTTTTTAATAAAGGCAACATTTTCACATCCAGTCAAGATGGTGTCATGGAGACATAGCTCACCTCCTCACCCAATCACATCAAAATTACAACTAAATTGTAGAACAACCATCACTCAGAACCATCAGAAACTGGATTGAATAGAAGTCTGACAACTATGGAATTAAAGAAACCACATCCATCCAGACTGGTTGGAGGGGTGCAGATGCAGAATGGGCTGGTCCCACATCCACGTGCGCTAGATGAAAATTCGGGAGGGATATCTCAAGAGTTAGGAGTTCCAGAATCACACCAGGTCCCCAAGCCCAGGATTTCAGTGCCAGGAGGATAAGTTGCCATAACTTCTGGCTGCAAAAACCAGCAGGGAATGGGTCAGTGAAAGAAACTGCTATAGTCCCAAGCACTTCCTATTTGAGAACCCATACATGGACTTACTCAGATTCAATCCATCTGAGCTGTAGCACCAGGGTAGTGGCTTGAAAGGCACCAGTGGCATACAGGCAGGAACTTAAGTGTCTGGCATGCAGGCAAAAGCTGGGGAACAGCCCTCTCCCAAAAAAGAGACAGGCAGAGGCCACTGTCCCTTTACTGAACCCTCCCCCAACAGAGCCACAGATACAGTGGGTGGGTACCATATCTGAGACTCCATTAGCCTGGCTAACACTGTTTGCCCCACCCTGGAGATAAGTTACATCTTTTAAAATTGGCCTTCAGGTTTCTGAAGTTATGCTATTTTTCCACTCTTCTTCTCCTCACTTCTTTCTAGATTGCATGATTTCTATAGATCTTCAAGTTTACTGACTTCTATTTCAGCCACTTCCATTATGTTATTATGCCCATTCAGTAATTTATCAGATAATGTACTTTTTCATTCAGTGTGTGTGTGTGTGTGTGTGTGTGTGTGTGTGTATACACATATATATACACACACACAATTTATTTTTATTTCCCCGTTGAGATTTCCTACATTTTTATTCATTTCTACAGTATTTTCTTTTATTCATTTGGCATATCTGTAGCAGCTGCTTTAATTTTCCTGCCTGATACTTCCAATATCTAAGTTATTTCAAGAATGTCATCTATTGATTCTCTTTTTCCTTGGAAAAGGATTATAGTTTACTGTTTGTTTGTTTGTTTATTTTAAAAAACTAATTTTGGGTTTTATTTTAGAAACTGTCAATGATAATTATGGATATTCTGTATTGTGTTATAGAAAGCCAGACAGTGCTAATAATTTTCTTTTACTGGGCAATTCACCTGCCTAGTCTGAAACTTTAAACTCTGCCCTGTTAAGTCTGCCTTATACATGTGTGGTTCAGGGGTCAGCCAAAGAGTTAGGCAAAATTTATATAAAAATTTTGAAGTTCCCCATCTCTGTGTCTCTTTCATTTCCTGTGTTACCCCTCACTCTCTGCTATCCCCGTTGTTACCCAAGTTCCTCTACAAAAAAGCAGTGGGCTTTCTTTTGAAGTTTAGTTTTCCTATGTTGCCACTACAACTTCAGATACTTGCAGGAATTCACTTCACCCCATCAGGTGCTTTCTCTAAATTTTTACCCTCTCTAAAGTCTTCCTACTATTGTTCGTCTTCTAAACCTTCAGGTGACTGTATTATATTTTGTTTTGTTTGTTTTGTTTTTAGTTTTGTTCAGAGTTTATTGTTGTTATTTGCAGGTAGGCTGTTTGATTAGAAGTTTATTTCTCCACAACAAAACCAAAACTCTTGCGTTGGGATTAATTCTGGGAATGGAAAGCTCAAAAAAGGTACCAAGAAGTAGAGAAAAGAATTGGCATAAATGGGATAGAAACATGTCACCTGAGTCATACAGAAACCTGAACAATGACCCATGAAGAAAAGGGACAAAGAAGTGGGCAATAGATTTAAAGGACTATGTGCCACAAAACAGGTAAGAATGAAAGTGAAATTTATGTAACATCAAATTCTCAAAAGAACTGGAAATGGAAAAAAATGTCAGCCAAATGTTTCAAGGCCAATACTCATCAGATCCCAGAAGTAGAAGAATAAATTAATAAAAAAGAATCTCTGTTCCAAGTTTCTTTGTCAAGGTTTACAGTAACCAACACATCTCACAGTTTGTAAAACAATCTCAAGAACTGGCAATAATTAGATTCCCAACTAAATTATATTGTCTAAATTTTAAAAAACATACACTTAATGTAAATTTCTTAAAAATTAGTGAAAGCACATTCGCTTTATAGATGAAAATGGAGCCCATTCATCTCGCATTACAAGATCTGTTCTTAGACTTGATTTTCAGGACAAGGGAACATCAGGTAGCAGAAGAAAGGAAGATCTCATTTAAAGCTCAGCAAGAATCTAATTTCTGGACTTACGGCCAAGATGGAGATGTAGGTAGACACACTGTGCCTCCTCACACAACCAAAAGAAGAACAACAACAAATTTAAAAACAAAAACATCCAGAACTGACAGGAAATCAAACCAGGGCAGAGACAGATAGCTGGGTGGAGAGGACTCCAGGTAAGGCGACAGCTGGAGGACCAGGGAGGGCAAGGTAGTGGCTGGTGGACCCACGAGGCAGCAGATTACGGACTGGGCAGTCCCACATTCCCTTGCATATAAACTGGGAGGAACAACTGGGGAGAGAGACAGACTGCACAACCCAGAGTTTCAGTGCCAGGAAATAAAGCCACAAACCTCTGATTGAAAACACCTGTGGGGGTTGAGGCAGCAGCAGAAGAAACTCGTAGTCTCACAGGAGAGCTTGCTGGAGAGACCCACAGGATCCTAGAATGTACACAAACCCACCCACATGGGAATCAGCACACAAGGGACCAATTTGATTGTGGGTAGTGGAGGAAGGGACTGAAAACAGGCAGAGAGTGAAGCAAGCCGAATGTTTCCTCTAGAACCTCTCCCCCACATATAGCATCACAACACAGCAACGTGGGTTGCCCTGCCCTGGTGAACACTTAAGGCTCCGCCCCTTACTATGTAACAGGCATACTGAGACAAAAAATATAATAATAATAATGGCCCAAATGAAAGAATAGATCAAAGCTCCAGAAAAAATACAACCAAGCAATGAAGAGATAGCCAACCTATCAGATGCACAATTCAAAACACTGGTAATCAGGATGCTCACAGGACTGGTTGAAGTTGGTCACAAATTAGATGGAAAAAATAAAGGCTATGCTAAGTGAAATAAGGAAAAATGTATAGGGAACCAATGGTGATGGGAAGGAAACCGGGACTCAAATCAACAGTGTGGACCAGAAGGAAGAAAGAAACATTCAACCAGAAAAGAATGAAGATACAAGAATTCAAAAAAAAAAAAACAAGGAGAGGCTTAGGAACCTCCAGGACATCTTTAAACATTCCAACATCCGAATCATAGGGGTACCAGAAGGAGGAAAGGAAATGCAAGAAATTGAAAACTTCTTTGAACAAATAATGAAGGAGAACTTCCCCAATCTGGCAAATGAAGTAGACTTCCAGGAAGCTCAGGAGTCCCAAAGAAGTTGGACCCAAGGAGGAACACACCAAGGCACATCATAATTACACTAGCCAAGATTAAAGACAAGGAGAGAATCTTAAAAGCAGCAAGAGAAAAGAGACAATTACCTATAAAGGAGTTCCCATACGACTGTCAGTTGATTTCTCAAAAGAGACCTTCCAGGCAAGAAGGGGCTGGAAAGAAGTATTCCAAGTCATGAAAATCAAAGACCTACATCCAAGATTGCTCTATCCAGCAAAGCTGTCATTTAGAATGGAAGAGCAGATGAAGTGCTTCCCAGATAAGGTCAAGTTAAAGGAGTTCATCATCACCAAGACCTTATTATATAAAATGTTAAAGGGACTTATCTAAGAAAAAGAAGATAAAAAATATGAACAATAAAATGACAACAAACTCACAGCTATTAACAACCGAACCTAAAAGAAAAACAAAGCAAACAACTAGAACAGGAACAGAACCACAGAAATGGACATCACATGGAGGGTTAGCAACAGGAGAGTGAGAGGGGGAGAAAAGGGGAAAAGGTACAGAGAATAAGTAACATAAAAGGTAGGGAGAAAATAGACAGGGGGAGGTTAAGAATAGTATAGGAAATGTAGAAGCCAAAGAATTTCTATGTATGACCCATGGCCATGAACTAAAGGGGAAGAATGTGGGTGGGAGGGGCTATGCAGGGCGGAGGAGAATAAAGGAGGAGAAATGGGGCAACTGTAATAGCATAATCAATAAAATATATTCAAAAATCTAATTTCTGCAAGAGAGCTATGATTTCAAATCATCTCATTATACTTTTTTCCTCCTTTGGTATGTCTCTGGATCTAATTCTATTATGTTACAGTGAAAAATTATGTCCCCCCTTTCTCCATCAGCCATCAGAAGATGTGGTTATACCAGTAGGGGTCTTTGGGACCTTGGACAAGTCCCTTCACCTATCAAGGTTTTGGTTTACCCATATGAAATGTGATGCCAGAACAGAGGGTCTCTCCTTTTCAAATGTCAAGTTCTATGACTATAAATTGCCTTATTTCCAAATTCCTCAATTTTTGAGTTCTTCTTGTATGATTTCTACAAAACAGGTCTGGCAAATTCCTTACATCTCAGGCCCATGGAAAAAACATTCAGGAGACACAGATTATCCTTTTAGAAAAGTGAAGGGAAAAAGAATCCAGCCCCCACATACAATCTCAAGTAAATCATCAAGTAGCATCTAAAGTTGTTATATCTAAGGAGATAAAAAGCTTGTTTGCATCATTACTTCAAGTAGACAACTTTGTAAATGGTATGTTAAAATAATTTTAAATTTGATGATTAAATAACTGGACATTTGTCATGAATTTCAAAAAAGATGCTGTAATATTAGGATTCTGAGAACTTTAGGTCTATCCCTTATTAAAAATAAAAACCTCTGCTTAGAAACAAAAAAAAAAAAAAACGAAAACAGGGTAAGTAGTACAATGCTGTTTACAACTGTCTGGATTATATTCATTCAAAAAATAACCTTAATAAACATATGTTGAGCACCTCATTGGTACAAGGTGCTATACTGTGCACTGAGAGACACATCCATATAAGAACTTGGTGTTTGCCTTTAAAGACTGTATAATTTACCAGAAGCAATACATACTAGAAGAAATGCATACATAAATAATAATAATGCGTAACAGGAGGAGGTACCATAAATACTATGAGTAAAAAGAGAGAGAATCCTGTGCCTCAGACTTCGCACCCTGCAGGGAAGTAAGCTAGTAGAAATCACACTGCAGGAGATGGTCAACCCCACAGCACACAGGACAGTTAGAACTAGCCAGGGAAGCAGGGAATGATGGAATGGCTAGAGAAGCCTGGATAAATAAGGGCAGACCTGTGGACCTCCAGGGCCATCAGTTAGTTGAAGATCTAACAGGTGCTCACCTGGAAGACAGAATCTAATTCCTGGGCAGAACGCCAGGAATCAAGGATGATTCTGTGCAACTGGGAGTTGAGAAAAAAGAGCAATCGAGTTATGGGAAAAAGGTATTCCAAGCTGGGAAAATACCAAGAACAAACTTCTATCATAGGAGAAAGAATTTTGAAATGCTGTTTTCTACCTTGTTATTATGTCACCACAGGCAAAAATTATCTGTAAAATTAACAATTTCTATAGTTTGCAAATTCCGGCAGGCTAAATTAAATGAAGACAAAATTACCTTCAAATCCCTGTTTACAACCTCCTACCCCTAAAAGGCTATTTATATACGTCATATGCATAAATGGGTTGCATCCCTTTTAAATCATTCTATTTAAGTGTGAAATGGTTGGATCAATATCACTGGTCCTCACTTTATTTTGAAAGGGCAGTAAGAATGAATTAATCTATAATAACACTACTGACAAGAATAAGATTACTCCTTCCTTTGAAATGGAGACACATTCCTCAACCAAAAGCTTCTAAGCCTATTTTAGAATTCACAAAAATCCACAAATTATATAGTGAAAATTTCCCTTGTTCTTACTTGACTATAACTGTAATGTGTTGAATATCAGTTTTAACAAAAGGAATAAGAACAGAGTTCGCATGAAGTTTATTACTTGCCAAAATCCATATGAATGACAAATACCTTCCAAGCAGATTGTTTGGCTACTTAGTCAAATGAATTCTCTTACCTTCCATTGAAGCAAACAAACAAACAAAAAAGATTTCCTCAGATGGGGCACTAACTTGCAGTCTCCCTACACAGTAGTTAGTAGTAAGAACTAAGGGAGACAGAGTAAATACTTTGACCACTAGGGTACTTAAACTGTAGACCACAAGGGCTGTGCTTCTTCAGAAACAAACTATAACAGTTGAAAAAGTGTGTTATACTTTCTTTGCGTGTGAATCTTGCTTTATAGGATGGGGAAAGGACAAATGGGAGAAAGACAACTAATATTCAATTATTCCCTATTTTGGGCTAGACACTTGTGTTTTATTATTTAATCTCAGAATCAAACGAGATATTCATGCCATGTAACACAAGAAAAGAGTGAGATTAGAAAAAGCTGTTATTTTTGCAACACCATGTATCACCTAACTGATCCCAATCTGACTCAAGTTTCTATTGTTTACCATACATATTTTTGTTTATGACTCGCTTTTAGAAAGCAGCATACTTCCTTAGGATTACAACTTCAGTAAGCAGGAGATTCCCCTCACGCTGTTGTTTCTGGGCAACCTCATTTCCCAGGTGTTACACAACGATTGTTTCAGTGGACACCTCACTTTCTCTCCAGACCTAGTGTCATGGATCATCTGTAACACAGCTGAAGGAGAATCTGCCTAATGTACAACCAGAGACTTGATTTCAAAAGTGGTGAGCCTCACTACCAAGGTGGTGGAACTAGCCTGTCCAAAGGCTGATGGATGAAATCCTGTCTTTGCTCCACTGATTTTCCCTCCTCAGAGTCCCCAAGGTATACTCTGCTATTGTTGGACCTGCCACTACAGTCTCCTTTCCCTCCAGGCTTCTTTCTCTGCCAAATTTATCAGGTTTGATATCATAGATATTGTCAAGCCCTAGGCCTCTAAAGAGTTTTCTGTTCTTTTAATCCCTTTAAATTGTATTTCTCACTCAGCCTAAACTCCAGACCCATTTCTTTCTTCTTTTGCTAATATCCTCAATTAATTTCCTGTTTTTTTTTTTTTTTTCTGGCTCGTTACCAAGATCTCTAGCGTAAGCTCCTGTGACAAGAATTCCAGTGTTAAGTACTTTTGCGAGATGACACCAGGAAACACTGGTAAGGGAGAAAGGAAGTGAGGCAGAGAAGGGAAATAAGATAGCCTGCAAAGATAAGTATCAATAGTTCCTAGACCCCTGTTCTTCCCTGTGCTCCTTCCATCAGAGGGCAGAGTTTACTTCCCTCCATCTTGAATCTGGGGTGGCCTTGTGCCTTGCTTTGATCAATAGATTGTGGCAGAAGTCACACTGTGCCAGTTCTGAACCAAAGTCAAAAGAATCCTGGCAGCCTCCTGTTTTGATTTTGTAGGATACAAGATACTCTGAGTAGACTAGGCAAAGAAGCTCTGAGTAGATCAGTGAGTAATAAGAAACCATGTGGAAAAAATGAGGACCAGACAGCCCCTGGCCATTTCACCCATTACACTGAGGTCCCAGACTAGTAAGTAAAGCCACTGTGACATTCCTGACCCACAGAGGCACACGAGTGACCTCTGGCATTACTAGGCAAAGCAGAATTCCCCAGCAGAGCCCAGCTACCCCACAGAATTGTGAAAAATAATAAATCCTTGTTATTTTAAGCAACTAAATGTTGGAGTACTTTGTTATACAGGCATAAATGAAACAAGTAGAAAGTCAATAAGGGGTGCATTTATTAAGCAACCTCCTGCTATGGTAAACTGGACTTCGATCTTACTGGGACATTCTGGGAAACTGTAGAACATGCCTCACAGTTACCCCAAGTGAAGGACGAATGAGAATGCTAGGGTATTTATTTATCCACTAACCTGCCACTAGTTATTTGCTTAAGGTTTCTTCTACTGACATCAACTCTTTGGCACTTCAAGCCTGCCCAATGCTTGAGTCAAATTTGCTCAATACCCAGGGAAAAAAATTAAAAAGCCCTCAGGCAGAGAGTTACAAGTATCAGCCAGAAGCCGTCAGTGACAAGACATGAGTGTTGTGGAGAAATGGAAAGAGCATCAACATTAGTGAAAACCCAATCCTTGGAGCAGTCCAGATACCTGCCTTCTCCACTCCTAGATTTCAGTAGCTAAACATGGTCTCACAAACTCAAAGACTATAAACACTACTCATCTACAGCCTCCACATGTAGCTGGGCTCTATATGTTGCTTAATAATCCTTCCAAATTTCTGTATTTGACATCTATTTCCAAGTTTCCCTCTTTCCTGAAATCTATTCTGCACGCCCCCCTTCAGAATCTGTGAAGAAGTCTGCTATCTCAATGAGAAAATAAAGGCCATTAGATCGATGTTTTGCCACCTCACTTACAAATAACTCGTTTTGCATACATTCTTCAATCCCTACTAATACCACAGGAAAGGATCAACCTTAATCCAGTATTAATCCATCTACCTCTCCATCACTGGAAATACGCCCCAACCTTAGGGTTTTTGCCCCTGCTGTGTACTTGCCCATCTGTTTCTCTGAACACACAAATCTGATGAAGACAATGACCTGTTTGATCTGTTGAAATACTAGGTTCTGTTCCTATTACCTAAAATGTACTATTTTTTCCCTCACCCACCCCACAACCGTCTGCCTCTTCCCTGGCAAACTTCCCTTCATCCTTTAGTTCTCAACAGCTATCACCTCCTCAGAAAAGTCTTCTCTAATCCTGCTGCCCACCACTTCCCAAATCTGTGCTTGCCAGTCACAACAATTTGCTCTGTATTGAAACTGGATGATTCCATTTCTTAATAGCCCCACTTTATCTCCCACTGAATTTAAGGCCCTTCAAAGCAGGGCTTTTTTGTTTGTTTGTTTGTTTATATTAGAAAATTTTGAACCACAGTCTCTGTGCCTGGAACATAATTGGTGCTTAATAAATATTTATTGAATAAATAAATAAATGGCATTCTCATTCTCCTGTCCTCACCATGCCAGAGTAAAATTAGTGAAAGCCCTATGCAGGACATAAGCCTACTGTGGCCCTTCCTCTTTTCATTCTCTTTTCCCCTTTAGTCTTCTATAAAGTATTACTTCCTTTTCAGTTTGCATATGATTAGTAAAGAAATAACAAAGCAAAATGCACTTGCTTAGGAGCTCAGGAATTCATGTTCAACTTGGAACTTTTTTGGCTTGTTATAATTCTGTAGCACAACAGACTTCAATACTGGCTTCTAAAGGGAATCTGTATTCCTCATCATCAAAAATTCAGAATTTAAGTTATAAAAGATTTTTCACAGCAAAAGTGTGTATTTGTATATTCACAGTGAGTATGAATAAGAAACATTTTCTAAAAATGTAAAATAACCTCCTTTTTTGTAGTCACATTGATGGACCTATCGAAATCAGATTTTATAAGTATTTGTACTTTCATAAAGAATGAATCATCATCACCTTCCTTAAGAGAATGAAAAAAAATCATCTGGAGCTTATGGTCACTTCTGTCCCCTAGTACCCAGTCCTACAGTTTTTCTTAAATGTTAGGCCAGATTCCCTGGGAAAGAATTTGGAACATAGAATATATATTTGCCTCCTCCTTAGCACATTCTCACAAGTGGAGAATGTGGGACATTTTAAGTATTTAATACAATATTAATTTTACTGCCTTAAAATGTCTAAAATCTACTCAGAGTGCTTTCCACCTTCCCCCTTCCCCACATAAACCGTTTGGAAGCGGCAAGGAGACTTTTAAAAGCTAGTCTTCAAAAATACAAGGATAATAAAATTCCACCCCAATTATTTTTTTATTTCCTGCTTCCTTAACTCCTGAATGCATGTGATATTATGAAGTCTTTGTGATTTTTACTAAAAGCATCCTTCCAATTAAGATTTTTTTTAAATGCAGAAAAGGATGAATTCATCTTAGCAAACCTTCTGAAAAGCACTGTCTTTTATAAAATTTGGTAAAATGTAGGAAGAAGCATGTTTTCCCGTCTGTTTTCTTGGTCTGTGGGTACCTGAGACATAATTTAGTTTTCCAACCCCTGTTGCCAGATCAGCTCACTCTTTGTTCAGCTCTATATTCAGTCTGGCATATAATTATTTCTTCAGCTCCTGTGCTATTTGGTTTTAAGCACCTCTTACCCCCAAGGCCTCGTGGCTCAAAGGGCTTGTTGAATTTAAACAAGCACATTTAAATCTTTGTCATTAAATGAGTAAAATAAAACTCTTAACACCTAACACACAGTACTCTCTATCCACCTACACTCTAAATGTGCATGTTATAATTGTCTACCAGATCATAATGAGCATCTATCTATCCTCAAAATCAGAGAAAGGAGGACTCATTCTAGAGGTAAATTTACAATGAATGGTTTTATTCTTGATTAGCTATGTGAATTTGGGAACACAGAGATTGGTACATGCATAATTTAACTATCTAACAAGTATCAGATGATCAGGAAAACCTTGGAAATAAAGGTGGGAGAAGGATAGTGAAGAAAAACAAGATGCTAGTAGAAAAATGTAAGATAATTAAATGAAGAAATTTAAGCCTTACCTCTCACCCCACAAACTGTACTTACACACATACTCATACTCACATGTATGCATGCATACACACACACACACAC
Organism: Anoura caudifer; assembly: GCA_004027475.1. NCBI lineage: Eukaryota > Metazoa > Chordata > Mammalia > Chiroptera > Phyllostomidae > Anoura > Anoura caudifer. Next base: position 70,208 of record PVKU01002910.1, on the reverse strand, counting down.
TCTCAAACACTTTAATTACACTTTAATTAAAATCCCTATTAAAGTACCAATGACATATTTCACAGACATGGGACAAACACTTCAGAAATTTATATGGAACCATAAATGACCCTGAATAGCTGCAGCAATTTTGAGAAAGAAGAACAAAGTAGGAGGGATCACAATACCTGATATCAAAATGTATTACAAGGCCACTGTAATCAAAACAGCCTGGTACTGACATAGGAATAGACACATGGACCAATGAAACAGAATAGAGAGCCTAGAAATAAACCCAAGTCTCTATGGTCAATTAATATTTGACAAAGGGCAGCAACATAAAATGAAGCAAAGATAGCCTCCTCAACAAATGGTGTTGAAAGACCTGGACAGCCACATGCAAAAAAAATGAGCCTCGACCACCAACTTACACCATACACAAAAATAAATTCAAGGTGGATAAAAGATTTAAATGTAAGTCTTGATACCATTAAAGTCCTAGAGAAGAACATAGGCAGGAAAATCTCAGATATTCCACGCAGCAATATTTTTACTTATATGTCCCCTAGAGCAAGGGACATAAAGAAAAGAATAAATAAATGGGATTTCATCAAAATAAAAAGCTTCTGCATGGATAAAGAAAACAGCATTAAAATAAAAAGAGAACCAACTATATGGGAAAACATATTTGCCAATGATACCTCAGACAAGGGTTTGATCTCAAAAATATATAAAGAACTCACACAACTCCACTCCAAGAAGACAAGCGATCCAATTAAAAAAATGGGCAAAGGACTTGAACAGACACTTCTCCAGAGAGGACATACAGAGGGTCTGGAGACATGTGAAAGAATGCTCAATATCGCTAGCCATCAGAGAGATGCAAATTAAAACCACAATGAGATACCACTTCACACCTGTCACAATGGTCATCATAAACAAAGCAACAAACAACAAATGTTGGGGAGGGTGTGGAGAAAAGGGAACCCTGGTGCACTGCTGGTGGGAATGTAGACTGGTGCAGCCACTATGGAAAACAGTGTGGAATTTCCTCAGAAAACTAAAAATGGAAATGCCTTTTGACCTGGCAATTCCACTTCTGGGATTATATCCTAAGAACCTTGAAACACTAATCTAAAAGAATTTATGCATCCCAATGTTCATAACAGCACAATTTACAATAGCAAGTGCTGGAAGCAACCCAAGTGCCCATCAGTAAATGAATGGATCAAAAACTATGGTACATTTACACAGTGGAATTCTACGCAGCAGAAAGAAAGAAGGAGCTCCCACCCTTTGTGACAGTATGGATGGAACTGAAAAGCATTATGCTAAGTGAAACAAGCCAGGTGGTGAAAGACAAATGCTATATGATCTCACCATTAACAGGAACCTAATCAACACAACTAACAAGCATCACAACTAACAAGCAAGCAAAGTACAGCCAAAGACATTGAAATTAAGAACAGGCCAACAGTGATCAGAAGGGAAAGAGGAGAGGATAAAGGGGAAAAAGGGTGAAGAGATTACAGGAACAATTATAAAGGGCAAATGGACAACAACAAGGAGGGGTGGAAATGGAGGAGGGAGGCAGGGAGGGCTGGAGTGGTGGGGAGGAATGAGGGGGAAAGGCAGAAAACAAGAAAAAGAAAAATAATGAAAATGCTAAAAAGAAAGAAAAAATATTAAAACTACATGGCTTTCTTAAGAGATATACAGGAGGCCTGAATTCCACTACTGCTGCTGCTGGCAAATCATAAATAGTATCTATGGCTTTAGTTTAGCCATGAATAAATGACTGATCATGATATTGTCCCACATTCTTATTTTACCCCAAGTACTAGTAAGTGAATATTGAATGAGACCCTCCTCATTCAAATAACTACCACAAATGCCAACAAAAAAATTATCACAATTACAAACTACGAATTAGAAGAAAAGTTTCTTAGTGAAAAGAATGAATAGATTTTAATAGATCTTAAATGGAAAATAGAGGATGTTGAATCTCATGAAGGAAACTGGAATTTAAAATGTAGAATACCATTCTTTCACCTATGGAATCAATGACAGTTAAGAAAAATTCAGCCCTGGTTGGTGTGGCCCACTGGATTGAGTGTTGGCCTGTGAACCAAAGGGTTACCTGTTTGATTCCCAATTGGAGCACATGCCTGGGTTGTGGGCCAGATCCCCAGTAGGGGTCGTGCGAGAGGCAACCACACATTGATACTTCTCTCCCTTTCTTCACCCCCGCCCCCGTCTAAAAATAAATAAATAAAATCTATTAAAAAAAGAAAAATTCAGTGTTGAAAACCTACATTGCAGTGGTGGTACAAACTGGTACAAAGTTTTTTGACAGAAAATCAAGTACTGTGTGTCAAGAGCCTGAATAATGACTATACATATGGTTGTGTAAGTTTTGGGTCCTCTGGTGACAAAGGCAAATGGGTGTGTGTGAGATATTTATTGGGGGAATAATCTGTGAATGATGAAGGGGGACAAGTTTAGGCAAGGACAGTGCTCAGACCATGATGGGAGTCTGACACATATTAAAGGAGATAGGAAAGGAAGAGTTTCTTTATACGCAGATCAGTCCTGATCAAGCCTCGGCCAAGTTGGTGGGGAGCTGTTGAGTCAAAGTTGCCCTTTAGAATAATTCCGAGGTTTACAGGAACATGTTACTTTTAATACTTTCACCATGCTCAATCATTGGCTGGAAGCAACTCAGTAGAAGAACAGTTTCAGTATGGCCTGAATGCCATGTTGGATCCAAGGGTATAGTAGTTGAAGGTTGTCAATCATCCATGCCCTCCACATCAGCTTCTCTTGGAAGAAAATCTAAGAGGGCACCTCCATGGCTACCACATATGCTTTATTCTAAATCTGGGAATCTATCCCAGGGAAATGGTCTAAATACTAGAAAAAAATAAAACATTTTATGCACAAAGAAGCTCATTACAGTCTTTAAAAATAAATAACTGAAAGCCAGAAACAATTTAAATATGCGAGCATAAAAACTGACTAAGTAACTATGGTTTAGCTATTCTACAGAATATGCTGCAGCTATTGAAGTGGTAAAGGTTCTCATATTTTAAGTAAAATTAAATATTAAGATACAACAAAATACAATGAGTAAGATTAAAACCTTTTAAAAAAATACATTTTTAAGACTCAAAAAAAGTTAACCAAAACAGTAATAGGAATATTTTCTTTTTCTTGAGCTTTTTTTTTTTTAACTTTCCAATTTTTCTTTAATAAAGTATATGATTTTTATTTGGGGGAATAAAGTATAAAAAGTGAAAGAAAAGTGCATAATATCAATATTTCAAATGATTTAAAATGGAAAGTAAGGAAAACATGGCAATATGGTAGGGAAACCAAAGGGGGAAAAAAAAGACAAAAAATTTGAAGATTACTGTCTTTTAGAGTTTTGGAAAATTCATGAATACAGACAAATATCAGATGGGGAAGGTTTTCATTTCAATCATGGTATTGGGTTTTGAAGTGAAAATTAATGTTTCGTAACCTATGCTATGCCTATTCAGAATACATATTCTACCATCACCCCAAGGAGTGTCTTCTGCATATATATATATGTGTGTGTGTGTGTATATTCGTTAGTGCATTCATTACACAACATACAACTGAACAAACTTTTGAGTCAGCAGGTACTTGCACATAGCCAAAGGTCACAGTATAATGTGATAAAATGTATATTTTAGCCCTGTACTCTAAAATTGTTTATAGGAAGTACACATGTTTATGTACTAAGACTAGCTGTCCATTGAGTACAGTGTATTTCATTGTTTTTCAGGCTTTCTTCAATATGCACATGAGTGACAGAATCTAATTATAATTTGATAAATTCATACAAATGAAGAACAGAGGACATTATCCATCCACTCATTTCTGACTCTCTTTGGACCATGGGAAGTATCCCGAATCCTGCTATAGTGTACCAAACCCCCTCAGGGTAGAACTCCATTTACTCAAAAGTGTTGGTTGCATAGATTGCTGTCGTGCTCCCTAATTAGAAAAACATGGTTTCCAAGTCTGTATGAAAGAAAAATGTGATATCATGCATACCTATCTTCTTATTCAGGTTATGCATACTTCTTTTTCCATTTAAAATCCATCAATTAATGATCTGTGACCTTTAAGCAATTAATGATTACATGAATTAAAATAATGCATATCCCTTTAAAGGAGTTGATATTTTCTATGTTTATGTTACAAAATTGGCTTTGTGTGATTATTATCCATCCCATGAATTGCATAATGATTCAAGGATAAACTGTTTCTCCTTTGTAAATTAGTAAACTTGCTCCTAAGAAGCCTATTGCTTCTCCATTCAACAATGAGTTAAATTCATTCATGGACCTTAGGGGATCCAATCTTAATAAGATAAAGTCCCATCCTACATTGTTAAATTCACTGAATTTAAAACTGACTGTTAGTAATAAGTAACTTAATCCAAGCTTGTTACTGGAATGATCTCCTAAAATCCACAGAGCAAATTTGGTGCAATTTTTAAAAGCAAAAATATGGAGGATGCTAATAAGTTACAAATAGGAAGAAAGACTTCATATTTATCATCAGGAATTCTCCAGAAATTTGTATTAAAACTATTTCAAGCTACTGAGCCATGCTACAGTCATCTACTATCCCTAGAACCAATAATGATGATAACAATAATTGATAACAATAATAGTCTCATACATTTACTTAATAGTTTTACTTTGAGAAAAGTATTCATATATCTCATTTCATTTGGTCCTCATGATAACTCTTTGACAATCTAAGGTAAAGGCTTTACAATTTCTCATTTTAATAAGGACTAAATTAGAGACCACAGAATGTAAGAGAATTGCCGAATAGCAACATGTAACAGGCACTAGGTTACTGACCACATGACTCCTACCTCAGCATTTGTTTTTCAAAATTTTCAAATCAAAAGAATCCATTATTTGCAATTGTTTTCTACGTTTTATACAAACCATTTAGAACCATAAATTTCTATCAATCATAGCATTTGATAGTAAAGAAAAAAAGGAGTTATCTCCCACCTAACCCCCAAATAACCTGCTAATCAAATTAGCATAAAAAGGACCCCTAGTTCCACCATGATAGAATGGCAAAACATCCCTCCTGCTGATCAAAACTATAAAAGCTGAATAAAATAAATTAATTTAAAAAGTGTTTTAAGGCACCAAGAATCAGCCAAACTAACTTCAGCTTAAAACTCAAGATCCAGTAAAAAGGGGAAAAACTTTGAAGTAAGCTTTACGATATCTACCACTTCTACTCTCAAGGCGTCTACTGATTCCTAAGTATCATAGGGCTGATAGAGCACAAAGCTCTGGATAAGAACATTAGTCTAGTGGAAAGAAGAAAGGCAAAAATTATACTTCACAGCTGTCAAGACAGCCACAACATGAGGAGCCAAGATCCTGGGCAGAAGATAAACACAATGAAGCAAACCTTATACCATTTTTCACTTTTGACCCTTGTGGCATTTTCAGATCCCTTTTCATGGGGTGAAAAACACCAAAAAACAAATAAGCAGAAAGCACTGACCTGCATACTAGAAAATTAAACAGAATTAAAACTCAGCGCCAAAGTTTTATGTTCTTTTCTTCACAAAAAGGCAAAAATTGAAGTTTAAGAACCACTTATAAAGCATTCCAGAATTTTATTTGAACCTCTAAATGGCTATTTATAGGAGTAAAGGTGAAACAGAAACAGATTAGTCATCACAGAGGTAAAACCCAACTTTGAAATCTAAATTCCTGATTATATCAAGATGAATTACCTTTAGTTATCTACAAGAAAATAAGTTAAATCATTCTTGAAAAAATATAATATTAAACAAGCCTTCTCAAATTTTCATATATAAAAATCATCAGGGATGCCAGGAGATATAATCAAATAACCAAAAATCCAAGAGAAAAAAATAAACAGAAACTAAAAAATGATATAATAAGATAATAATTAGACACAGTTCAATACTATGATTAATACAGTTTGAAACATGGAGGGAAAGATTGAGAATTACCAGAGAACCAGGACCTACTAAAAATATCAAATGATATTCTAGAATTAAAAATAAAATAACTGAAATTAAGATCATAATCACTGTATTTAAGAGCAGATTAGACACAAAAGAAGAGGGGATTCATGAACTTGAAAATAGGTCTAAAAAACAGCAAGCTAAAATAAAGATAAAAAAATACAAAAAAAGATATGTGGTACATAGTTAGAATGAAGAAGTGTCTAAATACAAATAATTCCAGTTCCAGAAAGAAGGAATAGGTACAGTAATATTTCAAACAATAATGACCAAAAATGACAAAAACAACTAGTCCATAGACGTAAGAATGTCCAAGAATGTCCAAGAATCCCAAGTAGGATAAATATAAACTGACACAAAAAGACATACCTTTTTAAATAAAAAACTGCTTAAAATAAAAAATAATCATAAGAAGAAATCTCAAAAGAGTCATAGAAATGAAAATGCAGTACTTTCTAAGGAATAGTAAGTTTAATGGCTGATTTCTCATGAAAAATAATGGAAATCAGAAAAAGCAATGATAAATATCTTTAAAAACTAACAGACAATCCAGAATTCTATAAACAATGAATCTATCCTTTAAAATAAAGGCAAAAAAGCCTTTCATTTTCATGAAAACAAAACTGAGAAAGAATTGTTCCAGTAGATTCATACTATAAAGAATACTAAAGGATATCTTTTAGGTAGAAAGAAAATCATCTTAGTGACATGGAAATTCAGTTAGAAAGAAAATTATCTCAGACAGTGAGGTGGAAATTCAGGAAGAAATAAGTTCAACAGAAAAAGTTAATAAGAATTTCTTAAGAAATTAGAGCACCTGAAGGATCAGAATATAGGACAATAGCAAAAATGGTAAGAGAGGGACAAATGTAGTTTCCTCGCTGGAAAGAGATAAAAGGTGGTATTTATAGTAGACCTTATTTAAATAACCGTGAAAAGTTAAAAATATATCATTACTAAGGTAAAAAGAGGGGAATGAAATAAAAATACTGACTTCTAACAAGGAAGTTAAGAAAGGAGAAATGGAAAACATAAAACCAATAGAAAAAGTAGAAAAATACAGCAAGATGATAGAATTGAATACACAAATATTACTAATTGAAATTAATTTAAATTGACTAAATATTGCATCTGAAAGACAAATACTGCCAGTCTGCAAGTTACAAGTATTGTAAAAACAATAATATGCTGTCCACAAGAAACACACATTAAATACAAGTATACAAAAAAAACTTGAAAATAAGAGGTTGAAAAATTACCCAATAAGCAAAATTTTCTTTTGGAAATATAGTACAGCAACATATAATACCAGCCTAAGTATAATTTAATACAAGATATAGGACAAGAAGTTTGTTTAACAGTAAGAAATCCTAGGTAATCTACTAGGAAGACATAACAATTCTAAATTTGTACACGATAATATAAGCTTAAAAAGGAAAAAACAACTGAACTAAAAAGAGAAATAGACACATCCTCAATCATAATAAGAAATTTTAACATGCACCTCTCAGTAAATAATAAAATATGAAGGTACAAAATCAAAAGGTAAATAAAAGATTTGAGCACCAAGATTTAACAATTTAATCTAATGGATATTTATGAATCTCATATCCAACAACTACAAAATATACATTATTTATAGGTGAACATAGAACATTTATAAAAACTGTCCTAATGAAATTATAAAGCAATTCTCAATAAATATAAAAGTATTTAAATCATATAGTGTACATTCTCTGATGATATTTAATGAAACTCAAAATCAAAAATAAAATATTAATCACAAAATACCCCAAATATTTTTAAATAAATAAATATAATTTTAAAATCCAAAAATTGTTTTGTGGAAAGCCAAATAAAAGCAGTAATCCTCTAGAAATAAGATTTTAAAACAAAAAGGAAAAAGCACAAATAACCTTAGAAGTAATGAAAAATGAGGCATTCCTACAGATGATATAAACATTACTAAGATAATAACAGGATATAGGTGAAGAATTTCACAATGAAAAATTTGAAAATTTAAATTAATAGGTGGTTATTATCTAGATGATGGAACGATATGAACAAGTTAACATCAACAAACTAAAAAATTAGAGGAAATCAATAAATCTCTAGAAAAATTCAACTTACATAATGAACAAAAGAATAAGTGAAAAGACTGCATAGTTGTATATCTTTTTAAAACTGAATATTTAATTTAAAACCTTTCCATAAGGAAAACTTCTGGTGCAAATAGCTTAACAGGTAACTTCTTTCAGATATAAAAGAAAAAAGAAAAAGAAAACAATCATTCACAAACTCACAATCTTCCAATGTTGAAAAAGAGGAAAACTTTCCAATTCATTATATGAGGATAGTAGAATTATTGACTAAAACCTAATAAGGACCTTAAAAATAAATATTACAGGCCAATTTATCTTTTGAATGTACACAGAAATATCTTTAAAAAAGATTAGCAAACTCAATTCAGTTCCCTATTTTTTAATAACACATCAACACCAAGCTCAATTTGTTCTAAGACTGCAAAGGTGAATTAATATTTACAAACAAATAGTTGAATTTACCATGTTAACATATTAAAAGATAAAATGTGTATGATTTTAATGGATCCATGAAAGTATGTGATAAAACTCAGTACACCTTCATGATTTAAACACACACATACACACATAACCAACTCAGCAAACTGAGGAATCAAGAGGAACTACTTGAACATAATAAGAGGGCATTTACAATTTATAAAGAAAAATCGAGAGCAAACATTACGATTCTATTCAATACTGTACTAGAGGTCCTACATAATGTAACAAGTCAAGAAATAAAAATTAAAGAGAATGCCCTGGCTGGTGTAGCTCAGTGGATTGGAGGTGGGCCTGCAAAGCAAAGGGTTGCTGGTTCGATTCCCAGTCAGGGCACATGCCTGGGTTGCCAGATTCCCCAGTGAGGGATGCACAACAGGCAACCACACATTGATGTTTCTCTCCCTCTTTTTCTCCCTCCCTTCCCTTCTGTCTAAAAATAAATAAATAAAATCTTTAAAAAAGAAAAAAAAATTAAAGAGAGTCTCAAGATGGATGCAAAGAGGCCCACTCCAAGGCACATCATAATTAAAATGCCAAAGGTTAAAGATAAAGAGAGAATCTTAAAAACAGCAAGAGAAAGGCAGTTACTTAACTACGGGGGAGTTCCCACAAGACTGTCAGCTGATGTTTCAAAAGAAACCTGGCAAGGTAGAAAGGACTGGCAAGAAATATTCAAAGTCATGAAAAGCAGGGTCCTACAACCAAGATTGCTCTATCAGGCAAAGATAACATTTAAAATCAAAGGGCAGATAAGCAGCTTCCCAGACAAGAAAGAACTAAAGGAGTTCACCAACACCAAACCATTACTATATGAAACGTTAAAGGGACTTATTTAAGGAAAAAAGGTAAAAAATAGGAACATAAAATGGCAATATATGCATATCTACCAACAACTGAATTTAAAAAACAAACTAAGCAAACAAGAACAGAGACAGAATCATAGATACAGAGAGGGTTTTAATGACTGCCAGATGGGAAGGAGGTGTGGAGGAAAAGGTGAAGAGGTGAGCATATTAAGAAATATACAGAATAGCCAGGGGGATATAAGGTACAGTATAGGAAAAGGAGAAGGCAAAGAACTTATACCACATGACCCATGGACATGAACAATGGTGTGAGGATTACCTGAGGGAGTAAGGAGGTTCTAGGTGGAATGGGTCAAAGAGGGGAAAAATTGGGGCAACTGTAATAGCATAATCAATAAAATATAATTTAGGAACACTATATGGAGAGCACAAGCTTCCAGTTATAAAAATAAGTTATGGGGATGTAACATAACAATACTGTATAGTACATATGAAAGTTCCTGAGCGAGTTAATCTTAAATTTTCTCACATACACAAAAAGAAATGGTAATTATGTGTTGTAATGGAGGTATTAAATAACCCTACTATAGTAATCATTTCAAGGATATTAAATCATTACATTGCACCCTTCCTTTACACTTGCACAATTTTATGTCAATTATATTTCAATAAAGCTACAAAACAAAAGGTATATGAAGTGGAAAGTTAGAAATAAAAATGTAACTATTCACAGAACACATGATTGTGTTCCTAAAATCTCCAAAACAAACCACAGCATCTCACAGAATTAATAAATAAATTTAGCAAGATCCCTGGCTACAAGGTGAATAAATATATATAAATGAGTTGTATTCTTATATACTAGCAACAGGCATTTTAAAAAGGAAACTTAAAACAATACCCTTTACAAAATCATAAAATGAAATTGAATACCAGTAATAAATCAAACAAAAAAAATGCAAGTGCTCTGTATGGAAAACTACAAAATACTGAGAGAAATTAAAGAAGATTAAAATAAGTGGTAAATACAATGTCTTTATAGATTAGATATTAGCTTTTTCAAAATAAAATTGCCATCAAAATCCCAGAAAATTCCATTTTGTGGATACTGACAAGTAGATTCCAAAATTTTAATGAAAACAAAAGACCAGTAATGACCAAAACAATCTAAAAGGAGAACATATCTAAATAACTTATAATACCAGATATAACACTTCTAAATCTACATTATTTAGCAATGTATTGTTGATAAAAGAATAGACAATAAACCAAGGCAACTGAATAGAGTCCTGAAATAGACCCACAAATGTGTAAGGATTTCAATATGATAAAGGTACTCCTGAAGTACCTGGGGAAACAGCAACCTTTTTAACAAATGGTACTTGATCAATTAAGTACACACATCAAAAACAAGCAAAATGAATCCTGTCCTCCCAAATCCTCACCTCACATCTTACTCACACAAAAAAGTGAATTCCAAGTAAAATGCAGACTTGTTAATGTAAACAACAAAGCTTCTACAAGATAACAATAAAAGAATGTCTTCATGACCTTGTGGTTGACGAAGGTGTTTCTTTTTAAAACACAATATAAAAAACACTAACTACCAAAGAAGTGATCGATAAATTAAAGTTCATAAAAATTTAAAATATTGACTATCAAAAGAATTTTACAATTGTGAAAACTAAGCCAGTAAGAGAGGATAGCTATAATGTATATATATCTGACAAAGGACATACATTCAGACTATACAAAGAAACACCAAAAATACAATAAAAGAAATAAACCAAACCAACTATAAACTGAACAATAAATAACAACACATGCATCATAGTAAAGGATATATAAGTAGAAAAAAAGCACATTAAAGGATGCTTAATATCACCACTAGTCATTAGAAAAATTCAAACTAAAACCATACTGGGCCACCATGACACATATACCAGAAAAGCTAAAATTAAAAAGACAGCTAATGCTAAGTCTTGTCAAGGATTAGAGCAACTGACATCCTCATACACTGATACTCAGAGTAGAAACTGGTAAAAATCATTTTGGAATCTTCTGGGAATATCTACTAAAGCCAAACATAGGTATATTGTCAAAGTCACCTTTTGGTATATATCCCACAGAAATACTTAGACATGTACAATAAAACATGCACTAGGATGTCCACTATTCATAATGGCCCTGGACTGTAAACAACCAAACATCTATCTACTGAAGAAGAGCTTAAAATGAAATTGTGATATACTCATGCACTGGAATATTTAAGCATCAAAGAGTATTTTTAAATCTACAACTACAGAAATGTAACACAACATGAATAAATCCCACAAACATAAGTAAAAAAAAAAAAGATACATCACGTGACTCTACTGATACATTATTCAAAACAGTCAAAACTTGTCTATTGTATTAGAAGTCATGATAGTATTATCCTGGGGGCAGGAAGTAGGAAGAGAGAGGGAGGGACCTCTGTTATGGTAATGCTTTGTTTCTTGGTCTGGGTGCTGCTTACATGGATATGGTGACTTTTGGAAAATTCACCTGGGTGTATACTTATGATTTCTGCTCTTTTTTATATGTATTGTATTTTTTCAGACTACAAGATTATTCCTCCCACCCCCAAATTTGGGAGGAATAATGGTTGTTAATGCTGCTGTTGAGTTCTGTTTACATTTACATTGGTGAAATATTATGTTACTTATGTTGTTAAATATTTTACTACATTTTTTGCTTCACAATTTTTTTTCCTATTTTCCTCCTCTAAAACCTAGGTGTATCTTAATGGTCTGAAAAATACAGGTATGCTTTATTGTAGTAAAACATTTCATTGAAAATAGCTTAAAATATAGTTGTGGTCCCAAGGCGGTTGGTAAACTCTCATTGCTTTCATTTCTCTCTCTCCTCGGACAACTTGGCCCCTGGGCACGGTGATGGAAATGTGCATCAGAGGGCAGTCAATGAAGCCACAGTTCGCTGGCTGGAGAACAGCCTCACAAAGGGAAGCTCTAGGGAATGAAAAAGTATCAGTGATATCACAGAGAGAAGAGAGCTTAAGAAAGTGACCCCATAAAGTTATGAAATTTGGGGCTCATCTTGAGCTGCATAAATTCACAGACCAGTGCCTATAGATGCAAGACTGGCCACTGCTACACATGCAAGAGAGATCTGAAAAGCATTGAAAATAAAATTGGCATTGGAACCACAGAGGGCAGCTTGTAACTTACCACCTGAACATAACCAAATCATTTGACTGCCAAAACAAAAATATCAACATTCTTCATAAATTTTAAGCAAGACTCAAAACCTTAAAACATATGTAAAAAGTTCAGGTAACAACCAAAATTATTAGGCATATGAAGAACCAGGAAAATCTCAACTCACACAAGAAAAGAAAATTAACACTCACAACAAAATGAGACAACTGTTGAAATTGTGTGGCTGATCCTTGAAATTTGTTATTATAAAATTGTTCCAACAAGGAGCAGTCTTGAAACATAAAATAAACAACTAGCAACAAAGCACTGTATGCTCTCAATAACAATGAAGAAGACAAAGACAAGAATCACTGAGCTGGAAGACAGATTGAATGAAAGTATCCAATATGAACAAAGTGGACAAATAAAAGGGGTTCAAAGACTCATAAGACAAAAACAAGAAGTCTAGCATTCATGTCATCAGAGTATCGAAAGGAAAGAAGAAAGCGTACCATGCTAAAAAAAATCTGAAGAAATAATGGCTGAAAATTTCCCATTTTGTGCAATACTTAAACCTACATATTCAAAAAGTATAGCAAATTCCAAACAAGAAAATAAGCAAAATAATCCATGTCTAGAAACATCAAAAGTAAGCTGTGGAAACTAAAGATAAGAAATAATAGCTTAAGAGCATCCAGAGGAAATCACCCATTAGAGGAACAATAATTCAAATGACCATGGATTTCTCAACAGAAACCACAGAAGTCAGAAGGAAACGACATACCTTTTTTAAAGTGCTGAAAAAAAAAGAACTGTCAACATAGAATTCTATATCCAGTAAAAAATATATTTACAGAACAAAGTGAAATAAAGACCTTGTCAGATAAGAAAGAACTAAAAAATAAAAATCTGTTGCCAGGAGAACTTCTCCAAAAGAATTGCTAACGGAAGTTCCCCAGACAGAAGAAAACATTATACATCAAGAATAAAGAAAAAACAACAAAAATGATAAGCACATAAGTAAACACAATAAACTATTCTCCCCTTGAGTTCTTTAAAATATCTCTGACAGTTGAAAGCATAAATTATAACATCTGATGGATTTTCAATGTATATAGATACATGACAACAATAATGCAAACCTGGGAGTATAAGAAAACTTACATGGTGGCAACATTTCTACATTCCACTTGAACTGATAAAATACTGATTCTGAAAAAACTATGAAAAGTACATATATTGTAAATCTTAGAATAAGCCCTAAAAAAACTATCCAAAAATATACAGTCAAAAGCACAATAGACAAATTAAAATGGAGTACCAAAAAATGTTCAAATAATGTCAAAACAAAGCAGAAAATGGGAAATGGAGGAATGGAAAACACAGGGAACAAACAGGAAACAAAATATAAAATGGTAGACAAATCCAAGCATATCAATAATCACACTAAATTCAAATGTAATTATTGATACACACACATTCTGGTTTTTATAAAATATTTTATTTATCATTGGAGAGAGGGGAAGGGAGGAAGAAAGGGAGAGATACATTGATATGTGAGAGATACACAGATCGGTTACCTCTCACCCTCAACTAGGGACCTGGCCCTCAAACCAGGCACGTGCTTCTACTGGAAACTGAACCAGCAAACTTTTGGTTCGAAGGCTGGCACTCAACCCACTGAGCCATACTAGCCAGGTAACATTCTTAAAAGTTCCTAGAGCCACATATGCTAAGAAAGCATATGAAAGCATAAAACAATACAGTATGTAAACATGTAAAAACATATGTAAAAACAATACAGTAGTATGGATTAACAAGAGGGCCCTATCTTAAGACAGAATGATCTGAAAAAGCTCCTTGAGAGGTATCATTTAATCTTAGACTACAGAGTCAAGAAGGACCCACTCAATAAAAGAGTTTGAATGCCAGTTTCAGCGTACTTCAATGAGAACAATGAAAGTGAAAGTTGTAGTCACAGTCTCTTCCAAAGTGAGAAGATTGTGGTACCTCAAGTGCATTCATCAGCAAATACACTATGAGAAGCCAATCACTCCCTCGAGAAAATGAAAGAGGAATAGAAAATTTCACTAGGTTCTGAACATCTTGTGAAGCTAGGTAGATCCCACCCTGCCCTGGCTGAAATTGGGGAACAGGGGACACAATGGTTCCTTCATTTGCAACTGCCATTTCTGCTGACAAACCTCCTCTACCACAAAAAGGCTAATAGTCATTCCTTAGGGAAACCACTTTTAGCATGGCTGCCAAGTGGAAGTCTGATATTCCCCTTTATCCCACACAACTGTCCCACTGGAGCAGGTGGGTCCTGATGTGAACAGTACTACTGCCTCTATGGTTACTTAGAAGCTGGAGATGAAGCATTCACCCCCTCACCAGCTCAGGGTAACCAACACAATGAGCCACTCCATGCCTGTGCATTAACTCTAACAACTCCAGCTCCAGAGACTCCTAGGTAAGTTCCAAAATGCAATAGCCAGCATTAAACTAGGTCTGCCTCCTATATCTTTCTGGACACTCTAAAAGTCACACATATCTATTCATGTACCAAGTGATTGAGGACCAATATAAACAAGACACAATTTCCTGAGCTCTGTGGACAAAGTTCATCCAGGATCTTACTTCTTTTTCTCTCCATATGGCATTGCTTTATAATATCCTAATCCTTGACTTGAACTCACTTGTTATTGTACTTTGTGCTTGTCTTTTGATCTTAGCTTCACAGACTTAATGACACTCTACAAAGACTTGACAAAACAAAAAATCACTGTTTCTTTTCACACTATCAAACTCAAATAGAACAAGTCTTGTACTTAACCCTGAAATCAGCCCCGGCGATGTTTTCTACATAAGGCTTTTAACACTGTAAGGGAAAGTTAGGGCCCTGATAAGTCTCCATCTTCCAAAAAGAAGTGATGGCTCCAAAAGAGGAATGAGAAACACAACTGTCACTCCATCTCAGACTTCAGCTTTCTAGGAAATCTGTTTTTCTGGGTAAAGTTGGATAAAATATTGGTGTGAAGGGAATACATTTTATTTTGATTTGTTTGTAAAGAAATAGGCCTATTTCCATAGGTGGAACAATATGAGTGAAAAAATACCTGAGGGAGGATTATAATAAAAGTGAAACAGGAAAGGGCAAATGTTGTGGTATACTAAGTCTAATTGTTTAAATTTATTTTAAAGTTTGGTGCCAAATACTGTTGATTTTAATGTTATAGATAGATCTAAAACATCCATTTAACATGCTAAAGATTTAATACAAACTGTGGTCTACTACTGAAAACAAGACCCATGTCTCTGAACAATCAGCCATATTGACACAAGAATACATAAATGTTAACCAAATATAAATATATTATATTTATATAATATATTGTCAGTGGGTGAACAAAAACAAAAGCAAGGGATGAAAGTCATTCTAGGCCTTTTCAGTCAAACAGGTGGATACAAACTAATGAAAATAGCATATGGACCAGGAAGACAACAGCAGAAAATTGACTATACTCAGCTCACCTCTATGTTACTAAATCCTATGCTGAAGGTTTTCTGATGACTTAAGATAGCAAAGCAAGTATCCTGGAAATAAATAAATAATGATCCTCTACTATGAAGACATACGAGGGAAGACTTTTTTCAAATTAGCATTTCCCTCCCTCAGCTGAAAACTGATTTTAAATTGGTATAATAACTTCAGGAGAAGGACAGGAAGAAAGTTAAGGTATAATGGTAGGCTTGCCATCAGCCAACTGTGCCCTTAAAAGTATTCCGAAGAGCCAATATTCTGAGAAGCCAATGATCTTGGTTAATTTTGTTCAGTTATGATAAACTGGACAGTGCACCAAACTATGTAGGCTACTTCACTCTGCATCTGCCTCAATCAACAGCATGCAAAGAAGAGACCCAATATGCCAAGTCACCATCTCACAGCTTAGGGATAACTCACTTTGACAGGAGGAGCAGAGTGTTTTAATCTCACCTCATTGAACCCTGTTGATTTTAACATAATACCACATGGTTCCTAACATGCACCACAGAGGTAACTTTGAGTCTTTGGATCCAAATGCTATGAGTGAGCTGATCAAGTGTTCTGTTTCCCTTTCCTCACCGGCATGGCAACAGAGGGCAAAGGTGGTTGTCAGGCTTTGTACCTGGACTGCTGACACATGAGACCAAGGCCTCTCCTCCCCCCCAAAATGTGGACCATAGTCATACATGGAAGTTTTGAACTCTGCTTAGTGTAAAAGGAAACTAAGTCATATGAGAGGCAATTAACTCTTCAGTCATTTTGTCTTTTATCCTGTACTCACCAGGACATCTAAAGATCTCCAAAACACTGTTTTTCAAACTGCAGGGCATACTATTAGTGGTCTTGAAATTAACACAGTGGGTTGTAGACTTCAAAAGAAAAAAAGGATAAGGTAGCATAGAATAAAATGGGATAGAATGAGATAAAAATCAGATACAATGAGAAGTACTGGTAGGCATCACACACAGAAAGGGCAATTATTGCTAAATTTTTGTTTTAGTTTCACATATCTGCATGTGTATACTAGGTCATGATTTAAAAGGATTTATTTCTGTGGATTATGAAAATGTGTTTGAAAACTACTTCCATAAAGGATACCTATATTGCATATATAGCATTTCTCTGCAAGAATGCTATTGGCTTTGGGAGCTGGTCAAGTCCCCTTTATAAGTAATCAGCCCACATATTGCAGGACTTAAAGTCATCTCTTTCCTCTGCCTACTAAATTCCAATAGTGCTTTTGGTCACTGTAACAACCATACATTTATTTACAAATACTACCTGGGAGATCATATCAACCCCTATAAAGAAAATGAATCCACCAATATAAGGTCACTAGTTCAATTCATACCTGATGAGAAACAAGTGATTCTAATACTCCTTGTGTACCCAGAGCTTGACCTTCAATAAAAATTGCTTTCTAGGCCCTTATGCCTGGTGTATACACTCCTCTTATGTGCTAAATCTTTATTCTACAAATTAAGTCTTCTGTTTGGAAAAACCATCAATATGAAAATAAATTCATTAGCAAAATGAAATGAAAAGGATACAACATATATTATTAATGTTAATGGAGTTCCTATCATGTTATTCCCCACACAACGTACTAAAAATGGACTCATCTTTGAGTGTCTCCACACAATAGTTTGTGATTTTCATTAAAAAGCACATCAGAAGTGAGGTTTTCCTTAAAACTGAAAAGATAATTATAAAGCTCCTTCTTAAAGGCTAACCATTAGGAATTTTCACTATCAATGTATATCAACTGAGTATTTCCTCTTTGGAGGACCCTCTATTCTACAAGATTAAAAAAGAAAACCATGGTTTCTGGACTAAAGAATTTATATTGCAATACTTTTAGCATTTAGATATTTCTTACTTCCTATGATTTACTTTGTGTGACAGTGACAAAGAACTCATAATGCTTCACTTGCTATACTTATCCACAGAACCTGGGAACAGTAAAATATATAAAATTTTAGCAAATTAGATTATGAACTTCCAGTCAAGATGGCAGCACAGGTAAGCACAGATTGCTTCCTTATACAACCACATCAAAATTGCAACTAAATTACATAACAATTACCATTTAGAACAGCAAACTTATAGTTGACTGGAAGTCTGACAACTATGGAATTAAAGAAACTACATCCATCCAGACTGGTAGGAAGGGATGATATGCAGAATGCGCTGGTCCCACATACCCATGTAGTGAATGAAAATTCAGGAGGGATATCTCAGGAGCAAGGAGTCCCAGCACCACACCAAGCTACCCCCAAGCCCAGGATTCCAGTGCCAGGAAGATAAGTCCCCATAACTTCTGGCTGCAAAAACCAGCAGGGATTGAATCAGTGGGAGAAACTTCACAGTCCTAAGGAATTCCCCTTAAAGAACCCACATGTCAACTTAGACTCACTCCCTCTGAGCTCCAGCACCAGAGGCATACAGGGAGGACTGAAGTGGCTACAATCAAGGTGAGACTGGGGGTAGGCTTTGTCCCAGACAGAAAAGTGAGCAAGGCATAGAGCCAGCAGACAGGTGCCATATCTGAGACTCTATCAACCTGGCTAACACTGTTTGCCCCACTCTGGAGATCCCCTAAGGCTCCATCCCACCCAATTTACAGATGTTAATAGTAGCTTTTCCATAAGAATGGCTACTCTTGGATCAAGCTTCACAACTTCCTAAATCCTTTCAAATTAACCAACTGATCACCTCAGTGAGCTCATGCTATGTGGCCCCAGGCATAACACTAGCAGCAGCTAGCCTACATTTACAGCTTGGTTTTGCCTGGGAATCTCCAAGCCCAGCACAAGTAGTAGCCATCACAGATTGCTCTATAGCTCAGGCAGGGTGGCCCAGGGCAAAACATAGGTGGGGGCTGACCTTGATCTGAACCATCCAGGGAACTCCCAGACCTGCATACCAGGTGGACAGCTACAGACCACATCAGAACACCACCACCATGCCCCTGCACAGATGATCCTACATGAAGGACAGAGGTTGATTGTAAGTGGTCACAGCCAATCCTTGCAACTGACTGGCCTGGGAAAATCCCTCCCATTGATCTGCCAACAGCAACCAAGGCTCAACTACAAGAGGAGGGTGTACTCAGTCCACACAAATGGCACACCCTGAATACCTAGCTTAGGTGATAGGGGAGGCTGTGCCACTGAAACCTATAGGACACCTACTACATTAGGCCACAATACTAAGACAAAGAGCCATAGCAGCTTTACTTAGTACATAGAAACAAACACAGGGAGGATGCTGAAATGAAGAGACAAAGAAACATGGCCCAAATGAAAGAACAGATCAGAACTCCAGAAAAAGAACTATACAAAATGGAGATGAGCAATCTATCAGATGCAGAGTTCAATACCCTGGTTATAAAGATGCTCAAGGAACTTAGTGAGGACCTCAGCAGCATAAAAAAGATCCAGTCAGAAGTACAGGACACACTAATTGAAATAAAGAACAGTCCACAGGAAAACAACAGTAAAGTGGAGGAAGCCGAGAATCAAATCAATCATTTGAAATATAAGGAAGAAAAACAACCAATCAGAACAAGAAGAAAAATGAATTTAAAAAAATGAGGATAGTGTAAGCAGCCTCTGGGAAAACTTCGAGTACCCCAACATTCGCATCATATGGGTTGCCAGCAGAAGAAAAGAAAAAGCAAGAAATTTCAAATCTCTTTGAAAAAATAATGAAAGAAAACCTCCCTAATTTGGTTAAAAAAAAAAAAAAATAGACATGCAAGTCCAGGAAGAATAGAAAGTCCCAAACAAAACAGATACAAAGAGACCCACTCCAAGACACATCATAATTAAAATGCCAAAGGTTAGGGACAAAGAGAGAATCTTAAAAGCATCAAGAGAAAAGCAGTTAATTACCTACAAAAGAGTCCCCACAAGACTATCAGCTGATTTCTCAAAGGAAACTTTGCAGGCTAGAAGGGATTGGCAAGATATACTCAAAGTCATGAAAAGCAGGGACCTACAGCCAAGATTGCTCTACCAGCAAAGCTATCATTTAGAATCAAAAGCTATCATTTAGAATAAAAAATAAACAGCTTTTCAGACAAGAAAAATCTACAGGAGTTCATCATCACCATACTATTATTATATGAAATGCTAAAGGGACTTATTTAAGAAAAATAAGATCAAAACTATGAACAATAAAATGGCAATAAATACATGCCTGTCAACGACTGAACCTAAAAAACAAACTAAGCAAACAAGAACAGAAACAGAGTCATGGATATGGAGAGGATTTTCATGGTTGCCAGATGGGAGGGAGGTGTGGGGAAATGGGTAAAGAGGTGAGGGGATTAAGAAATACAAATAGGTAGTTACAGAATAGCCAAAAGGATATAAAGTACAGTATAAGAAATGGAGTATCAAAGAACTTACACACGTGAGCCATGGGCATGAACAATGGCGTGGGATTGTGAAGGAGTAGGGGTGCTGGGGGAGAGGGAGAAAATGCAGACAACTGTAATAGCACAATCAATAAAATATAATAAATAAGTAAATAAAATTTTAAAAATGAAGAATAAAATCACTGTTAGCTTCCTATTGGAGCATAATATTTACACTTACACTGGAGTGGGGGAATTTTTCTTATTCAGAGAAGAATAAAGTCTTTACCCTATAGATTTTTAAAACATAGTTATCTGCTGCAATTTGAAATAATAAACATTTTAAAGATATATAAAATAGTATGAATTTATAAGTCATCCAGAAATTATAACACTGCATTTAAGTTTTTTATAAACTCTCCCATTTCTGGCTAGCATGGGACCAAATTACATAAACTAAGAATTAAGGAGACCCAAAATTAAAAATCACAAATACTCTGAATTACTTATTTTCCTTCCAGAACTCCAAGTAGAAGTGAACTGTTCTCTCACTTCCCCTAAGCAGCACCAATGGGCAATTAGAGTTGCACGAGCAAATCTTAAAGGAGTGTTTTTAAAACACAAAATGACACAGGTTGCTGAAGGCTTACCTTCAAACATTTTATTGGATAACATGTCAAGAATAAAAACATGAACATAAAGGGAAAGTAGAGAAGGAGAATGTCATACTGTATTTTTAAATAATAAAATAAACAAAAAAAAAAGCCTGAGAAAGGCCCATTTATTTTTAAATTCAGTAAAGACCACATAGTATAAGACCAGGTTGAGTGTGGGGAGAATCCAGGTAAATTGTACATTGCAAGTGTTCAGTAATAATTATCCAAAAAGAGAAGAAAATCCTTTAGATACTGGGTAAGGTAAATAAAGAAATAAGAACAACCCTGCCTGGTGTGGCTCAATGGGTTGAGTGTTGGCCTGAGAACCAAAGGGTCGCGAATTCGATTCCCAGTTAGGGCACATGCCTGAGTTGTGGGCCAGGTCCCCAGTGAGGGTGTGCAAGAGGCAAGAACACACTGATGTTTCTTTCCCTCTCTTTCTCCCTCCCTTTCCCCCTCCCTTTCCCTCTGTCTAAAAATAAATAGCATCTTAAAAAAAGAAAGAAAGAAAGAAAGAAAGAACAATGAAGCCCAATTTGCGAGGGATACCAACAAAAACAGCAAAATTTTTTTAAATTATTGTGTTATTTGTTTCCTTGTTTTTTTGTATGCCAAGGGTTATCAACTAGTAATAAGTAGGAAAATTTAAAGATTAGCTTTATTAAACTAATAATGACAATACACACACACACACACACACGGAAAATGTTAAGTACATTCCCGTGCCTTCAATATATTGTAAAGCACACAAATTAGGATGCTGTAGACTCAAAGTAGTGATAAAGACAATGGTTATTCAAAAATTAATAAGCTAGATGTAAATGAATCACTAGCATCACATTGGTGCTGATTAATAATAAAATTGCACCCTCGATATCTAATTAATCTGTCCTTAAAGTGGACATATTCCTGGAGTACTGAAAGTACATTGGCAATGTGACCCAATCACAAAAAAGGTGGAAGTAGCTTGCTAACCAAAGACAAATAAGGGGACTATGTACAAAAGGATAAAATTTCTCAAAAACTAAAGCCCTACTTTGTTAATTAGTCTGGGCTTCTTGTAGGGTTAAATATCTGTTAATGCAGTAACCAGAATACAGAAAAAGCCTTTTCATAAAATTTCATAGCAAAAAAATGTGCAAAGAAATTTTAAGTAAACATGGAATTAGGAATATAGTCTACAAGCATGGAAGTACTGTAGCTACAGGAAGCAAAGTGTGAAATACAGATGTGGAAAAAACAGGTAAACATTTTTATAAATTTTGACTATGGGATTCAAAGTGTCATCCTTTACATTTCACTATCTTCTTCAGGTAGTAAATTATCAAAGCACAGTATTATAGATTCCTAATGAGCTGGATGACTACCTACATACTAAATATTAATAAGCAGGCTCAAGGAGGATTAATAATAGCCCAAGGTTAAAACATAAACATCAGAAATATTTTATAAGATGTTCAAATTAGAACCAAAGTTACCACATGAGTTTCCCTGTAGGCATGTGTTGAGTATCAAAAATCACTAATAATAAAAAATATAAGACTAGGTACTTAAATATCACTTTGAAACATGGTCTCCAAAAACGAGACTTAAAATAATTATAGCACATTCTCTGAAAACATATCAATGTGTGGTGGCTATGAAGATGTCTAAAATGCTGGGTATCAACAGAAGTGCAATGGACCTTGCCTTGACGATCTCCAACATTTAACAGCTGCATATGGGAGAATATGCTTGCAAAGAATTTGTCAGGGGAATAACAAGGGACATAGGAAGACAATCAGGAGAGCATGATGCCATGGGAAATAATGCCAGAAAACATTTCAAAAAGGAAGAGGTGGAAAGCAAGATAAAAAATGTTCAATGAGATCGCAGTAAGAGTTCGATAAAGTGATAGAGGTGTTAAAAATTAATTGGTTTGGCCAAGTCCATATGTTTTTTTCCATAAAATAAGACATATTTTTCATTTTCACCAATAAGCTTAATAATTTGGATATTTTGAGTATATCGGCTATCTCCCATGTGGCATAACATTGATTGTTCTCAATTAATGTCTCAATTTTACTGCTATCAAATTCAACTGATCTACAGGACGTGGAGAATCATCCAGAGAGAAATCTCTAGCAGGAAACTTTGCAAACAACTTTTAACATGTTAAAATCAGTCAGAGTACCTTCTCCATACACTGCACAAATCTTTTTTTTTGTTTCAGTTGCATTTTTACCTTTCTTGATAAATAAATCATAAAACATAAAAAATGCTGTGTATTTTCTTCTATCTCAAAATGGTAGCCTTTTTTCTTTCTGAGGGCTTATATGTTATTTGGGGGTTTTGTTTGTTTTTTCACTGAACTCCGGAACTCAGAGTCATTACATAAAAAAGGAAGATATGATGAGGTAGAGGAAAATTCTGTGATTATAAAATCTCTATTTTATTTCCTTAAACTTTAGAAGATTAAAATCAGCAAAATTACCAATTGGTCAAACTGTTTCTGGTATCTCTGGCTCTTAGATAAGCATCTAAACAAATAATTATGAATGTTGAAGGAGGATAAGCTGAAAAGACCCCACAGGTGGTAATTTTAATCTTGCTTTCTCCACTTTCAGAATAGTTGTTTTTATTCAACAGTTGATGTGGTGCAGCTGTAGTGGCTCATGACTCACCTAATTTCTTTTCGATAGTATTGTATTATTTTTATTCTTTAGACTTTGAATTTTATTCCAAGCTATAGACAAAACAAATACATGCCAAGTGGTCAAGTCTCTGGAAGTACTGGTCCTGTGATTTTAAGAGGAAATTCAATATTACCCATAATCATGTTCTTATCACCATAATTCCCAGCCACACCTGTTACAAGTCTGGGAGGAAGACCTCAAAAGAATTTACTTAGAGATGTCCAGTTTTAAGATGAAGGATAAAAGGCATCCGGCTATAGACCTTGCAACACTTCTGCATTGTGGTTTAATTAGAGACTTTCCAAAAGTCTAAATATGATTTATCCATCTTTAAAAAGAGAGAGAGAGAGAGAAACTTCCAGCTAGCTAGGTTTGTAATCCAAGGGGAAAACAATTATCTTAAGAGACGCCTTTATGGGTCGGTCATTGTTTCACATGATAAAATAAGAATACTATGGTGCAGTCTGGTTGGATCATTCTAATTGTTCCAACTGATGAGTCTTCTTCAAGAAAGTCAGCTCCATTTCTGTTTTTAAAAATCCAGTGTCTGAAATAGTGCAACTAATGACAACCTTCCCATTATTCTAATTTATGAGGAAACCCTATAATAAGAGCTCACAAAAATGTCAAATAGTTGTCTCATAACAGGGCTTCTTTGTTCATTTACTATTTCTTTTCTGATATGTGCAGTTAATAAAAGTTCATGTAAAACTAAAGGTAATGCAGCGCAGAAGCCAACACCAATTCTGTATATATGTGTCTGATTAGTAAGAGTGCCATTGTTATGGTTATTCTGTTATGTCATGATTGTTACAACAACAGAGGATAGAAGTACTCTTACTCTCACTATTTTTATTTATCCTCTGCCACCCAACTAGTTTTTAAATTTTTTATCAATGGGAAAAAACATGGGAAAGATTTTTGTCCTCCATTAGTTATTTTTGTTTTCTTAGGTCATCTCAGGAGCTATGGAACTAGCTTTAAATTCAGAGGAAAATGTTAAGGGTTTTATTCTAAAATTAAGCCTCACATTCTCTAAATAAAAATAAATATGGCTCCAGGCTTAATTTCTAGGCTCTCTTTTCCATGTGTACGACTGCTATATTAGTCTGGCACTCACGGGCACATGAAAGATAAAATTTAGCAGCACGGCACTAAGACCTGGTTAGGAGCCTAACATGTTAAACCTAAACTATGGTTAAATATGGCAAACCATAAACAAAGTTGTATGTAGGATTCAGTTCCAAAACTTAAAAACCTACCCTAAAGTAATAAGAAAATCCAGAAATGAATATATGATTTCTTGCTAGAAAGGAAATAGAAAATAAATAATAGATAACAATATATATTAGGGTAAACAGGCCGATAGATTTTGAAAACAATTCTAAGGCTGATTGATAAGTCTGTATTGTCATTTCTTTGCTTTTCTCTTTAAATTCCTATCTCTCCAATCCTGGCCTCCCGTGCGGGGGCAGCAGTATAATATAAAAACTTAACAGTAGATCTTAAATTTAGCTGACATTTTTATATCCTTCACAACATACTCTTTAGATTGCACCCAAGAACAAGATTATTAAATAGTAGCAGGAGACCAGTTACCAGACCATTTCGACAGAACAAAACACAGCACTGTGCCTTCCTTGCTGACAAGTGACACATTTGTACAACCATCATACCAATTCCATAAGTAAAGGGCTATTAACAACTGGGGAGAAAAGGAAAGCCTTCATCCTCTCCTCAAACCCATGTCAGTTGTAACCATGGAGGAAGCTATGCATGAGAAAAAGTGAGCTGGACTCTCCTCTGGAGCAAATTCTGTCAGTCAGAAGGGAGGACATGTTTCTGTGATTATTTCAGCCTATTTTTTGTAGTAATTATCCAGAGTTCCATTTTGCTAGGTATGGCATTGCTCACAGCTTTTTCTTTCTTTTTAATTTAGACTTTTCTTTCCTTCCTATAAAGTAAATTTACATATTTTCAGTGTCTCAATTTCTTCTATGTTTTATTTATGAATACAGCCCTTCTTTACGCTAACTTTAATGTGAAAGAGGTAGTAATTAATGTCCCAATCTTCTAGGTTAATCCCTTTCCACACTCTCTACAGAGAAATTTAAGGTAAGTAACAGTTTACAGTCAATATTAGGTTTAATTATGCTTAATGAGAGTTAGTTTCTCTGTTTACTAACTGCATTTAGGTGTGTGGATCCTATATGAGTTTTCCCTTGGCCTCATTTTGATTTGTTAATAGCACCGCTGTGTACTGTACACTCAGTGCTTTAACCTATAAAGCTGCTCCTGGAGAACAAAGCAAGCAAGGCACCTGTTTCAGTTGAGACACCATTAAATAAGTACAGCCTTCACACGACTGTATCTTTCTTTGGGAGGAGAGCTATTATTTTATAATGCTTTCCAAACAGATCCATTTGAGAGGCTAATTATTGCCTAAATTTCAGATCTTTGGGTAAGTCTACAAATAAAAAGCCATTTCAAACTAAGTACAATCATCAACAGTGGTTACGTATAAAATTAAAGTCTCTTCTAAGACTTTCTGTATTAATCCTTCAATGTTATCATTTCAAGTGTTACGATCTAAAACTACTTTCACAAATCACTGGCTTGGTCTTTTTTTTATTTTTTACTAAAAATGTCTTTTGTCTTAAAATTGTATTTAACTTTATTAGAGTATACAGGGGAAAAAAACTTCTGTTTCTTTACTGAGCTATAAAAATAAGCAACAAAACAAATACCCAGGCCTAAAGGAAATCATGTAATGACTGAAAGGAAATTTAGTACACATGATTTTTAAAGGATCCTTTTTCTGCTATATTTGTGTTATAGATAAATTCAGAGTATAATTAATGATATAGATCCTATGACAGGCTAGTCAATTCAATAAACACTTATTGAGAACCTGGGCTAAAGTAAACACAAAAATGAAGAAAGCACAAAACCTCCCTTCTAAAAGTTTACCATCTGGAATAGCAACAAGAAAAAGTACCTAGGAATAAAAATAACCAAAGATGTAAAAGGCCTGTATTCAGAAAACTATACAACACTCTCCTGAAGAATGAAATTAATGAAGACACGGACAAATAGAAACACATGCCATGCTCATGAATTGGAAGAATTAACATCATCAAAATGTCCATACTAGCCAAAGGAATTTACAGATTCAACACAATCCCTATTGAAGTACCAATGACATATTTCACAGATACAGAACAAACATTTTGAAAATTTATATGCAATCATAAAAGACCCTAAACAGCCACAGCAATTTTGAAAAAGAAGAACAAAGTAGGAGGGGTCACAATACCTGATACAAACTGTATTACAAGGCCACTGTAATCAAAACAGCCTGGTACTGGCATAAGAACAGACACATAGACCAGTGGAAGAGAACAGAGAACCCAAAAATAAACACAAGTCTCTATGATCAATTAATATTTGACAAAGGGGGAAGAAGCATTAAGTGGACTAAAAATAACCTCTTCAACAAATGGTGTTGGGAGACCTGGACAGCTACATGAAAAAAAAAAAAAAAAATGAAACTCGATCACCAACTTACACCATACACAAAAATAAATTCAAAGTGGATAAAACACTTAAATATAACTTGTGACACCATGAAAGTCCTACAGGAAAATGTAGGCAGGAAAATCTCAGGTATTCTACACAGCAATATTTTCACTGATTTTAGGTGGATAAAAGACTTAAATATAAGTCATGCACCACACAAGTCCTAAAGGAAAACATAGATAGGAAAATCTCAGATATCCTATGCAGCAACATTTTCACCAATATGTCCCCTACAGCAGGGGACATAAAGGAAAGAATAAACAAATGGGACATCATCAAATTAAAAAGCTTCTGCACAGCCAACGAAAACAGCATTAAAATGAAGAGAATCGACTATATGGGAAAATATATTTGCCAATGATACCTCAGAGAAAGGTTTGATCTCCAAAATATATAAAGAACTCACACTACTCCATTCCAGAAAGACAATAACCCAATTAAAAAATGGGTAAAAGACTTGAACACACACCTCCCCAAGGAGGACACACAGAGGGTCCAGACACATATGAAAACATGCTCAGCATCACTAGCCATCAGAGAGATGCAAATTAAAACCTCAATGAAATACCACTTCACACCTGTCAGAATGGCTATCATAAACAAAGCAACAAACAAAAAGTGTTGAGAGGATGTGGAGAAAAGGGAATGCGGACTGGTGCAGCCACTATAGAAAACAGTATGGAATTTCCTCAGAAAAGTAAAAATGGAACTGCCTTTTGACCCAGCAATTCCACTGCTGGGATTATATCCTAAGAACCCTGAAACACCAGTCCAAAAGAACCTATCCATCCCAATGTTCATAGCAGCGCAATTTACAACAGCCAAGTGCTGGAAGAAACTTAAGCCCACCAGTAAATGAATGGGTCAAAAAACTATGGTACATTTACACAATGGAATTCTATGCAGCAGAAAGAAAGGAGCTCCTACCCTTCACGACAGCATGGATGGATCTGGAAACCATTATGCTAAGTGAAATAAGTCAGGCGGTGAGGGACAAATACCATATGATCTCATCTTTAACTGCAACCTAATCAACAAAACAAACAAGCAAGCAAAATATAACCAAAGATATTGAAATTAAGAACAATCTGACAGTAACCAGTGAGAAGATAGAAGGGATAATGGGGGGAAAAGGGGCACGGTTTTCAGAAACAACTATAAAGGACACAGAAACAAAACCAAGTTGGCGGGAGAGTGGAAGCAAGGGAGGAAGGTGGGGATGGCTGGGGTGGCGGAGAGGGGGGTAAGTAAATGCAGATAACTATAATGGAACAACAATAAAATAACTTAAATAAATAAATAAAAGTTTACCATCTGGGAAAGGAGACAGGCATAAGTAAAAACTATGACACAATGCGTTTTTATTCATGTACATAAATGTGAAGGAGACACTAAGAAAAGATGTGCTGATTCTGTAGTGAAGGATAAATAAGGCCTCTGCTGGTAACACAGTATTTTTCTGGCTTACACACAGGCCATACGTAGCAGGCTGAATGAACATTGATAACAAAGGCACAAAGCATAGCAGAACATAATATGTTAAGACAATAAACAGTAAAGTGCAGGCAGAAAGAATTCTGAGCTTAAGGAAAGAAAATTATGTGGGATGGGACGAGTAGGAGAGAAGTTTGCAAGTTAGGTGCTCAAAAAGTAGTTTGGGACTAAATTTTTAAAAATTTCAATGTTCACCCTGGCCAGATAGCCCAATTGCTTAGAGTGTTGTCCCCATATATCAAGGTTGTGGGTTCAATCTCCGGTAAGGCACATATAAGAAACAACCAATGAATGCTTGAATAGGTGGAACGACAAATATGTCTCTCTCTCTCTTACCCTTCCTCTCTCCCTATTAAAAGAAAATCAGTAAGTAAAATTTAAAAAAAAATTTTAAATGCCATCCTGTATTGGCTATTAAGTAATATAGGGAAGGGTGAAGAAATATCTTTACCAAAAATGAAATAAGTATAATTGAAAATTAACTCCCTGGCTGGTGTAGCTCAGTGGCTTGAGCTCTGGCCTGGGAACCAAAGGGTCACCAGTTCCATTCCCAGCCAAGGCACATGCCTGGGTTGTGGGCCAGGTCCCCAGTAGGGGTCATGCAAGAGGCAAACACACATTGATGTTTCTCTCCCTCTCTCCTTCCTTTCCCCCTCTAAAAATAAATAAATAAAACCTTAAAAAAATTAAAACAAACTTTTGTAAGCCTATTGAACTCTGAAAACTATTTTCATATTTCAGTATCCCTATAATGTATTTATAATAAGTCTCTATATTTAGCTCCATTCAATTGGTTTTTGCCATGGGAAAATAAAATTCCTAAAATATTCTCCACCTAAAAGATTGGATGATTACATATTAACAGAACCTAGTGGGCAGAGAAGTTGGTAGGTCCATAGATCAGGGCATTTTGGGAAATCTAAGCACACTTAAATGTTCTTTGTGAAATAAGAAATGTTAACAATTAGTTTCAGAAATTTTTTTGCCTTTTGAAAATTCTACCTTTATCAGTATATCCTGACTATACTTTAAAAAAAAATAGAGGCAAGCATTTCCTTAAAAACCACAAACTAATGGGTCTAAACAAAAAAGAGTGCAGTCCAAACTATATACTTTATCAAAAAAGATTCACACATTTGGATGTCTTTTTATACTGAGCTAATGAGCTTTCTGCTATGTCCTTTCCATCTCAGTACCTTGAGCTGTGAACATTGTGCAAACCACTTGTCCAGTTCACATTTTCCCCTTGCTACTTTGGACCACCCTGAGGACTTTCAAATTACTGTCAGATACAGGGCATTCATAGACACCTATTTCTGTATATTTACTCATCGAAAAGAAAAGAGAGAAGCCCAGATTCAAATGGTAATAAAGTCTCCATTACCATGATAAACATACTTAAAAGTCAGTCTCATCCTGATACCAGAGTTATATAAAATAAATAGAATCTTAGTGTAACTCACAGGTTATTACATTAAAATTTCTACAGTACATATAACAGACAATGTACTGTTACAAATATGCATAAATACATTTGAATATATCATGCATATGCTAGCCAGCTATTTATCATATTTCAATGTACATATTTACATATATTTTACATTTCAACATTTATTCTTGAAAGTTAAAGGGAAAATACTCACACTTGCTCCATAATACAAAAATCTAACTGAAATAAAATGTCCTTTAAAAACTGTAATTAATGGCTGCTGTGTCAAACAGTGAACCACAGGGTCAAACCTTATAATTCACAGTTTGAGAGGTCATAGCTCAAATTATAACTTTAAAAAACTGATTATCTGTGAGTAATTGGACAAATCCATCTAATATACTCTGAATGCATATAAAATCTTTGTGAGAGTAAAAAGAATGTATGTCCAAGTGCACAGCTGAGGGAGGAAATGGTCTTTTTACAGACAAGGCTGAAGTCCAGCCAATGACTTGGAATGCCTTTCAACAAGCAAACAAGGCAGGAAGGCCAAACAGTACCACATCCATAGAGAGCATAATGAACAATATGATCAGAACACAAAAATATTCCACACACATGTCCACAGAGGAAAAGAAAAAATAATACACATTTCCAACACCTGCTCTTCCATCACTATTACTACACCTCAATTCACAGAAAAATTGATCAGCAATATTTAAAAGAAAAAACATATTTGCAATTTTTCAAAAGTTAAAAATTATTCCTGTGATTTTTCAATTTGAGATTTGAAAATATATATGGAGGTTATCTATATCATACATGGCAAGCCATACCTTGAAAGCAAATATTGCTTCGCCTATCACGCCAAGGCCACTTGCACCTTAAAACATAATCTAAATTAATTTGACCTACCTGAATTTTTTAAAATCTAGAAGTGATCTACTATTAGTAAGTCAGGCCACTGAAGATAATTCTTTCACTCTAGACCAAATTCCATAATCCATGCCAGAATTGAGGAGTAAGCAAAATTTAATTTTTAAATTTAATTATATATCTATGTTTGTACTGTTTATTTATGTGTTTATTATATTTTCCTATTAGACTGTAAGCTCCACAAGGTTAAGGACTATGTCTTTTTTGTTCAACAGTTATATATAAAATCTGGGAAATTCCTAGCAGAGTACAAATTCAATAACTACTTGCTGGAGGATAGAAAGAAGGGATGGAGTGGAGGAAGGTGGGAGGCCTGTGGTTAGCTAATATCCTCTAGCATTACTTGTGTGAGTATGGGGAGAAAAAGTTTTAAATGCACATTCTATTTAGTCAGTTTACCTACTCAGCAATTCACTGATCCATCCATCTAGCCTAGAAATCAAAAAGATTTAAACTGCATTTAAAAATAAAATAAATTAAAATAGATGAAAAATGAAAAAGACAGAAATTAGAATGCGAAACAAGATGTTTACATATGTATACATGTAAAGACAAATCATAGGAAAGAAACAAAATTTGCTTTCTTAATTTCTTCAGATTAATCTTATTGTGACCACTATTATAATGCTTTCATTATAATGAAACACTAAGAGAATATTTACTACTTTATCATCTGGCCATGCACTATAGCTACTACATAACCAGGTTCCTTACGTAATGAGACACAGAGTCTATTGGAGGAGATAAATATTCAATTATAATAAAATGCAATAAATATCATGTAAAAACAGGTTTTTGTGAGAGGCAAACCAGGATTCTTCTCCAAACCAGCAAAAATGCTCACATGGTAATTGCTGTACTTTGATGCCACTATGTCCTGCTGCAAGATACTTTTCTGATACATGTATACACTGTTGGCTCTTAATGCACAGATATTACCAGTACAAATGAGATCTGAACATGTAAATTACTTTATAAGAAAACACTTTTGAAAAATGATGTTTTCTTTTAAGTGAAAGCCTAACTCTGATTCTACTCAGCCTAGTGATGTGTTTACTTCATTCCCTTAGACTAGCCTATACATTCTGGGCTCTTGACAGGTCCTGGGCTGGACCATCTGGCCCTTTATTTACTTAATTCTTTCTTAATACTGACAAGTATATTAGTAACACTTCCTTGATCACTGGTAAATATAGTACCACCTCACAACCAAGATTTTCCCTAATTCTGAAAGTCATTAATTAGTTGTGAGTAGGGGTTGGGGAGTATTACTAAAATATGTTGAACAGTACTACAATAAGCAATCTAATTCCCAAGAGGAAAGCATGTTAATCTGCTTCCCACTTCATTAGAGCGATAAAAAGCATCTTGTCATCATTAAAGAACTTAAAGAGACCTGAATATTTGAGGAAATGGTAGCTAGAGAGGAAGAATAAATACAGCATTTAGACAAGAAACACAAATCCCCTGCATATTGTGGACAATGTTCATGGTTTCTCTCATATCCTTTGATTGCTCTATTTATCAGTGTTTCATAAGCATAGTTTATTCAATTAATAAAGACAAGCTTCCAAAGAAAACAAATAAGGTAAATGAATCCCATTAAAATGAATTAATCATTCTTCCGGTACTTAAGGTATACATTAGGCAACTTTGAAATCTGCAATAATCTTTTCAAACCAGTAAGGTCTCATTTACTTGGGCTTCACAATAAAATATAGTAGGCTTAAAGGAGAAAAGGCAGTTTTCAAAGGTGCTAAAAAGTCATTTAGAGGGAAGATATGCTCTAATGTAAGTACTGAAACTGGGAATTCGGGTATTTTAAGTACATTAAAGAACACATTATATTTTTAGAATATTTATTTTTAAATGATAGTCTAACACTTTAATTTTCCATGAAATTTAGATTCTTCAAAGAACATCAGCTGATTGTTGTGTGTGTTAATTCAAGCATCAAGTTCAAAGTATTATAACTCAACTTTCTAAAACTAAGTAAAGTCAGTCCATTGATCTCATTTCTAAGATCAAACAATGTAATACGAAGCAAAAGCCTTCTAGAGATTATTTTTGTTTTCAGTCTATATCCTTTCTTCATAGACATTTTGGGAAAAGGATGACATTCAATTACAGTACTTACCCCAAATAACTAGAATCTCAGCAAAAAAAGCTCTGGGTTGTGAGGTAGGTATTAGTATTTCCTTAATCAAATTTTATAACCAATAAATAAAAGTTAATTGGTTCACATGTGGAAGCAAACTGATGAAAGGTGGAAGAATAGGAAAAAAAAACGGTGGGGGAAGGAAGCACATTTTTTAATGTGGAATTTAAGAACTGTCAAAGAAGTGGGGCATGTCTTATTTAGTGGTATATGAAAAAGAAGAATGCATGCTTTTGCATACAAATAAATACAGGTATGGAAACATAATAGAAGCTTTGTGTTACAGTGGAACTTAAACTCCTCTGGGCAGGGATTAGCTAAGAAAGAAGGGAGACAGATACAATGCAATGGTTATCTAGCTGACAGATCTATTATTCAAGACAGGTATGTAAGCAGTCAAGGCAGCAATGCTGGTGGGCTCTCCTCATCAAGCTGTCTTGCCAGTCCAGACTGGATGCCTGGAACCAAACATGACACAAAAATAATAAAGCCTATAGGCAGCTGGGGCAAAATTAACACAATCCAACTCCAGTTTTTAATAGTACTAGAAATGAATTTCTATTGAATGATTTTTCCCCTTGTGATTGGCATACATTGTCTTTACAGAATGTTGCTAACACTTACCTCTATTTATCTTGCTATGCATAGCAACATGCCTAAAACAACTGCCTGGAAATTCTCAGTATATTACAGAAAAAAGTGACTATATCATTAGTTGGCAAAAATCTCTGTTGATAGGTATGACCATCATTATATGAACAGATGGTCAAAGTAACTCCATTTCACTGACAGTATATCATGTGGGTCTTTTTATCCCTGAACAACCAAACCAAAGTATAACACAGAAGAGGCCATTATGCCTTCCCTCATTGGGTTGGCAGCTTTATCTGTGAAATATGAAAAAAAGACCAACATGGACTATAATCCTGCATAGTACCACTTCCACATAACATTTAATTGAATATTTAAGTATTCATATTTAAAAATCATCCTGGTGTTTGTGAAGACAGAAAACAACATGGGATCTTTTTTTTAATCTTTCAACTCCATGATCTCCAGTAAAAGGAGGAAAATAAAATAGCCATAATTCTTATTATTCAGTTTTTTATTAAAGTAATCATTTACAGGGGGCAGAAAGCAAATTATAATTCTTTCTTTACAGGTATTCAGGTATTTTAATAAAATGTTATGAAAATATATATTTTTAAAAATCCCCATATTAAAATCTATTTCTCTCTGAAAGGCTGTGTTCTGTGTATATATTATTTTTATTGAATAATTTTTAAATATAACATCTGAACTATTCATAAACAAATGAATTAATTACCTAGCAGTTATCCAGTCACCAATTACTGACTTTTACACCACGAGATCTCTGAAATACACACACATTGTTATATGGACTCAGTATGATAGCTTCATCTCTATAACCAGTACAAAATATAAAATATTACCTTGGCTTTGTGAAACAGAAAATATTATGGGGTAAAAGAGAATAAAAATTAAGACTATATTTATGTATATAAGAATTTATAGAAAATACAACAGCTGAAAATTATATTGCTAAAATGCATCTCCACATGTGGCTATGAAAACTTACGTGCAATGAGAATTCTGATTACAATACCTTCAAAAAGAGCTGATGATGTGTGAGGTTTAAGAGTATATCTTTAGCACTTCTGTACCTTAAAATATTGCTGAGTATTAATTTTACATCAAGTTGTCATTTTCTCTGACATTTGGTTTTATTAATCAAGGCATTTATCATTAATTTGTAGAAAATATCATAATTAAGTCAAATAAAATAAAATCTTTAAAAGGTTAAAATTAGAAAGCAGGTGAATTAGAACTTTGACATTGCCCTGTTGACATACAGGAGCTTTTTGAAAGTATGGGAATCAAGTTATCACAGTTCGTTTGGTGCCTCAATCTTAGGGCTGGCTGTTTTTGGGGTTTGTTTTTTTTTTTTTTTTAATGTTATAAAGATTTGATTTAAAGCTCTGTGACAGTTTTGACATTCAGGTGAAAGTACTGCTGCTGCATTTGGAACAATTTGCATATCCCACTGCTAAATGGAATGTTTGAGGTGTGCAAGTGATATAAAAAAATTAAAAACAAGCTATCACATGCTTAAGTGTATGTAGTCACAAAACTGATGGTTGGATCACATCACCCTATCCCCCTCCAATGTTATCTGTGGTTTACTCCTCTATAAATAAATTACCCTACCATGTTATTCTCACTGGAAGATCTAACCATGCATGTAAGAAGCAAAGTAATTATAGCCACCTTTTGTCTAAGAAATCTTCAGTCCCTATGAGCTCTTTATACAAAACGCAGGGACACAAGTCAATTGTAAACTTCTTGCAGGAATTCTGGACTTTGGCAGCCACGAAATCTTATCTGAATAGTTTTGTTGTTCTCCACAAATGCATTTTTCTTTCTTACAGTGAGTTATAAAGCTCTTTCTGATGAGGAACAGGTGCTGGTTTTTTGGCTTTGAGCCAATATGTCTACTTAAAAAAAGGTTAAAGTGTAAAATGAGAAGAGTTTCAAACTGATTTTTAGAAGGGGAGGGGCCATAATATATTCCCATATAGAATTAGGCTGACATTCTCAGATGACACAAGCTTTCTTCTTTTTTGACTTATAATTTCAGATTATGTTTTCGACAGATATAGAAAAAGATACTTAGTGTGTTAAAGGGCAATAAAGGAAACACCTGAGTTAGTAAATGCAAACACTTAAATATTATGAAACATTTCAAGAAAATAAAACTCATTCAAGAAAATATCACTGGACATTACCTTCAGCCTTTAGAGTTTCAAAGCTCAAGTGTTAACACTTTTTTTTGTGACTATAAAAACAAATACTTAAAATTAGAAGTCTGCTAAGGAAACAATTTAGATTTCCATAGTATCTTTATGACTAGCTATGAGAAGGAGATAGCTGAATTTGTGTATGTCAACTAGTATCTATCTTTTAAAGGCCAACATGTTCATATGTGCAGAACAAATACTCAGTGAAATGCAACATGAATACAATGCAAGCCACTGTACGTACAAA
This sequence comes from Anoura caudifer, assembly GCA_004027475.1. Taxonomy (NCBI): domain Eukaryota; kingdom Metazoa; phylum Chordata; class Mammalia; order Chiroptera; family Phyllostomidae; genus Anoura; species Anoura caudifer. The sequence goes on along the minus strand of PVKU01002910.1, from coordinate 33,668 downwards.
GTTTATATGGAGGACAGGTTATTTATTATAGTATTATTAAAAGATTTCTTAACTTATGCAAATGAAGGTTTTTACATTTATATTTTTATAATTTAAAAAACTAATATCAAATAGCTATTTATTTGTTTATTTTTAAGTATCAGAGATTTTGCAAAGATCTAGTATGCACAACACACTTGGTAAGCACTGGTGAGTTAGGAAGTATGTAAGAAAAACACAGGCCCTATTTTCAAAATAATGAGTAAGGATGGAGAGATATAGATAAAAAAAGATAATCCAAAAAGAACAAAAACTAAATGGGTGGAAGGAAATAGGGAGCAGAGAGTAATGTGTTCAAAATAGCTTGAACTGGTCTACAGTAACTAATTGATTGACATGAGAACATGGCTTTATGTTTCCTGTCCTGGCAAGCAAGGCTAATTGTAGAGTCCTACTCAGATTTGGAGGGAGGGATGTCAAAGAAATGGATAGATAGTATGGAATCAAAATTGGGACAGAGAGCATTTAAGCAGGAAGGATGTCGAGGTGCCTTTAAAGCGAATTTGGTGAGTTTGAACATGAAAAGATTTAACTAGACAACTCTCCTATTAAAAATTGAATGTGATATTGTTATATCCTTGGAAAGTGACCTAATTTACTATGAAATCTCAATGATGACCTTGAGGTCATATTTACTAATAATCTCCACAGAGATTCGGCCATTCAAAATCTCAAAAGCAGTTTTACTAATGGAAATGCATACATAAATATAAGCCAGTCCTGTAAAACACTACATCTACAATGAAAGATCCACTAAAATGAAAAAAAAAAAGTCTAAGGATTTTAACTGAGTGGATCTTTAATGTGCATAAACGGTATTTTACAAAGGGAAAACAAACAAACAACAAGCCACACCAATAAACAAAAGAAACCTGAGGTTAGGCTTCACTGAGAGACAATGGTATCCAAAAGATGAAGGTAACAGTCGTACCATATTCAGGCTACATGAGTAACATTGCACTCACTCTGCAACACCACACACTTTAGATGAGGCACTGAAAAATAGAATTTCTTAGGAGGACTGAGATAAGAACCATTATTCACATATAAACAGAAAATAATTACAAATGGAAAAGAAAAAGAATTCAGATTGTAGGGAGGAGGTACAGAAGGATACTTGGTAGAAAATTAATTTGGCTACTACATAATAGTTGTAAAATTAATTTTTATTCATTTGTTTTCTATCTCCCCCACTCGGATGAAAATGCCATAAGGTCAGCACTGTTATTTTCACTGTATTACCCAATTTTCATTAATGGTGTCTGCCACAGAATTAGGAGATCCAATGAATATTTATTGAATAAAAGAATAAACAGCCTGACTAACCTATGGAACAAGCACTAAGTCTACATCTATTTACAGATCTAGGCTTAAAGAAGTGTAATGTTACAATTAAATTAAAGTTTGCCTTTTTTGTAACCCCAAATGTCTACAACCCATTGTTTACAGTCTTCCACTCAATATTCATCCTACCAGGGGAAACAAACAATAAACAAATAAATTGTTAGACTTATAATGTTATATAATTATTGCCATGGAGCAAACAAAATAAGGTAAGAGCATTAAGAGTTACATGACCTGATATTTTGGATGGGTTTGAACATGAAAACTTCTCAGAAGAGATGACAATAAGGAAAGGCCTGAGGGAAGTGAGAGAGACAGTCCAAAAAAAAAAAAAAAAACCCAAACCTGGGAGACTATCTGAGCACTTACAAGGATTAAACAAGATACATATTAGCTTTCTCACACCTTGTCTAGCACACAGCAAGCAATATCCTCAATGACTCATTTTTTATGTCGCTATCACTTTTATAAATGGTAAATTCCTCCACTATATTAGAAATTGGCCAGACATTCATTTTTATTTCCCTATAACTCCTTAAATAGTGTCTAGCAAGAATTCAGTAAACATTTACAGAATTGAAAATAGAAATACATATTACCAGTTCACTAATTAAAAAAGGTAAACAGACCATATGAATATGAAAAAGTCACCATATTTAATATGATTGAGTTAACTTAATTTTGTCAAATCAATGTTATTTAATAATTAATCATTTATGAATTTAAAAGAAAAAGCAAAAAATATATAAAATGGCTGCAGCCAATAAATCATAGATTAAAGAAAGTAATACGGATGAATCAGAAAAAAATGACATTTTCAAGATTAGTCTACTGTCTTGACCATTTACATACTCTGTCTGCCTCTACTGGATCAATACATTTTTCTAGTGCAAAGACTCTACTACACAAGTATCTGATTTGTTTATTTGTTCATATTATAAGCACAAGTCCTGATAGATAGCAGTCAGTAAATCTTTGTTGAAGTGACTTGAACTAAAATTGCCTTTAATAGCTCAGATGCTTTAAAATTAGTTCAAATTTTAAAACATACAACAAAATAGATTACAACAGAAAAAAGTATCAAGTGTTACATTCTGACCCTGAAGCAAAGGAGTAGGGAACAAGGTTAGTTTTTAACAAATATTGAATCATATATGACAGGGTGATACTGGCAGCAGAAGAGACAGATAAGTAGAACAGACCATAGGGACTCACTATGGGGTAAATATTATAGGTAGCATTTCCACAGTGTTGAGACAGTTATTAATTTATGCAAGAGAAAGAAATTTGTTCCCTACCTCTTACCAGACACCAAAATATAAATCAGATTGATATATTTGAATATAATAAGTAAAACAATCAAAGAGCTTTAAGGAAAAATCTCTATCTAATTTTCTGAACTCCAAGATGCGGTCTTTTGAGGCACATGGCAGTAATATACACCTAAGCACAAAGATGAATTTAACTCCTTAAAATAAAATATTTTTATAAGTCCAAATATATCTTCAACAAAATTAAGAGGCCAGAAAACAATAAGTATTTTAATGTATGCAATATTCATAGGATTAATACTCTTTACTTATAAATAAATGAAACATATCTCATTTTTTAAATGAACATGCAATTCATAATTGAAGAAACATAGCTAAGACATGTGAAATATTAATTTGTAATAACAATGAAAGAAATGCAAATTAAAATAACCTAAATATTTCATAGTAGTGAACTAGTTAAATAAATTATATGCAAGTGAAAATTTACAATATGCTATTAAGCTTAGAAAGCAGATTATAAGATAATAACATACCAATTTTAATAATTTGTACATAATATAGAAATATATAGAAATACATACATAGACTATGCACAACATTTGGTCATATGTATATATAAATGTAGATCTCTATGTATGTATGTGTTATTAGAAAACACATGTATGTATTAGTAAAGTATGTAAGGACCTAAAGATTAAATTATCCCTAGTACTTAGATACTAATATTATGGCAGATATATTTTTTCTTACAATTTCTTTTCAAAGTTTCTACAATAAACACAAATTACCTTTTATAAACAAAAACTCACTAAAACAAGACACTTCTGTATATGTTTCACAAAAAAAATTAAATGATATATTAGATTTCCTGAAAATTAAGAAAGCCATTTGAAAATGTCTATCTTTCCCTATTTCTGGAAAAGTCATCTTCATTTAGGAATCTACTAGATTCCTAAAAACTAAATTTTAATTGATACATTTTCAATTAAATTTTCAAATAAAGGCACAACCAAGAATGTAGAAAACTTAAGTCTGAGGTTGTATTTTCATAGTAAGCATAACATTATATGAGAAACTAGAAAAACATGCATAAATTTCAGTGATAGGACCACTATAAAGACACAAAATATGCCATTCGAAAAGATGAAGCTACATCACATCAGTTTTGAAAGTAAGGAGTATAATTTCAAATAACTATAAATTCAAAGTAAGCAAATGACATGAATAGAAATTCCTAAAGGCTATTTATTCCCTATCAATAACTAGAGAAAACAAAGTCTTTCTTCATTAAATAAAATTTAAATACAAAGCTTGCTTGTAGCTCATAAAAACTGGCAAATGAAAACCAATTTATAATTCTTAAAGAGCATCAGAAAGAACCTATATATACATGGTCAAGAGGAAAGATGCATCCCTCTAAGTCTGGAAAAGACTAATTTCGTCCTAGTCCATCCATAATGGGACCTCTTAAAGTCAAAGTGTTCATTCTGGCTTTGGATATTTTTTACAGTTTTTAAAACACAAGAGAAATACAACAAGTTCCATGGCAGACATCCTCCAATAATCTGTAAAAGTGACCTGACTAAACCCCATACTAAAGCTATCTAAAATCAAATCAAATTCCATTAAGCAAAGTTCTAGGGCAACAACAAAAGACTATTCACTTGACTCAATTATACTTCCTGTGAGGTATTTCAGTTTCCCTTCCAAACAGATGGAAAAGTTCAGAAAGATTATGTACTGAATACTGCATTTAACCTTAAAATCCTATCAATTTCCTTTTTTCTCACTTGTATCTTTAAAAGTAACCCAAACTCATCCCTTTATTATGTGCAGCTTTACTGTTTATTTTTATTTCCCAATAGCAGAATGCCTTAAATAAATTCTTAAAAACCAACAAATAAATAAATTAAAGCTCAATGACTATAAAAAGTACACAGTCTGCTTAATTTTTAACAGGTAAACAGAATGCATTTCCAAATTATTTACTTAATATTCTTCAACTAAAACTTTAAAGTTTTTGAACTTGGAATATATACTCTTTTTAAGGACTCATAAAACAATTACTCTTAAATATTCTATTAAGCCATTTTAATAAAAGCAATTAAAAAACACCAAAGTAAATGTGAATTTAAATATTTGCACAAGTACACAAGAACCGCAAAACATTTTTAAGATTTCAGAGGTCAGTAAAATTCCCTTCATGCCAACTTTCCCTTGTCCTCTCTCAGATATTTTATGTTTCTTTTAATATTTTATTTCTTTATTTTTAGAGAGAGGGGAAGGGAGGGAGAAAGAGAGGGAGGGAAACATCAATGTGTGGTTGCCTCTCTCATGGCCCCCACTGGGGACCTGGCCCGCAACCTAGGCATGTACCTTGACTGGGGATCGAACCTCAACCCTTTGGTTCACAGCCTGTGCTCAATCCACTGAGCTACACCAGCCAGGGCATCTCTCAGATATTTTAATCCACAATACCGTTGGACAGAGTGAGTAGAAATACTCTATACTAAATTATATTAAAGGAATTGATGTAATAATGGTTCTGCAGCAATCATGTATAGAATGCTCTTATGCCTAAGCAAATCATAAGAAATACACAATTATGAAACTATGGAAATTGTTAATAATTCTGAAACTAGAAAGACAAAAAAGAAAGAATGAACAGTAGACAAAAATCATCATTTTCTCTAGACCAAATACTGTACCAGCTCAGCAAGTAAACATCCATTACTTGGAATGTTAATTAAATTCAAGGGCTAGCTAAGGGTGAATAAAGTTTCTTTTTTATCTTTTTAACTAAAAACGTAAAATATACTAGTAAGTTTGTTCTGCCTTGATAAATGGCTTAGAATTTTATCTTCATTAAAGATGAAAATTTTATACTACTTTAGAGGAGGCTCTTACCCATTTTATTTGTGGGGGGAGGTTGTAAGTCACCAAGGATCTTTCTCTAAAGTGTGTATGTTCACAGAATTTCCTATAGTATTTCCAGAAACCAGGGACCCACATAAAGACTACTTCCCTTCTAATTTTACAGAATTCTAAATACGTATACATAAGAGACGGTACTGACTACACAGTGATCCCCGGACATAATAAGGATTTTAAAGTTGCTGTGCGAAGACATCCCTACTATTGAACCATTTTCTAATGATTTCTCTCCTTTTTTCCCTAAAAAGGTAGTGTAAAAACAATTCTGCTTAATTTAGTCTTGGTGAAAGTTTAAATGTGAGTCTCCTTTTAGGGCAACTACACTATCAGTTCTTTGAGCTTTAAAACAAAAACAATGTTGTTTTCAAATCATTCCAAGTTGTAGAAGTGGCAACAATTTTCTTATCTTTTGTAACTCTCAGAGGAGGCAAGGTCAGAGAGAAAGGTACTAAATTTTCACCTTTTCTTCTAAAGATTATCAATTAATGGCAACTACATGGGCCTTCCTTCTATTCAGGTTTTGTGCTAAGTGATTTTATGCATATCTACTTACTTAAACCTCACAAAAAACTCTAGGTAGATACCTTGATATCAGATGTCATTATCCCCATTGTATTGATATGTAAACTGAGGCACAGGGAGATTAACTATTTGCCAAAGATCACTTTTCTGCTGAGTGACAGCACAGGATTCATACCCAATATGACTGCAGAGTCTAGTCTGCACTCCTTGTGTGGTTTTACATTTAACACAATTCCACCTCATCACTACCAGGCAAGAACCATTCATACTGTTTTGCTTAGACATATCCATCTGGGGAGTTGTTCCTAAATTGCTGACAAAACCAGCACCACCTTATGTAGCCGGCAGGTATAGAACACTGCAAATTCCCCAGCTTCAACGGCCCAGACTGAAAAATAAGACACTGCTCTCTCATTAAATGGGAAACTGTACAATAAGAGCTGAACCCTCATCTCCTTTTTGGAAATAGTTCTGATGAGATAATAAAGTTGAATGATTGTACATACATTCGAAGGGCCAACCATTTGTCTTGTTGTTTTAAAACAAATGGGTCATATTATTATAAAAGTACTGAAAGGTGAGATTGTTATTCCTAATTCTTCTGAAGAGAGGAACAAACCAAATTATATTTTACTTTGTAGTCTTAAATAGAGCCTATGAATTAAAATATTAAAGTTAAATTCATGTTTAGTGAGGGCAGGCAAGTTGCTTCAGTGGCTACAGCACCAATAACAGGATAATTTTCTTGGCATATGCTTCTCACTGAGAGACTGAGTGACAATCAATTGTATCTCAGGGATTGTTTTTAGTGTAACAACCTTTACATTTTCAATTATCCCACAAAGAGACAAAGGCTGAAAACAAAAGCAAAAAAAAAGACAAAAAGAGATTTCCATCCTTACAGTTTGTAAAGTTTTGAGTCATACATTTATAAATTTATTCCATTTTATTTTTATTGAATTACTCCCTACATGTAAATGCAATCAAGCAGGTACTAGTGAGACAGAAATAATAAGGGCAAAATAAGGCACAATGTTCAGTTCTGAAAAATGATTAAAGATCAGATACTCAGTAAAGAAAATAAAGTACAAGGCAAATGGAAATACAAATCCAAGAATACATAACAAGAAAGAACCTTTGTAGCTGAGGCAACTTTTCTTCATTAGACCCAGAGACTTTTACAGAGTAATTGATTCTAATGCAGCCAAACCAGAAAAGAATGAGAACCTGTTTAAAATAGTAAATATGCCTGGAATAAAATATCATCCTCAGGTCCTTCTGTCTCTAAATCATCCCACATACCATAGTAAAACAAATATTTGGAAATCAGCGAGTATTAGCTTATTCCTTATAATGATCCTAATCATGACATCAAATCCCATGTGCTTGGTTTTCAAAGTCCTCCATCATCTGGTTCCATCATGTGACCTCTCTTCCAAATGCAGATATTGTAGCCTCCAATCCAACCTGATACAACTTTAAACCAATATACAATGATTCAGCAAATGTTTATTGAGTCCTACAATGTGTCAAGGAGTGTTTACGTGGCTAAAATCTACAAAGTCTTAGAGCTAAAGAACCAAGCACTAAACTCCAGTTTCTCCAAAATGTTCATATATCAGTGCTTTCTCCCTTCTCACTCTTCTCTTATTCCTACCCAGACATCTATGCATGGCCTTCTCTTGGATTCAACAGAAACTGATTCAATCCATTCAATTACCATTTTAGCTCAAACACTTACACTTCTGTTTAGAAAATAATGACCATTTGGATACCTAACAAAAAATAGAGAGCTAACCTTATATTCTGCTGCCACCAATAATTTCACATAGGCACAAAATATCATGGATCCTAAATTAACACAACACACTCACACGCACACATAAACTTATACTAGAATGCAAACACACATCTTCTTCATACGTGGAGCAAAAGTAGGTTTATAGTTGTGAGTACATGAAACAATTTATTCTTGTATTATTATTTAATTATCATATTATTTCCCATAGAACAACTGTAAACCTACTCTTGTCCAACCCTGTATTCCTATACCAGGCCACACTTGTTTGGGGCTTTTGAATATGTATGCCTGGCACATAGTAAGCACTCAAACACCTGAAGAATGAATAATTAATAAAATAATTATGATGTTGATATTTAAGCCACATATATTTATCAAGCACCTACAATGCACAAGGTGATTTTTTTTTAATTAGATCCCTGGCTGCAATCCCTGCTCCTAACATAAGTACATTTGGGAGATCACTCTAAGATAAATTGTTTTTAATTTTTTGTCCAATTATAGTTGTCTCCATTTTTTCCCATTACTCTCCCCTGCCCCACCCACCCCCACCTCCCACATTCAATCCTCCCTGCCCCCCACCCATTGTCTTTGATCATGGGTCCTTTATACAAGTTCCTTTACTTGACCCTTCCCCTTCTTTCTGCTGTTATCCCCCTCCCCTCTGGTTACTGTCAGTTTGTTCTTTATTTCAATGTCTCTGGTTCTATTGTGCTTGCTTTTTTTGTTGTTGATTAGGATCCATCTATATGTGAGATCATATGGTATTTGTCTTTCACCAACTGGCTTATTGCACTTAACGTAATGCTCTCAAGTTCCATTCATGCTGTTGTAAAGGGTAGGAATGCCTTCCTTTTTTCTGCTATGTAGTATTTCATCATGAAAATGTACCAGTTCTTTGATCCAGTCATTTACTGATGGGCACTTAAGCTGTTTCCAATACTTGGCTATCGTAAATAATACTGCTAGGAACATCAGGGTGCACAGGTTCTTTTGAATTGGTGTTTCAGGGTTCTTAGGTATAATCCCAGCAGTAGAATTGCTGAGTCAAAAGGCAGTTCCATTTTTAGTTTTTTGAGGAAATTCCATACTGTTTTCCACAGTGACTGCACCAGTCTGCATTCCCACCAACAGTGTACTAGGGTTCCCTTTTCTCTACAACCTTGCCAGCACGTATTGTTTTTGTTGTTTTGTTTATGATGGCCATTCTGACTGGTGTGAAGTGGTATCTCACTGCAGTCTTAATTTGCATCTCTCTGATAGCTAGTGATGCTGATCATCCTTTCATATGTCTATGGGCCCTCAAAGCACCTGAACCGACATTTATCTAAGATAAATCTGATGACACATTTTTAAAGAATTCCAAACAAAATAGATTGTCACAGAAATAACACTGTTTTTCTTGGCCACAGCTTCCTTTATATTCACCTATTAAAACTATTGATATGTCATCATCAACTTTTACAATTTCAAGAATACTTAAATGGAATTGAATGAAGGTGGTAATGGTGTCACATATCTCATTTTGGATCTTTACTGACAAAACTGATATTTTATTCCCCATGAAACATGGAAGATTCAGGGTAAGACTATACTATAAATGTAGTAACATGTATAAATTCCCTCCTTCCATGAAAGATGTATCTACAATGTAGCCATGCCCACATGTGACAATAATTCCAATGCTTCTACAAGTAAAAATATGAATAAATTATTTATTTAAACCAAGGATTAGCAAACTTTCTGTTAAGGGCCAAATGATAAATATTTTAATGTTTGTAGGTCACATACTTTTTGTTTTAGCTACTCAGTTCTGTACTACAGCATGAAAACAACCATAAGTAAAAAATTTATAAACAAAAACCCTTGCTTATATTTCAACAAAACTTTATTTACAAAGACAGAGAGTGAGATCATCAGGGAAATGCAAATCAAAACCACAATGTGATCTTACTTCATACCTGTTAAAATGACTACTATTAAAAAGACAAAAAGAAATAAGAAGTGTTAGCAAGGATTTGGAGAAAAGGGAACCTTTGTACACTGCTGGTGGGAGTGTAAACTGGTACAGCCACTATGGAAAACAGTATGGAGGTTACTCAAAAAATTAAAAATAAAACTACTCTATGACCCAGCAATTCCATTTCTGAGTATTTACTCAAAGGAAATGAAAACACTAATTCAAAAAGATATCTGCTTATTTGTTTTTCTTGTTTGTTCATTTGTTGCTTTCCGTTTTATTTACAACATATGAATGAAATCTTTACTTTTTCTGATTTAATTCACTTAGCATCATATTCTCAAGATCCATCCATGTTGTCACAAATGGCATTATTTCATCTTTTCTTACAACTGAGTAGTATTACATGAAACCTATATAATTTTATTAACAAATGCCACTCCAATAAACTTGACTTAAAAAAGATATATGCAGCCTTATGTTCATTGTAGCATTACTTACAATAGTCAAGACACGAAAACAACCTAAGTGTCCATCTACAGATGACTGAATAAGGAAAAAGCAGTGCACATATACACAATGAAGTATTATTCAGTCAGAATAAAAGAAGAAAATCCTGCCATGTGCAACAATGTAGATGGACCTTGAGGGCATTATGCTAAGTGAAATAAATCAGTTAAAGAAAGAGAAATATCATATAATTTCATTTATATATAATGGAATCTAAAAAAACAAACCAAACTCAGATGTACAAAGAACAGAACTTTCAACATGGTGACTATAGTTAGTAATTCTTAGTGCATATTTGAAAATTGCTAAGAGTAGATCTTAAAAGTTCTTATTGTAAGAAAAAAATTATGACTATGTGTGGTGCTAGTTGTTAACTACAGTTATTGTGGTGATTATTCTACTATATATATGAATCAACTCATTATGTTGTATAACTGAAATTAATATAATGTTATGTCAATTATACCTCAAAAAAAAAAAGAGAGAGAGAACACATTTATTGACTCCTGAGCTAAACCAGTTAGTGAAGTCTACAGAATTTCTGTGTCAGAGAGACTTAGCAACAAAATTTGATTAGAAGAGGAGCAGGAGGGCTTATATTAGAAGCTGCATTCACGTGATGTGCATGTTGTTTTTGTATTCCTATTTGAGGGATTGATGGAGATTATGGGGGACTCAAACCCCTGGTCACTCTTGTTGCTACCACTCAATCCTACCATCAATTTGGGGATATTTTGGGCATTATATTTGGCCTTATCTACATGTATTTTCTTTCCATAAATATTCAATCTCTCAGATTATATGTATTCTATCTTAAAATTATTTTAAAAAGCTACAACAAATACTTGGTTGAAGTTTAAAAAATACATTCCCTTTCTCCATGCTAATTTTGTAATTCTATTTTAAACAACTATTAATTTTGTCAGACATGATTTGTTTGTAATAAACTCATCTTTTCCATTGCTCATGATTTCTTTGTCTTCATAATGTTTACTGATTTCCAGTGCTTTATTGAAAATGTTATCAGGCCATTTCAAGTTACATTTCATTTCACCTATTATAAGAATTGTTTCATCCTCAAAACCTTTAAGGTCTTCTAAATTTCTAAAGTAGAATATACTTTATATATACAAAGTACAAAACACTCCTTTACCATATTCTAGTTGGTAATTATTTTCACAGTTTGAACTAATTTTATGCTTCTCCAAACTGTATTCCAACACTAAACAGCTAAACAATTAGATTAATACTTGGTTGATAAAGAATCTAAATGATAGTACATTCATCCACATTGTTGTGACATGCTATTTATTAATTAGTAACACTATAATAAATTCTACTGCCAATCTGCTTTCCTTAAGTTATCAGCCCTTCTACATGTGATAACCAATAAATTGTACTCTATTTTTCTGACATCCAATTCTACTCTTCACGTTCTGGCTATATAAATCTCTAGGGCCTATGGTGTCAAAGTATTTTTTTAGCTTCAACTAGGCCTTTGAAAAAATGCTAAAACTATAATACATAAATGTAAAGTTTACAATTAAGTTATATCAGCACGTCATACAACCACAAATTTTAAAAGAAAATGAGAAAAATAAGATTTTAGATACTATTATAAAACCTGCTTCAATTGGATTCAGTATTCAATAAATGAAAACATTTGAGAATCCTAATAAAAGTAAACCTTGAGAGAGTTGAAATAGCCATTCTAAATAATGGGAACATCTAGATAATCGTCTCTACAAAACAAGGATCAGGCTTTTTTGAGGTCATAAAATGCTTGACCTTCCCAGGTAAGATGAATGCAGAAAGCTTACCAGTAAATTACACAATTGAGGTAAAATTGTTGATTCTATCTGAAAAATAACATTTTCAAAAGCTCCATAAAGTAACTGAATCATTAAAGAAATAATTGCAAAGATTCTTTTTCTTTCCTGATATGAAGGAGAATCAAAATGTTACAATATTTGCAAAAGAGGATAAAGTGTTCATGTTTCACTTGTGAGACTTGAATACCTTTTTTACCTATTTTCTTCCAATGTATTGAGAATGTTGAAGACAAGCAGTTCCAAAAGAACACAGGTTTGCTGATCCTGAGTTCCTCTTAATATCACATGATAGAATAGGAGCTTTCACATACAATCAAGCTGACAGTCACTTACTCTGTACTCAAAGGGACCAATTTTCCCCTATAGTCATGAACACAGCACAAATCATAAAGTACCAAAAATTGGGAGTAAATGCAAACCTCTCAACTTCATTCAGGTATCAGCAAAAAGCACCAGTTTAGCTTCATGCAAAAAAGAAGTCAGAGCCAAGGAGTTGAAGGGGGAGGGCAGACTTGAATTAGAAGAAATTAGAATAATTTATTTCCTTCTGCTACAGTTCATCTGCCTCACTGAAAAGAATTAAACCAACGTTACCAAAGATTTGTCTTATTTAGGTACAAGCTGTTTTATCAATGCAATCTCGCCCACTCCCCATCCTCTCCCTATCTCTTTCCTCCTCTCCCCTAAACTATCTTTTTCTTCATAATAGTCTCTCTTTCCAACTAAACTCTTTAACCTCTCTCTCTCTCCCCCTCTTCCCTCCTGTGCACTACACACATAAACACACACAGAAATATCCACTGTTTGATGTTAACTTACAGGATATTTTCTTTGAAAAAAATCACATGTGAATGTTAACATGACAGCACAAAAGTATGTCAACTACTAAAGAATTTGGGCAACATAATCCCAATCAAGTATTAGATACATTAATATACTTAACTATGCATCTTCTATAAGGGGATTACCATGCTGTAAATAAACTTTATAAAAATTCACAAAAAGACCCTAATGGACCTACCATAAGCAAAGACAAGTTAATATGAAATGCTTAGAAATGCAGTGAATGACAGATTTTATCTCTCTTCCGCTTTGAGTACTCAGATATTTAGGATAATTTTTATAGTTAAACACAGCCACGTCAGAATGAAAGATGAAAAGGAAAATATCTGAATGTCAGAAGAGAGAACTCAGATCTAGAGCTGAGGGTAAGGCTGAAGACTTGCTGACCCCTAGAACATCATGCTTACGCTTACCTAGATATTTGGGATGATATATAGAGTATTAGCACCAATGTGTGAACAACACACAAGACCTAAAGCCAGTAAGATAGGTGGAGCCACAACTGAGACATGCTTACTTATGGACGTTCTACCCATAAGATTAAGAGTAAAAAATTTCTATAGACTAGCATAGAGAAGCAGTATGAAAACCTGAATTATTCTTAGGACTCAGGGTAGTTAAAAAGTCACGTAAAAAATATGAAACGAAGATATACATGGGCACCATAGAAATCAGCATTTGCACTATATTTTTGGAAGAGAAAACCCAAGTTTAAAAATTAATACAAAAACAATCATGATTTCCTTAGTCTTCTAGGCAAAGACTGGGTCATAGGACAGAAGGAAATGGTAAATCACTTCTGAAGAGGCCACAAAACTTTCACAGGAAACAACCTCCTTTAACTGAGAATGAGCTTACCATAATATTAGAAATTGCTCAATTCTTTTGTACATTCATTCAACAACTACATACTAAATGCCTGTTGAGGCAGGTACTAGTTAAGAACCAGAACATACAATAGTGAATGAAACACAGTTCTTGTCTTTGGCAAATTTATGTTCTAGAAAGGGAGACAATGAACTTACATGTATTTAAAATATAATATACAGTCCTAATAAATGTCACAAGGATTAAAAAGCACAATAAGTGAAAATAGAGTGATGGTATGGAGAAACAGATATTTTAGACAGAATGTTGACAGAAACTGTTTCTAAGAAGATGAAATTCCAATAGAACAATGAATGAAGTGAAGGTGTGAATCATGAGGCAAAAGATACTTCAACTGACAAGAAAAAAAATTAGTAAAGATATAAAAGATTTTAACAATATAATTATAATTTTGAACTAACTGATGTATAGAAAATTTCCCCTCAAGGACTGCATGTTTTTTCCAAACTACTATGTAGCATTTATAAAATTCAACAATTATTGATCCATTTAAAGAAGTCTCAACAAAGAACAAAGAATTTATATAATATAAACCATGTTATCTGACCACAATGCAACAAAAACAGAAATTAGGACCAAAAGACAGATTAAAAATCTCTATATATTTGGAAACTAAAAAACACATTTATACATAATCCATGAGTCAAAGGAAAAAACCATAATGGAAATATTAAATATTTAAAACTGAACAACAATAAAGACACTACATGTTAAAACCTGTGGGATGTAGCTGAAGTGGCACTTAGTGAAAAATTTACAGCCTTAAATGCATATATTAATTAGATGCTAAAAAGTTGTAAGATTAATTAGTGGAGGATCTAACTTAGCAAGTTAAAAAAAAATAGCAATATAAAGCCAAATAAAGGAGAAGGGAATGAATAAGATTAGAAGAAAAATTAGTGACATAATATAAATATACAGCAGAGAGCCAAACTGATCCTTTAAAAAGACAATAAAATGTTAGGTTAAACCATATGAAATTGCCCATATTCAACCTAGTAACAAAACTTGTATTGATCAAATTATTGTTCATCATTAATATATTAAGCAAAACAGGCACAATTACTTTAGGAATGAAGAGAATGCATCTCTAAAGAGAGAAGAAACATTAAATATCGTGAGAATATACTAAAAAATTAAATCACAATCAACTTACAAATGCAAATATAATGGGCCATTTCCTAGAAAAGCATAACATGCAAAATCAGTAATAGAAAATGAATCACTTTATGATCACCAATTGATAGCAAACTTGCTACTAACGCTAGAGAGCATGCAAAAAGTATATTTAATCTCACTTAAGAACTTAAATATAAAAAGTGACAATTTTACTTTTCAATTCCCAAATTGAATGCTTTTTGCTTTTTCCTCTTGCCTGATTACTTTGGCTAGGTCTTCCAATACTAGCAACTCTCTCAGTGATGAGAGTGGACATTCTTGTCTTGTTCCTGATCTCAGAGAAATAATTTTCAGTTTTTCACCACTGAATATGATATTGGCTGAGAGTTTGTCACATATGACCTTTATTATGCTTTCTTTGCATCTGTTGATGATGATTTGATTTTTACTTTGTTAATACGGTATATTACACTAATTGATTTGCATATGTTGAATAATCCTTGTGCCCCTGGATTAACATCACTTGATTATGATGTGTTATTTTTTATGTATTTTTGTATTAGATTTGCTAGTATTTTGTTTAGGATATTGCATCTATATTCATCAGAGATACTGAACTGTAGTTTTCTTTTTTTGTGTGTTATTCTTGCCAGGGTTTGGTATCAGAGTATGTTGGCTTTTTAAAATGTGTAAGAAAGTACTGCCTCTTTTTCAGTTTTTTGGAAGAGTTTAGGAGGATAGGTATTAAATTTTCTTTGAATTATGAATAAAAGTCACTAGTGAATCCCTGACTGGTGTGACTCAGTTGGTTGGACATCATCCTGCAAAGGAAAAGGTTGCAGGTTCGATGCCCAGTCAGGGCACAGGCCTGGGTTGTGGGTTCCATTCCCAATCTGGGCACATAGGAAGGGCAACTGATAATGTTTCTCTCTCATATCAATGTTTCTCTCCCTATCTTTTTCCCTTCCTTCCTCTTTCTCTAAAAATAAATAAAGCCTTTAAAAAGCCATCTTGTCCTGGACCCTTATTTTTTGGCAGGTTTGGAGATTCCTCAAAAATTAAGAATATAGTTACCATATGAACCAGCAACCCCTCTTCTGGGTATCTACCTGAAAAATCTGAAAACATTTTTCTGCAAAGATATGTTTGCAGCACTATTCACAGTGACCAGGCCACGGAAACAAGTAAAATGTCCTTCAATAGATAACTGGATAGAGAAAATGTGGTACATACATACAATATCATTCAGCCATAGAAAAGATGAAATACTGCAATTTGCAAAAACATGGATGGATTTTGAGAATATCGTATTAAGTGAATTAACCCAGACAGGAAAAGTCAGAAACCATGATTTCCCCCATATGTGGGATATAAAACTGAAAGTAACAAATAAACAAATAAGAAAAATAAACAAAAACTCATAGACACAGACAACAGTATGGTGGTTACCAGAGGGAAGGGGTCCAAAGGGTAGTAAAGGGTAAAGAAGGTCAAACATATGGTTACAGAAGAAAATTTGACTTTTGGTGACATCACCCAAAGTCAAATACACAATGCAATATACAGATAACGTGTTATAGAATTATAAACTTTAAACCTATATGATCTTAATAACCAATAACACCTCAATAAATTTAATTTAAAAAAGAAAAAACAGAACTGAAATGAAAAATTTCTAAGTAAAATAAAAGCAAACCAAATAAATCAATGTGTGTATGTATATGTATATGTATGTATACACACAAATACATAGTAATTATAGAGAATTTATCCTAGGAACATAAGAATTGTTCATACCAGAAAATTTATTAAGTGATACATGCAAAATTTTTAGGTTAAATTAGAAGAACTATTGTCCTCTCAATATAAGCACAAAACAAAAAACAAAAACTATAAACATGAAAGAAAGACAAACTAACAGACTAAGAGAAGACACTTGCAATGTATAGCACCAGTGAAGTATTTCTATTCAGAATATATAACAAGCTATAACTAATCAATAAGAAAAAACTTAAACATTACAATTTTTAAAACTGTTGAGAATACAAGCCAATAAATCAGAGAAAATAAAACCTGATTGGCCAATCAGTAAAGCTCAACTTTACTTAAAAGAAATGAAACTAAAGTAGTAAATAGATACACTTTTACTGTTCTCTTTCTATCAAAAATTTAAAAGTCTGTCAGTATGTGGAGTTAGAGAACTCAAACATTTGGAGAGCATTTTTGCATTACTTTTTGAGTTAAAAATGTGTATTCCCTAAATCTAGCAATTCAAATACATAAATTCTCACACATGTAAATATGTCATAAGTAGGTCTTTATAAATGTTTACTGAAACACTGTAATAGAAAAATTAAAAAGAAAAGAAGGGAAGGAAGGAGGGAAAGAAGAAAGAAGAAAGACAACAGGAAGAGAAGGAGAGAAGGAGGGAAAGTATAAACAAAAAAGTGAAGGTGAAAGAAATGAAGCAGAAGATAAGGGAAGATACATAAATGTACATCAATATGAAATAAATAAATTGTGGCTCAGACATATAATGAAATAATAACACAGCAGCTAAATATCGTGGGTCTATATGTACCAACATAGAAAACCATGAATGAACACAATGTAAAGTGAAACATATACGGCAGAATGACACAAAATTTCCCAATTCATAAGAGCCTTCATGTCTCATTACATTTTTTTTACAGAGCCCTTAGTTCTTAGTAATATTTTCACAGCAAACATAGTCTAAAAAGTTCCCAATAGATCCATTTATTGAGTAGTTCAGTTTAAACAACTCAATTAAGTTTTTGTCTCAGAAATGTAGTGGTCACATAAAAATTAATAAACATAAATTGAAAAGAAATATTATTAATTCCATTCTTAAATAAACATTCTTAAATTACTTATTATTGGGATTTGTGTGCCTATCAAGCCTGCATAATTTCGCAAACCTGAAAATTACATTGGACACTGCCACCCTTATTTCCTATTGTTTACTGATTATCACACAGTACCTGCTATCTATGACAGCAACTGCCACAAATCCACCTTCTCAAAGTTATGACACCATCAAGAGGAATATACTAAAATTAAATATTAAGACTGTGAACTACCACAAGCTAGTGGTTGATCTGGCATCTGACAGATGTTGACTATTGCCATGTTCTTCTTGACATTGTAAAACATCCCACAGCACACCTGTGACTATAATGGGGGGAACTACCACCAGAAAATGGAGAAGGATTGGGAAGTGCTGAGGAATGTGCATGAACAGCAGCCGCACCGAGACTGCCACAAACCAGTGTGCTTTATCCCAACAAATGTGGCAATGTGGCATGACTCAGTGGAAAGTAGTGTGTAGGGCATATGCATTACACTAGGAGGTGTTTGGACAGAGGAGTATACCCTTCTATCAACTTCACTTGTGCAGGGGATTCTGGGGTTCATCTTTAAAAAGTAGAGAGCATGGAAATGCCACTCTTTGCTTTCTCCTCCCCTTGCTGGTCCAGTCGGCCACCAGGAGAATGAGTTCCTTGGCCAGGAGGCCTTGGAGACCCTGTGGTACAGGAACATTCCCTGCACCCTTCCTCAAGTGCTCCAGGGCCTTCCAAGCCAGGAGGACAAGAAGTGCTGGGTCAGTAGGGCAGAAAGAGAGGAATCCCACACCAGTGAGCCCTGGAGGCCATGTGTCCAGATGGCAAGTCCCACACCCTTCCCCAACAACAGAAGACTAGGTTGAACTGGTGACTGCAGTGAGCCTGCCTCACCAGGAACATAGCTGCACTGGCAAGCTGATGCAAGAGACAGGGAGCAAGGGCTGGACTAGTGGGCAGAAGCCAAGGGAGGAGCAGCACATTGCAAATGGGACTTTGGCCAGTGCACACAGACTCCAAAGGATGCCTGGAGCAGACCATAACCAGAAGCAAACTGCAGCTGTCTGCATTTTCCTAAAGACAGAACTTTTAAATGGGAAAAGGAATATAGCTGCAGTCTAGGACTGGTCTGGTCTGGCAGAGGATGGCAGGATTATTTTTCTTTGGATATTTTAGAAGGTATGGGGTTTGAGGCACAAACCTGAGTTTATTTCAAATTGCATTGTTAAATAAAAAAATTCCTTTTCCTTTACATCAAACTCTGTCTCCAGAGTTTTACAGAAGGCCCACCCACTGGCTGGAATGGTTATATGAGATCACTGTACCAGGAGCACCTTGGTACCTAGACTGTAAACTATATCATTAAGTTGAGATATGACTTACGTGTTTTGTATTTTTTTAAATTTTTATTTATTTATTTATTTTTGGAGAGAGGGGAATGGAAGGAGAAAGACAGGGAGAGAAACATCAATGTGTGGTTGCCTCTCGTGCACCCATCACTGAGGCCCCGGCCTGAAACCCAAGCATGTACCCTGACTGAAAATCAAACCAGCGACCCTTTGGTTCACAGGCGGGAACTCAATCCACTGAGCCACACTAGCCAGGTCAACTTAAGTGTGTTTTTTTTAAATACACCAAATATTCATCAACATATACACACATAAACGCATGGAAAGAAAACTATAAAAATATCGTAAGTATGTACTAAAGGCATATACATTAACCTCTAGAGAGTGGTAATCTCTGGAGAAAAAGACAGAGAAGGGAAATGTAAAGATTAATTTCTGAGGGACTTCCGGCCAAGATGGAGGCATACATAGATACATTTTGCCTCCTCACACAACCAAAAGAAGAAAAACAACAAATTTAAACACAAAAAAATAACCAGGTGTCAGAAAATCAAACTGTATGGAAATCCAACAACCAAGGAGTCAAAGAAGAAACACTCATCCAGACTAGTAGAAGGGGTGGAGATAGGCAGCTGGGGCAGAGAGGATGCACAGCAAGGCAGCAGCTGGAGGACCTGGCAGCCAAGGCTGTGGCTGGCAGACCAGGCAGTCCAACAGTTGCCTGTGAACAACTGGGAAGAACAACCGAGGAGCAAGACAGACTATGCAACCCAGAGCTGCAGTGTTGGGAAATAAAGCCTCAAAACCTCTGGTGGTAAAACGTTTTGGGGGTTGTGGTGGTGGGAGAAACTCCCAGCCTCACTGGAGACTTTGTTGGAGAAACCCACAGGATCCTAGAATGTACACAAACCCACTCACCCAGGAACAAGCACCAGAAGGGCCCAATTTGCTTGTGGGTAGCTGGGGAAGTGACTGAAAGCCGGCGGAGAGCAGAGCAAGTCATGAAAAGCAAGGACCTATATCCAAGATTACTCTATCCAGCAAAGCTATCATTTAGAATGGAAGGGCAGATAATGTGCTTCCCAGTTAAGGTCAAGTTGAAGGAGTTCATCATCACCAAGCCCTTATTATATGAAATGTTAAAGGGCTTCATCTAAAAAAAGAAGAAGATAAAAAATACAAACAGTAAAATGACAACAAACTCAACAACTATCAATAAATGAAACTAAAAAAACAAAAACAAAAACAAAAATTAACTAAGCAAACAGCTAGAACAGGAACAGATTCACAGAAACAGAGAACATATGGAGGGTTATCAGTGGGGAGGGACAAAGGGGGAATGGGAGAAAGGTACAAGGAATAAGAAGCATAAATGGTAGGTACAAAATAGACAGGGAGAGGTTAAGAATAGTGTGGGAAATGGAGAAGCCAAAGAACTTATATGTATAACCCCTGGACACGCACTAAAGTGGGGAAATGCTGGGGGAGGAGGGTACAGGGAAGAAGGGAATAAAGGAGAGAAAAAATGGGAAAACTATAATAAGACAATCAAATATATTTTTAAATATTAATTCATATAAGAATTTTCTTAAGCAAATACAGTAAATGCTAACATTCCTAAAATGAGTGATGGATATTTGGTATTTATATTAATTCTATGTTTGAAATATAGTTCATAAAATAAAATAAGTGACAAGGATTTTAAGTAAGTTTTCTGAAGCTTTATATAGACTGCTACTTTGAGCACACCTTTCTAAATCCAAGGACATCTGGTTACTTAGTTAGACTGGCTTTTCCAATTTCCATTTAGCATCACTGAACGATCCACTGGGAGCAGTCTAACATTTAAAGAAAAAAATTCAGTGAAAAGACCTCTATTTCCTAAACTCTACCCTGTCACAAATGTTTGCTTTATTTAGTAACATTGGATAAAACTCTTAGCAGAAATGGGATATAACCATTTTTTATTTTCTACCTTCAAAATATAATTTCTTGTTTATTTTACTTATTGAAATATAATGTGACAATATAACATTTATTCATTTACTGCTATTACAAACCCAACAAAAATCTGGCCCACTGCAGAAGACGGATCCATTTCCAATCTTAGTCTTTATAAAAAAAATTTGTATTAAAGTACAGTTGACATACAATATTTTATTAGTTTCGGGTATACAACATAGTGATTTGACATTTATTTGCCTTGAGATATAAACACTATGGTAACTCTACTAGCCATCTGTCACCATACAAATTTATTACAATATTACTGAGTCCATTGTCTATGCTGTACCTTACATATCATAGCTTAATTATTTTATACCTAGAAATTTGTGCCTCCAATTTCCTTTCACCTTTCTCACCCATCCTCCACCCTACTCACCGCTGGCAACCATCAGTTTTTTTTCTCTGTATCCGAGTCTGTTTCTATTTTGTTTTGTTTGTGTGTGCGTTTATTTGCTGAATTTCACATACAAGTAAAATCATGATATTCATCTTCCTCTGTCTGACTTACTTTATTCAGTGTACCCTCCAGTTCACCCATGTTTTCACAAATGGTGAGATTTCAACTTTTTAATGCTGAGTAATATTTCACCGTCTTTTTCATCAACTCATCAACTAATGTTTGCTTAGTTTATTCCATGTCTTGGCTATCATAAATAATGCTGCAATTAACACAGAAAGGCAAATATCTTTTCAAGTCAGTGTTTTCATTTTCTTCAGGTAGAACACACGGAGATGGCCAGCAGACATAATTAAAGATGTTTAATATCACTAACTATTGAGGATAGGCAAATCAAAACCACAATGAGATATCACATCAAACCTCTCAGAATGGCTATCATCAACAATTCAACAAACAGACTTCCGGCCAAGACGGAGCTGTAGGTAAATACACTGTGCCTCCTCACACAACCAAAATAAGGACAACAAAATTTTAGAAACAAACAAAAAAAAAAAACAGTACTGACAAAAAATTGAACTGTATGGAAGTCGGACAATCAAGGAGTTAAAGAAGAAACATCCACCCAGACCAGTAGGAGGGGCAGAAATCAGAAGGCAGGGAGCATGCTCACTGCAAAGCGGCAACTAGCGAACGGACCCAGTAAGGTGGCAGTTGTGGAGGGCCTCTAGCACACAAAGCAGCTGGCAGACCAGACGGTCACACATTTACATGCAGATAACCCAGGCAAAACTGGGGAGTGAGACAGACAGAGAAACCCATGGTCCCAGCATGGGGAAATAAAGCCTCCAACCACTGATTCAAAACACCTGTGGGAATTGAGGTACCAGGAGACACAGCAAGCCTCACAGGAGAGTTCGCTGGAGGGACGCACAGGGTCCTAGAATGTGCACAAACACACCCACAATGGAATATGCACCACAAAGGGCCCAGTTTGCTTGCAGAAAGCAACAGAAGTGACTGAAATCTAGCACAGAGCTGAGCAAGTGCCATTGTTCCCTCTTGGACACCTCCCCCACATACAGTATCACAAAACATCAACATGGGTTGCCCCAACATGGTGAACACCTAAGGCTCCACCTCTCACTACCTAACAGGTGCATCAAGACAAAAAACATGGCCAAAATGAAAGAACAGATCAAAGCTCCAGAAAAAATGCAACTAAGCAACGAAGAGATAGACAACCCATCATATGCAAAGTTCAAAGCACTGGTGATCAGGATGCTCACAGAACTGGTTGAATTTGGTCAAAAATTAGATGAAAAAATGAAGGCTATACTAAGTGAAATAAAGAAAAATGTACAGGGAACCAATAGTGATTAGAAGGAAACTAGGACTCAAATCAATGGAGTGGACCAGAAGAAAGAAAGAAACAAACAAACAGAAAAGAAAGAAGAAACAACCATTTGAAAAAATGAGAAGAGGCTTAGGAACCTCCAGGACATCTTTAAACATCCCAACATACGAATTATAGGGCTACCAGAAGGGGAAGAGGAAGAACAACAAGTGGAAAGTTATTTGAACAAATAATAAAGCAGAATTTCCCCAATCTGGCAAAGAAAATAGACTTCCAGGAAGTTCAGGAAGCTCAGAGAGTCACAAAGAAGTGGAACCCAAGGAGGAACACACCAAGGCACATCATAATTACATTAGCCAAGATGAAAATGAAGGACAGAATCCCAAAAACGGGGAGAGATAAGGAGACGGTTACCTACGAAGGAGTTCCCATCAGACTGTCAGCTGACTTCTCAAAAGAGACCTTACAGGCAAGAAGGGGCTAGAAAGAAGTATTCCAAGTCATGAAAGTCAAGGACCTACATCCAAGATTGCTCTATCCAGCAAAGCTGTCATTTAGAATGGAAGGGAAGATAAAGTGCTTCTCAGATAAGGTCAAGTTAAAGGAGTTCATCATCACAAAGCCCTTATTATATGAAATGTTAAAGGGACTTATCTAAGAAAAAGAAGATCAAAAATAGGACAGTAAAAAGACAGCAAACTCACAGATATTAACAACCACACCTAAAACAAAAGCAAACTAAGCAAACAACTACAACAGGAGCAGAAACACAGAAATGGAGGTTACATGGAGGGTTTGCAACAGGGGAGTGGGAGGAGAGAGGGGGAAAAGGTACAGAGAATAAGTAACATAGACGGTGGGGGTAGAAAATAGGGAGAGGGCAAGAATAGTTTGGGAAAAGTAGAAGCTAAAGATCTTATGACACATGAAGATGAACTAAAGGGGGGAATGTGGGTGGGAGGGAGTGTGGAGGGTGGAGGGGAATAATGGGAGTGAAACTGGGCAACTGTAATAACATAATCAATAAAATATAATTAAAAAAGAATTAGATCTTTCTGATGTTTACAGAACCTTATGAATATACAAAAAGCCACTGAATTAATTGTGCACATAAAAATGGGAAAAGTTTTAGGGTTTTTAAATTATATCATAATTTTTCAAAAAGCATCCATTATATCTACTAATATGTGAAGGGGACACCGGCCAGCAGTGTCCATGTCATTATGAATGAATTAAAACATATACACAGACTACCGAGTCCAGTGGCAGAATAAGGGCGACAGCATGGCTTTTCTCTCAAGAGGAGCAAAACCTGCAGCCTCCACCATGATAGTCCTTTATTCTAAATATCTCCTCCCATTCCAAGATGGTCCCCCCTCACTATCCCCATTACAACAAAGGAGTCAATGCCCCTCATTACATCACAGAAGGATATTAACAAATGAATGGGCAGCCAGTTACACTGGTCCCTGCAAGGCTCAGCATGGATTTTAGGAAGTTACAGTGAGCATTTCAGGGTGAGGGAGTTTTACCAAACTGCAAACCTCAAAACACCCTAGGTATATTGCAAATTTGACTACCCACGAGGGAACCTATCTGTGGGCGTGGGTCCTGTGCATCTCTGAGTGGGAGCTGGGCCCACGCCACGCAGAAGGGTCTGCCACATCTTCCCCCTTTCATTTTAATAGAACCGCTATGATCCCACAAAGCTTGCTGTTTGCTGATCTCCCACAGGACCATGGAAAAATAATTTGCAAATATATCAAAATACATAGAACATTATTATAATCAGTAAGCAACCAGTGGTTCCAAAGATCCACATTCTCAGATTAAGCCCAATCAATCATTGTCAGGCAGTAATGGTCAAATAAATAACATTCACAGAACTCTGAGGGCCTATTTTGAGTCGGGGTCAGAGAGCCAAAGTGCAATAAATTTTGGGGAAACACTTATTTCAGGCTTGGACCCTTATCATTTAAGTTGAGGGTATCAGCAAACTAGGTTTCATAGGATTTTATGCTTTCTTTGTTAGGCCTGATTTCCCCAGGGAACCTGCATTCTTCAAGCACAGGGTCGCACCCACCTCCAGCATTGTTTCAGGCTTAAGCGGATTAGAGCAATGAAGCAGGGGATCAGGAAGACATCTCCCAGACAGAAATGAGGACTCTGGCTATGTCAGAATAGCTGGGGGGCGAGTGTCCATCACCCTCTTTTTGCTGTGGCCCCTGGAGTGCTTCCTCGAGGGCCAACCATGTGCTCATGCCTCTCTTAGATGACCCCTCCCTTGAGGGAATCTTACCCGTCACTGTCTAACTGACCAAGCACTGGGGGCCAGATGGATGGATGAAGCAGAAATGGCACTCCTGCCAGGGAGATAAGCTTTGTCTGCTTAGTGGCTCAGGACCTCTTGGCAGAACAGGCCCAGAAGAAGCGGGTCCCTTGGGCTCTTACTCAGCCTTAGCCATGGGGTGTTACAGCCTCTGAGACCAGGCAGTGCAGTTCCCAACATATAATCTCCCAATTTTTTCATTTGTAAATGCAATAGTAACTATTAAACCTGTGGAACCTACTTGCTGTTCCCGAATGCAATCTTAAGAAAACCACCTGTATATATATCATAAAGCACAAATAGGGATTAAGACAAAGAGGGACGTAAGGGCTGCTAGGACCCAAACTTGTAAGTCCAGTCCACTGGAACAGTTTTTAGGGTTCAACCATTGGACATTACGGGGCATCTAGGGGTTGTTGTTCTCTGCAGGAAGCAGCCGAGCCTCAGCCCCTATCATTGGGGCAGGCTCCATCCTCCTGCATTGGCAGACACAGGCCCTTAAGTGACGGTGTAAGCATTGTTTTCTTTCTGGTGGTTCAGGGTCAGCTGGGCCATCTGGTCTGTCAGTCGATTGGTTCTCAGCTCCAGGTAGCAGAGCTTGACATCTGTCCTGCTCACGATAAAGCTTTACTCTTTTGGCTGGTAGCCAGGCAGGACCTATAGGGATGGAAACAAACATACCCTCTTCCCCAATTTAACTACAGGGCCCTGCCAAGAGCCATCTCCCAGCGAATCTCTATATAAAACCTGAGGATAAGATGACTTTGGCTCCTTCTTCTGAAAAATTTTTCTCAATTAAGAGTACAAAGTGATTCACCACCATTTAGAAAATCATAGGTAAACAAGGTTAACATAATCAAATTTTCGGGGGGAAAGACTCATAACTCCCCCTTTTTTCTGTTTAAGAAGATTTCTAAAAATAAGACAAGCAAATATAGATAGTATAACCAGAATAACAAGCGAGAAGTCAAGAAACAGAGACAATAAAAACAATGCTCTCGAAGATGAGAAAATAAATAAGGTATCCAAACATTAACAATACTAAACTAGCAGTGACATACTTATACCTACATTTAAATGAACTAGCATAAACTTTCACCTTATATGTATCCAACCAATCCTCAATTATTACTAGAAAGAGATGATACCCAGAGTGCTCTTCTCTAACTCTGATATCATTTTCCACAAATCCAAAAGCAACAGGAGCCTATGTTCCAAAATCTTAACATTGTTATAGGACTCTCAAAAAAAAAAATCATACTCTTTAGTGTTTTACAGGTTAAAGCAAATACTTAAAAAAAAAGTAAAAACAGAGTAAAAATTCTAGTCCCATAATCTTAAAAAACAGAGGTACTTTATTTCCAGTGGAACACACATGAAACTTTAATAGTTTATTTTTATTGTATTTTATTTCCATTACCATTTATTCCCCTTACACATACTCCTCATCACACTGTCATCTCTGCCATGAGTTCTTTTTCTTTTTTGCTCAATCCCTCTACCCCTCAAAACTCCCCCAGAGCTGTCAGCCTGTTCTCTAAGTCTGTCTCTACTGAAACTTTTAATGTGATTGAAAACATATCATACCATATGTGGGGGGTTGATGTTGACATGGCTCCCCTACCACCCTTGAGGAGGGCTGAGAAGGGAGTCCCTGGCCAGAAGGACTATGTATTGTCTTGGGAATTGATTAAACAACCTCATTATCTCTTTTTGGGAGTAGTTTCTTGTCCTGTGACTGCTTGTGACCTTTTCTTTCTACACATTCACACTAAGGTAATGCAGTTTACAGTCAAACGTAGGACACATGCCTCCTTTGTCTGGGACCCTTTATAATAAGCCTCAGGAGGCACAGTCCTTCTTGTACTGACCCACCACCACTGGTGCACACCCCTGTAATGTGAGTAACAAATGGCATGTCTGTATCTGCTAGTCCTCTGGGTGTTTTTTTTTTTTTTTTAATATCACAAACACTTAGGCAGCTCCCCATTTTAGAGCTCCTGCATTACACCATATATGACATACATTCTAAAATAAAGTTCAAATATAAAAATAGGCCCTGGCTGGTATAGCTCAGTGGATTGAGCATAGGCTGAGAACCAAAGGGTCACGAGTTCGATTCCCAGTCAGGGCACATGCCTGGGTTGCAGGCCAGGTCCCCGGTGAGGGGGTGTGCAAGAGGTGACCACACACTGATGTTTCTCTCCCTCTCTTTCTCCTTCCTTTCCCCTCTCTCTAAAAATAAATAAATAAAATCTTTTAAAAAGTTACATTAAATTAAAATTAAAATAGAAATATAAGGCTGTAACCAATAATAGCAGTATTACAAATTTATTATGAAGGCTATTTCACATTAAAAAACAATTGGAAATCACATGAAAGTAAATAGTAATTTAATATTTTATATTAGTTTGGGGTTTTTTCTTTGAGAAAAAGCAAGAGCCTGGCAGTAAAAGTATACAAAATTCAATAGCATTCTTATATACCACCAATAAACTACTGAAATTTAAAATTAAAAGAACAACATCTTTTACATTAGCACCAAAATATTAAATAAGTTCTTATATATAAATGTAAGAAAATAACTATAAGATCCATTTGAAGAACACTATAGAACTCTGGTTAAAGGCATAAAAATAACTAAATAAATGGAAAGATGGTTCATGTTCATGGACAGGAAGACTCAATATTGTCAAGATGTCAGTTCTTATCAACATAACTCAATCTGTTGATTCACTGCAACAATCTCAATTAAAATGCCAGTAAGTTATTTTGCAGGTATTGACAAACTGATTCTACGTTTATAGGAAAAGGATAAAGACACAGAATAGTCAACTCAATACTGAAAGAGAAGAATGAAGTCAAAGGACTGACACTACCCAATGTCAAGACTTACCATAAAGCTACAGTGATCAAGACAGTGTAGTATTAGTAAAAAAAAAAAAATAGGCAAACAGATCAACAGAACAGAATAGACAGCACAAAAACAGACCCACACAAATACAGTGAACTAATTTTTTACAAAGGCAAAACAATGGAACAAAGACAGCCTTGTTATCAAATGACCCTGTAACTTCACAACCAAATGCAAAAAAATATCTGGTCACTGACATTATAACTTCCACAAAAATTATCTCAAAATGAATAGTCAGTCTAAAATGTAAGATTGACAATCTAAACTGTAAGACTTCTAGAAGATAACATAGGTGAAATTCTAAGTATCATTGAGTTGGGCAAAAAGTTTTTAGATATGACACTAAGAGCATGATTCATGACAGAAATAACTAATACACTGGACTTTTATTAAAATTAAAAACTTCTGTGAAAGACAAGTCACAGAGTAGGAAAACATATTTGCTAATCACATTTGGTAATCACAATCTGATAAAAAGCGGGTTTCCAAAATAGACAAAGAACTCTGAAAACTCACCAATAAGAAAATGAAATTAAAAATGTGCAGAAGATCTGAACACCAAGGAAAATATACAGATGGCAAATAAGCACATGAAAAGATGCTCAACATCATATTCCATTAGAGAACTGCAAATGAAAGCAACAATGAGATACCATTACACACCTGTTGGAATGGCTAAAATCCAAACAACTGATAACACCAAATGCTAGTGAGGATGTAGAGCAACAACAGCTCTCATTCATTGCTAATGGGAATACAAAATGTTACAGCCACTTTGGAATACAGCTTGACAATTTGACAGAAAGCTAAATATAGTATTATCATATGATCCAGCAATGACGCTCCTTCGCATTGACCCATATTAGTTGAAACATATATTCACAGAAAAACCTACACATGAATGTTTATAGCATATTCATTTATAATTGCAAAACATTGAAAGCAACCAAGGTGTCTGTCCTTCAATAGGTGAATGAATAAACAAACTGGTATATCCATACAATGGAATATTATTAACACTAAAAAGAAATCAGCTATCAAGCCACAAAAAAATATGGAGGAATCTTAAATGCGTATTATCAAACGAAAGAAGCCAATCTGAAAAGACTACATACTATATGATTCAACTATATGGCATCATGGAAAAGGTAAAGCTATAAAAATAGTAAAAAGGTTGCCAGAAATTTAAAGGCAGGGGAGAAAATAGGAGTGTAGGGAGAGATATAAAGAGGTACAGCAAAGAAAATCTGTAAGTCAGTGAAACCATTCCGTTGATAATATAATGGTACACATGTGACATTCTGTGTTTATCAAAACCCATAGTACTAACAACACAGAACAAACCCTAACGTAAACTATGCACCTCCATTAATAATAAAGTATCAATATTGGTTCATTAATTGTCACAAATATACCATGCTAATAATGCATGAGGTTAGTTAAGAATCAGGAAAATTGGGGTAGAGCGTGAGTGGGTATCTGGGAACTCTACACATTCTTCTCAGTTTTTTATGGTGTTTTCTTGTAAACCTAAAACTGTTTTAAAAAGTAAAGTCTATTAATTAAAAACTAAAATTTTTTTTATGCTACAAGGTAAATGAACATGAAAACCATATTAAACAAATGAAGCAAGATGCAAAATCATAATGTATAATGTCATTTATATAAAACTATAGGACAGGCTAAACCAATCTACAATCTCAGAGTGAAGATCAGATGTTACCTGGAGTTGGTTTTAGAATGAATTGACAGCAGAGGGATAGTGGAGATCTTTTAGGAGTGATAAAAATATTTAATTTACAAGTTGATTAAATTTAAAAAGTTACATATCTTTGTAAATGTTTGTCAAATTCTATTTGAAATGGATCAGTTTAATTTTATGAAAAGTATACTTAAAGTTGAATTTATTTTTTCACTGGATTTGTGTTAAACCCACCTATCTCCAAAATTAAGAACAAGAAACATAAACGTACTAAATTTAACTGGTATACTTCAATTTCTCATTATGGACAATCAGGACGGAAGGAAGACTATGAGAAGAGGATG
Source organism: Anoura caudifer (assembly GCA_004027475.1). Classification (NCBI taxonomy): domain Eukaryota; kingdom Metazoa; phylum Chordata; class Mammalia; order Chiroptera; family Phyllostomidae; genus Anoura; species Anoura caudifer. Next base: position 3,342 of record PVKU01002910.1, on the reverse strand, counting down.
GAAGAGATAGGAAAGGTGAGAAAAGAACAAAGAGAAAAAGGAAGAAGACATCACAAGAGAAAAACACAGAGAAGATCACTAGGGCACACACAAAGGGACAAAAGACAAAGACCGTGAGATTAAACTGAATTAAATCTATGTAAGCCCTACAATGTTGGTAAAGTTGAAAACTGAACAGTTTTTACTGTGAAAGTTTTGATTAAAAAGTAAAATGTTCATTTTTTAAAAGACATAAACCCTGCTCTATACTTTAACAAGTTACCGCCTCTTTTCTAGATTGTCCTTTCTTTCCATCTCTACCTGCCAAGGTTTCAATCTATGTCCTTCTAGGTTTGATTTACCTGTCATGCCCCAGTTAAAATGAATCTCTCCCTCACCTGTATTTATGTAGTGTTTTGTAACTTCAAAAAGCACTTAAATCTATCTTGCTGCAGAGTCACTGAAAGATACTCCCCTCCCTATCTGTCCATGAGTCAAGGTTAGGCTCATTATTTCTTCCTCTTTGCATTTGCCTCAGTGCCTACTACAGTGTTTTGAATAATATATGTGCTCAATAAGTACTGATGTGCTAAATTAAAGAAGCATATCAGATATCCAAAAGCTAAAAATCCAAATACCCTTTATCACAGTGCAGGTAATATCTTTATTACAATGATTCTGCCACTCTCAAAGTACTGTAAGTTACACACATCTCTTTTGAAGCTGCCTTTAGAGACTGCACAAAGTCACACAAGATAAATGGTTTTATTTTGCTATCTCAAAAATAAATGCCCTTGTTGATCATCTAAAACAGGCCAAAGACTTAGAGTAGTTTGAATGGAGTGGATAGGCCAAAGGGCACTAAATTGGAGTAGGCTGTAAAGTTGCAGGTTAGAAAATGAAGAAAAGGGGTTTAGAGAACTGTACAAGTCAGGTTTTGCAATAAACTTTCTATTTAGTAAATATGGCTCTAAATTACTCTTGACTATTTCTAAAAATCAGATTAAATTAAAGGGTAGTTGTCAATGAAAATATTCAAAAGGATATGCTGCTACCTCTGAAGATATTTCTAATATATTACAATGTTTAGAGCAATGGCCATACTACTTAAATGAAGAAATATTTCCCAAGGTGACTACTTTGCAGAGAAAAATACTAATTTGGATGCATTTAAAAAATCTATTACATAGTAGCCAATTGCATTTGTTTAAAAAATATGTTTTAGAATATGGAGCTGATTCTTTTTACATGTTAAATAAGTATAAGTCAAATTTCATAAAGAAATTGTACATGTAAAATATTTTACAAGCCATAATTTTTCTATGAAGCAACCCATCATTCCTTAATTTATCTTTTTTGGAAATCCTAAATTTTCATAAATTAGGTTTTTAAAAATGGAGATTACTTCAGTTATTATGTGAACAGATTCTAATTTGGGGGACAAACATCTCTTAACTTTATTCAAAGTATTTTGAATAGCCCTGGCTGGTGTAGCTCAGTGGATTGAGTGCGGGCCTGTGAACCAAAGGATCACGGTTCGATTCCTAGTCAGGCACATGCCTGGGTTGCAAGCCAGTTCTCAGCAGGGGACGCATGAGAGGCAACCACACATTGATATTTCTCTCCCTCTCTCCTTCCCTTCCCCTCTAAAGAGAAAATAAATAAAATCTTTAAAAAATATTTTGAATACTGTGTCTTAAAAACCAACTACTGCTATCATTCATCAAACGTTTCAAAATGTAATGAATTTCTGAAATCATCATACAAGCATCCAAATTGCATATGTTTTAAACTGTAAGTCCAGCCACTTTGAAAATGTCTCTACTCAGATATTTTTTTATGAGAACAGCATTCTCCATGAAAATGAATAAAATATTTTAAAACAATATTTAATTGGACAAAGACACAAACATTTCCACTGTTGGAATACACTTGTTAATGGTGAATTTTTTGAGTATGGAGGAAAGTAGAATGTTTGAATTATAAAAATAAAACTTCTTGATGACAGAACAACAAAGATAATGTCAATATGCTTTTCACAGACCTCAGTTTGCATATATGCTTATGCAATATGTTTACTGCATATATGTTATATATATGTTTATTTTATAGGAATTCATGTTTGGACAGTGACTTAAGTGCATTTATTATAATCAAATTTTTGAACAAATTTTCACAATATAGGACATCACTGTAAAGAATAGCGTCATTACCCATAAACTTTATTTAGTAATATTTTCATTTGTATAAGTATAGTGTTTTTTAAATACTATAAATTTTATTTTTCAATTACAGTTTATACTCGATATTATTTTGCATTGGTTTCAAGCATACAGCACAGTGTTTAGACAATCATACACTTTGCAATATATCCCCTTACATTTCCAGTACCCACCTGCCACCATACAGAGTTATCAAAGTATTATCGACTATATTCCCTATGCTGCATTTTACATCCCCATTACTATCCTTTAACTACCAATTTGTACTTCTTAATTCCTTCACCTTTTCCACCCAGTGCCTCAACCTCCCTCCCTTCTGGCAACCATCAGTCCACTCTCTTTGTCTATGACTCTGTTTCAGTTTTGTTGGTTCATTTATTTTGTTCTTTAAGGTACAATTTTTTTTAAAAATGTCTGTGTGTGTACACATATGGGCCATACAGTCATCCCTAGCTATATCACAGTTCACTTATTGTGGCTTCACTGTATCATGGGTTTTTAAAGCCGTGATGTAGCAGCAATGTAGCCGCTATGTAGCGAGGGATGATTGTATACTTCACTTGTGAGTACCCATATAGAATTTTATATGTCGTTAAAATTATGTAGGTTTAAGAGTGTAGAAAGTGTTTAAGAGCATGTGAAGTGTTTATAAGAGTGTGGGAAAGGTTTATAGGAGTGTGGGAAGGGTTTATAAAAACCTTAAAATATATATAAATAATAAAATAAATATAATGCCACTACTTCGCAGATTTTCACCTATCGTGGGGGTCTCTGGAACATAACTCCTGCAATAGGTGAGGGATCACTGTGTGTGTGTATATATATATGATCACTGTGTATGTATACATATATATAGTATATATGAAAAATATACTGTCACTATTGTTACAGTAAGGTTGTTAAAAAGTGATAACGATTCTTAAGTAGTCAAGGTTGTTTCTGTGGGTTGCTCCACCCTGGTGAATACCTAAGGATCCACCCCCTACAATGTAACACATGCACCAATATAAAGAAATATGGCCCAAATGAAAACAGATCAGAACTCCAGAAAAAGTACTAAGCAATAAGGACATAGCCAACCTATCAGATGCAAAGTTCAAAACACTGGTAATAACGATGCTCATAGAAATGACTGAGTATG